>OY804258.1:28390774-28990774 GCA_963680825.1 Meiosimyza decipiens | reverse complement strand
TGTTCAAGTAGCTTATGTAAAAATATAAAGTACATTGTCAATTTTTCTACACTTGCAAACGACGATGTTAACGAAACTGCCACGGAGTGAATATATACTTTCTTGGAGATGACAGGTCAGCATTTGAGATCAAAATTGAGCCCTTTCGATCGATTTAAATAATATTATTAATTTCAAAATGGATATAAAATCCTTTGCTCAAGTTCACTACGGAGTCAGGAAGTTCTTTGCTGAAATCTATAAAGCTTCTTTTGCGCTAACGGTGGGCTTGTACAGCAAATATAGAAAATGTTACTAAGTATAAACTTCTATGTACTTAGATCAACGATATTGTAAAGAATAGGTTTGGAAGAGTGCTCGCCAATAATTTTCTTTGTCAGATGGACTCCTTTAGTGAAGCCTCGGCATACGTTTTTTTAACATTATCAAAGTGCCAAACTGATCTTGATATAATACAGCTCAAAATTTGGAAAAAACTATAATTAGTCTCAAGAAGACAATTTTCAAGAATATCACTTTTACGGATTTTTTATATGAGGCGAACAATAACTGGAAATTTTTTTTAAAACCTCGAAGATGTCCACACAAAGAAGAAATAATAGAACACATTTTCTGAATTTTGCCCTACGGTTGCTAGAAACTCAACGAAAGATCTAGTTCAATAATTTTTTGGGCATCTTACAAAATCCACTGAAATGTCCAAAGCAGTGATGTTAACAGATATGCTCCTGTGACTAATACCTTCCACCGAGATAAATTCCATAATGTTCAGTCAGTGCAATTTAATCTGCATAAAAAAGTCCGCTGACCACAGATTAACCGTCAAAAGTTCGGGAAGGTAAAATTCCTTATGTAATGAAAAATTTCCTTAATTGTGATCTTAAAAATAGTAAGTAACCCTGAAAGGGCATGCTTCGTCAAAGTGACGACAACAGTTTTTATTTTGGCTTTTAGGACTGTTACTTTGAAATAAAAAAAACAGATTATTCAATTTACTTCTTTTGAGGACAATTTTTTCTTAACTCAAATGATAAAAACCTGCTTTGCCCGAAGGTAGGAATTCACTATAACTTGGGAAATATTTTTTTGTTTTAAGTGTAAAAATTTTCAAAATTTCTCAGTAAAATAAGTACTACTAGGCTTAACTATCTTAAGATTTGATTAAAATCAAGTAAAACTTGCTATTAAAACCATTTTTTATAATCTTCTATGTATGTAGTTGGTAATTGGTCCGATCTTCCCATTGCAAATCGACGATCCCATTAATTGGCGATCTTTGATTACGTTCTTAAACTTTCAAGGTGGACAATATCCACTGCCAACAGTGCCAATATATCCATGGGACTTATGGGAAGATACATTTGCACGTTCTTTAGAGCGGCAACGTAAAGAATTCGATCGTACAGGAAAATACAAAGCCGATGATTCGCGACTTTTCGCGTACAAAGCAATGGAAGCTTATATGAATGCAAAAAACATCGATGGCCAGGAATGCCTACTGCGTTCCATATGTGAGAATGCGCAAACCGATGAACATATTGGATTATTTTCGGAATTGGCAAATATTTTGCTCACGTAAGTACAGATATATGAGATTGATGCATAATAAATAATGATATTTAATTACTAGACCTGGGAAGGTAAATGAAGACGAACTTTATTCTGATGCACATTCGGCGGGAAAATCTGGTGTCGACTGTTTGAAATTATATGCCAAATGTCCACCGGGAGCGAGCTTAATGGATCAATTTGTAGGCGAAACATAATTGGAATCGATAAATAAAATAAATTTGATAGCATAACTAAAATAGAAAACAACCTTTTAATTGGATGTAAGGACATAAGATAACTATTTTGAAATGTAGTAATATCTCCAAGTTTCGATTTATGCGAAGCATTGATTTTAATGCTTTACAAGTTAAAGCTGCATTTATGCTAAAGTCACATACTGGCGTGCAGGCAGCTAGAAAATCACTTTTCAATATTGCGACGAGTCCAACATAACAACAAACGTAAGCGCGCAGCCACGCAGTCATGCAGTCATTCTTCAAAGTTCCTGCACAAACACGAATGCGAATACCAACACGAACATGAACACGATATTGACAGCCAAGTCAGGAATACGGATTTAGTTGTCAGAGATCATTAGGTATTCAGCATGCAACTAACGGGGAGTAGCATCCTTTGATTCCTTCCCACTCCGCTATTGGTATTAAGAACATGATTTCCAACTTGCACGCAACACCCAGGCACAACGCCAAGGCTTCCTAGAAGGATGAAGATGCTGACAACAACGACGCGACGTTGGCGACTGCCATGATAACGAAGTCATCTGAACGGTGACTTTGACTAGTGCTTAATTCGTTGAAGATTTTCGACATGATGATGTTTGGTTCCATACTGGCAGACTGTTCGGCACTGATGTAAGTTTAACATGCTGCAAAGAATACCATCAGAGATTGCTTGTGCTTGGTAGGTGGTGTGTCAGTTATCAGGCTGGTGACTGTTTTCGTTGTGGCGGTTGAGTGTGAGGTTACGGTAATTATTGTGTGGTATTTGGTAAGCTTATTTAAATGTGGCTCATTTTATTGCGTAATCATTGACGTTTGAATAAGTAAATTTGTTTAATGACTTACATAAGGAATGCCGAAGAAATTGTCTACAAAAAGGTGGTACATACTAAGTTAATTGCTAATGAGTATAATAATTATAGGGATTTTTGCTATATCGTATAAAGAAACTCATGCTGATTTATTGAGTAAATAAAATACATCTTCGGATACTTCTTTTATGGTATGTACTTATATTTATGATATATATGATGTTCCGCGATAACTTGGCTACGCTCTTCACTCAAAAATTGAGTGGTGGTTTTTGGACGATCATATAAAAGCACTCTAGTTTGTTATGGACTCTGGTGCTTTAAAGAATTCGATGGTATGGTATGGTGCCTAAATGGGAAAAAAATCTTTAACAATTCAAAAAAAGTATTAAAGTATTTTTTTTCTAATGTCTCTCATTTGTGGTCATCAAAAGGCAGACAATTGAAAATCACTCAGTGATTTTCTATTAAGTGCGTCTAAGAATTCAAAAAAAAATTGATGCATACTCTTAGGCCGATCAAACAAATATTGAACAGAAGATAAGTAACTTGTGTATAGAATAAGACAAAATTTTTATCACAGTTTGATATTGAGCGCAACAAACAGTTTGAGGTGAATGAAATAACAATAAGTCGGCAATTTCAGGAAGTAAATTTCTTCTTTTTTATAAAAAGAAATTTTTATATATATATGGTGAAAAAGACTTACATCAATTGCCTTTCATGTTAGTAACTAATGCATCTGATATCATTTCGTTTTTCGAGACTAATACTGATTTATTTTAATACTACTGATTTCCATGTTTGAAAAAAAATGTTATGCAATTATCACTTATGCCTGAAATTGCGTAAGTTTTATAAGAATAGTTGCTTTCAACTTTTATCTTAACATTTTGCTTTTACTTATCACTTTGTACAATTCAACTTTCACACTCAACATTTTGTTTTCATTTATCACTTCATACACTTAAGGACATTCGGGATACATTTTCGAAATGAATTTTATTAAATTCAATAGTAGCAATTTTAAGCGACGTGAATAGAAACGATTGACACCTGCGCTTAAGCACCGGAAATGGACGAGTGATAAGTGATGTCAATATGTTTAAAATTGTTTTAAAAAAGCAGGCCATACATACATACTACTAATCGTACGACAAAATATTATTTTTAGGTTTGAGCCATGGTACAATAAGCGAGGTAGAGTTATCTTGTCAAACTAAAATTATGCAACCGTGAAAAGTTGCACCATCCATGTTTACGAAGTCTTGGGTAGATGCCCAAATTTTTTACCATTAATTATTTCAATTAAGTTGATTGACTTAATGTGTATAAATTGGATATCGAATAGACCCATCTGTAGCCTAAGTTATTGTGACACGTCAGCTCCCGGAAATAACCGAATTTAAGCTTAGTTTCATGTTCTAAGGAAACCTCTCCTCTCTCCCAAAAATTTCAAATTGAGCAAACAAGAAGGTCTTCACGTTTTAATTTCTGTTTGCGTTTATAGAACTTTGAATTTAAGCAGATAGACATAACTCAACAAATGAGGACCTGGCCGATCCGCCATACCCACCCGCTTGTGATTTCAGCCAAACGTGGGCAAAGTATTGGGCCTTTAATTTTCCACAGCTAGTGTACAAAAATCCAAATAAATGGTTTATTTTATATTAAAAATGAATTATTTAACCATTGTGTGACTCATTGCTTATTTGGATGTTCAAGCGAAAGTAATGAATCCAAAAAAAAAAAAAAATTTATTTCATGGTCTAGCGCTTAAGGAAATTGGATTTTTGTAGTTATGAAAATATTCAAATTTTTATATATTTTGTGTAGGTATTTTTAAATCCCCACCCATCAATATAGGTAAAACTCAAAATATACTAATGACTCAGGAACAGGGCTTGGGGATTTGCAGTAATTTGAAGTCAGTTGTCAAACTTCACACATGTTGACAGCTGTGGTCTTATAAAAGAATTCGAAACAGATTGGTTACACTTATCACTCGCCAGTTTCCGGTGTATAAGTGCAGATGCCCATCGTTTCTATTCACGTCACTTATTGCTATCAAATTCAAAATTAATTTAGAAAATGGGTCGTGATTTTCCATAGGTGTATAAAGTGACAAATGCAAACAAAGTGTTAAGTGTGAAAGTTGAAGTGTACAAAGCTATAAATAATATCAATATAAAAAGTGTAAGAGTTGAAAGCTGCTTTTCTTTAAAAATAACGCAAATTCCGGCGTTATTTAATTCGCACAATATTTTTTTCAAATTAGAAAATCAGTAGTATTAAAATAAGTCGATCTTAGTCTCAAAAGAAATGAGTCAAATGTAAGTTTTTCCATCCTTTAAATATTTAAAAAATTTAATTTTTCTTTTCAAAATGGCTGACTTATTGTTTATTCATTAACCTCAAACTGTTTCTTGCACTCAACGTCAAACTGTGATAAAAAGTTTGTTTTATTCCATACACAAACCTACCATTGTTGATTGTTTATTTGATCGGTCATGACTCATGAGCATGTATTTGACGTAGGTAGGTATAGCGATAGAGGGGGTAGCATCCTGGCAGAGGATGAATGTTGTATCCAAAAAGGATATAAGCATTTATTTAGATAGATAAATAGACAGGCTGCTATAAAATCTCTAGAATCGGTCTTCCTAAACTCACTAGTGGCCCAACAATGTCGCTCGTCTCTAAACGAGATGGCTCAACATTTTAATATTTACCTCATCTGGGTGCCTGGGCATAGGAACATTGACGGCAATTGCAAAGCGGATGAATTTGCTAGGCCGGGGACTACTACACAAATTCCTCAGGACAAGCAAGGTGTTGGCATGCCACTTGCTACCAGCAAGTTATTGCTTAAAGAAGAAATGGTAAAAAAAGCTAACAAAAGATGGACTCAAGGACCAACTTGCAATATAAATAAGCAAATCTGTCCGAAATGGGATGCTAAGCGTTGGTCAGAATCATTTTCTCGCACTAGACATAGTGTCTCGTCAGTTGTAGCAGTCATAGCTGGACTCTGCCTCATCGGCAGACATGCTGAGAAATATGGTGTTAGATCCTTTGCTCCTGCCCCGCACTTGCTAGAAAACGCCACAAGACACTTGAGTCGTTTTTATTTGGTGACCTGGATGACCTTAGACATGTTAGTATAGGTCAGCTATCTAGTTTCATTACGAAATCTGGTTGGTGAAACAGTGAAACAGAAAAGAATGAAAGAGGAAAAAGTAGAACGAAAATACAGACATATGCAAGAGCTCCTATAAAGATTATGTTATAAACATATAATCACTCGTAGCTCGTAAACTACAGGACTGATTGTAGCAAATGAAGTTCTCCTTTTGTTGGCTCGCTAAGGAAACTAATTCGGATATATTAAAACTAAAAAAAATCATTTGATAATGGGCGATGTACGCAAAACAGTTATTTATTATTTGATAAGTCTTAGGTCCTAAGCCGATGTTTACATATAAATCATTATAACAGAATTATTAGAAAAAATAAAATTCCCTTAAGCATTTGATAATTGAAGATGCTATATACAAAAATGCTCCGTTGACAATATATTTGGAATTGAACATTGAATTTAAATAAATTTTGTACTACAGTACCAATTGGACTGTGCCATTGTTTTCCGATAATGCTCGAGACTTGCCAACTTCTCGAAATTTTTGCGACACTACTTTTTTTCGTTGTCTTTTGATACCGTTCGATAAATCTCAATTATGAATTAAGGAGGAAGTAGAGACTCAAAATATACCAAAATCAAAGGTTAAAATCGCAAAAAAAGATTGTTTTGCAAGAAAAGTAGTGTGCATCAAGTTAAATGATGAAACTTAGAGGAAATATAATAATATATTTATAAAATAGAATGAGTTAATTCCAACCTCAAAAGCAATATATATTACATCAAAAATCATGAAAACAACATTTCACTATTTCACTGGCTCCTCATTAGCATGACAGAAACTCTACTCAAACAAAAGTTATAAGCTATAAATTTCACATTTGGGGTTATTGTTATCGATGTTACTACAACTGTTTTCATAAGCTTCAAGGTCAACAGGTACTCATAGTTTTTTACTAATATTTTACGCCTATCTTCATGGTAGTTTTTTACAGTGTAATAACTCACAAAACTTTTTAACTGCTTTACTTTCAAGCCATGGTGGTGTAGCATAAAGCAGGGTAGCATTGCTTAGCGTAGATTAGCGCACAGTGGAGTGATGTGAAGTAAAGTGTAGCTACTCTCTGCATGTTGTTCGACTTTTTGTGCACTTGCAGTCAGTCTGTAGTACATAATTGCGTTGAAATTTCACTCATTAGCGTTTCATTGTTGTACAACTTTTGGAGTAGCACAAAAGATGCATGGCTACAGACGCGATAACAGATGTGGGGACTCACGTATGTACATGCGTATGTATATGCTGTAACGTGCTAAACATATTTACATACGTGCTTGGGTACTTTGCTATATGTAAGCAGAAACAAACACATACACTTCTTCTGTGTATGAGTTCGAAATGGTTCTACTTGTAAAGTGGTAAAAAGCGATGTCTAATTAGCAATATTTAACAGGCAAATTTATTGCAATAACACAATTTTTAATGCATGTACGTACAGCAACTTTGCTTGAGACGTGACTGAAAAACTTTAGCTGTATTTTCAAAGATCAGATAGGCTTTGTATGTGTGCACGTATGTATGTGTGCATTAAATTTATGTAAATTGATTTACTATTAAAATATTTATAATTCGGCTCCTACTTTTGCTATATATTGATGTATGTACTTATGAAAACATTGCCTTGCCATGACATTTGAGTTTTATATTACTAACAACAGATGAACCGTATAGTTGTGGCGCGACGAGTGGTTGGGAGGATGTAGTGGATTAATTCAGATAACGCATGACCAGCACGTCACATGTTATCATTTTTATAAAAATTCTGAGCTGATCTGAGCTTTAATCAATTCCACTATCTACTTCTTTTTACCAAAAGAAAGTGGTCCTTGTGATCACAAAAAATTCGTTGTTTTTTCAGCCAAACATCGAAATATTTTCATCTGGCTTACAATTTCTGAAATTACTCCCAAAACTCAGAGTATATTCAGGCGTGGCAGATATAGAAAATTTTAAATTTTCTTGATCAGCGTCAAAACTTGAGTCAATTTAGCCATGTCTGGCTTCCTGTGCAAAAATGCGAGTTAATTTGATGAAATTTGGTACACAGGCCACAAATTCATGCATCGTTTGTGGAATTTAGAATGGGCATAATCAGTTGATAGACACGCCTACCGCACAAGCAAATAAAACCAGTTAAAAAAAACACTATATTCTTATGGCAATTCAACCAAAGTTCACAAAAATAGTAAAAATAGCTCAGAAAATCTCTAGATAAAAATTTAATTAGTTCTGCAAGAAAGCATTTCATCTACCGTGAAAAAAAGCACTGTAGTGAGGTAATTATTTAAAAAAAAAAATAAAATGAAATTGCATTAAAATAAAAGAAATCATTCAGCTTTCATCTTTTGGCAAAAAGGCGTAACCGCTCCCATGTTTGCACAAAAGTCATTCCACCTGTAGGATGACATAAAAAAGCTGTGAATGACTGGGATTAGCACTAAGCAAAAAGTAAGGTTATTTTGAAAAGACGGCGTGATAGCTTTTATATAAGAAACATTAAAATTAAAAACGCTATACTGAAGGTGTTATTCAAGGTAATGCACCTACATTTCACATAAATACTAAAAAAGTTTCCGAAAGCAATATGTAATAAGTGGGCAGATTTTGACGAGCGGGCGTAGCACCTAGCATGCTATCAAAAACTCAAAATAGCTACAAAGGGTTATATAAGTAAATGTTACAAATAAAATCTTTTTTGTGCGTCTTCAGTTAAAGGTCATATCTCGCGAAATAACTGCAAAGAAGGTCCTTGATTGAGTGGGGTAGAAATATAATAAACTTTCTGTTCAGTTATAGCTCCATTTAATGAAAACTGTTTTTGCATGTGTAAATAAAATTTTAAAGCATTTAGTAAAAGCTCACAAATATGCTGACCTATATATTCGATAAATATGTATATTGCTGACATAACCAATTTACGTCATCATGAATATTACAGAAAGGCATTCGAACACATAGTTAATGCAACCGCATTACATAATACATACGTATGCGTGAACAAGTGCATAAGTATTTGTGACTATCACATTAATTCATATCAAGAACATTAACAAAGCGCTTGATGAATTTATGATTAAATCATTTAAATATATGGTACACAAAAAATATTTTGATTCGCTTTAATCGTACTGCGCTATAAATATAATAATTACTATCATCAAAAAAACAAAATTTTGCATAAAAATAAACAAAGAAATTTTAAAAATAATGCTGAATGATATAATATCAGCTAAATGCCTTGCTGGATTTTCATCAAAATATAAAAACAATTAAGTATTTGCTACCACATGAAGGGTAAGCGTGTGTTTATATCACGCATAACCATTCCATTCAATCAAAATATGAATTGAACTATTTTTGTTTTCATTTCAAGAATTAGGACAATTTATGATGGGGAATGGCCTAATATGCCCTATTTTATTACCAGAGTTAGTTTTGCAAAAACGATGCGAAAAGGTTGAATCTTAGTCCTAAACATCATCGGGCTATGGTTGGCCCCGCTTTGGTTTCACTTTTGTAAATTTTTATTTCCGTAATCGATATGTATATGAGACAACGACGAAAATGTTTCTACACATTTCACAACTTTACAGCACTACATGGTTTTATATTGATATTTATGTTTGGACAATTTGTTTGTTTATAAATCAAGCAGTGGCCGGTACTCAGTTTCATGTTTGTGTGCTCTTGGTGCCAGCCAATGATGGGAATATGCGTTGATTACCACAAGTAACAAGTTCGATGGCAATCAGTACCTTTTCTGTTCTGACTCTAGCCTGCAAACTTCGCCAAATGTATCCAATTACACAATAAAAAAAAATAATTTTGAAAAACTTTCAAATTCGTAAATAAATGATTTTGGCTCAAGAACTGAATCTGACAGTAACATATTTGCAGTTATTGATTATCAATAATAATATTTAGAAGCAACAGTCTAGAAAGGTTTTCGGTTTATGTTTTTAATTTGCGAATTTTTTTTTTGGGTGTATAATTTTGCACTTTGCAATAACAGTACGATATGTCGGTTCATATACTATAATAGTTTTGATTTGATTTGATTTTTTTTCCCAGTGGACATTTATGCGTGCGTGCTTAGTTCGTGGTCATTATTTACATTTGTGCGTATGCATCTCGTCTGCGTGCATTTGTGTATGCAATTCTGCATTTGTATGCAGTTAAATGCAGTTGTGTTTGTTGGCATTGTTTTTCGTGTTATGGATATTATTGCCTGCTTCGTGTTTTCAGTGAATTCATGTTTATGTGTTTGAATCCATGCATCATTTGGGCGTTGGCTCGCTTACAATTCGTAGCAGTAGTAACATGTCCAGTAACTTTATGACTTGGCTGTATCCTGTGCGTTATTTACACGCTGTTTTCCACTATACACCTCTCTAATGAAATGCTACTTTATACGTATGAATATGTTTTTTTTAATAATTATTTTTTTTAGCCGAAAAATAGCAGACGTTACATTTTTTGAACTAAGTTAATATAAAATACACATTAGAATCGATTAATAAGAACAAGCCTCTATTTCGAAAGAAACATTTTATTCTTTTTGAAACATTTTAAAAAATCACTAAATTCTTAAAATTTTCTATTTCTTTTTAACTTTGGCAGCGAATAGTGATATCTTCGTAAATTGCAATTTGTTTTCACAATAAGCCAATTGAAAAGAGATTGAATTGGACATCTATATAGGGCATATTTTTGAGGGCACTAATGACTTACTTGAAACAGCTCTCTTATATATAATATACATTTTTGTAAGCTCAAGAAATCGAAATATATCTAGGGAATATTAATATAATCGAGCATTTGTTTTCCAAAATTGCTTTGATACGTTTTGGACAAGTACCACAATGAGGGATCAGAATTTTGTAATGGGACTGAAGTAGAGAGTTTGTGGTATCAATATGGACACCTCTCGTCTATGTGAGGTTAAGTGACCGCCACCCGAACCTAGCCGAACCTATAATTCTCATCTAGCTAAACTACATATATCATGCACATATCTACCGATTATGTTCTGCAAAATATCAAGTTAAATTTATAAGAAATATATAAAATTTCCACAATGTCATTAGTGACTGGATTTTAAAGCATTGACCAACGTCATTATTTGCTCTAATGAACGACAATATCTGTAGAAAAAACCAAATAAAAATAAATTGCAGCTTAACCTTAGCAGAGCTGTGAAAGAGTGCATTCATTTTCAATTTCAATTCATGAGAAATTCCGCATTCAGAGTGCTGCTTTTAAAAAATGAAGTCGCCTGTATACTTCAATGCCATATGTCTGCAAGTGGATTCAACGACTTCAAGTGACTTCAGCGACTTCAAGTGCTTCAATGCAATCAGAATTCCTCCAATCACGATTTCAATCCAAAATGTGACTTCATCAGAATAATTGCATTCTTTACAATAGAAAAGATTGCAGACTTATAGCATTGAAGTCCACAGGCGATTTAATTTGTAAACAGCGGCACTCTGCATTTTTCGCAGTGACTTTGATGGACTTGAATTAAAAATGAATGCACTCTTTCACAGCTCTGCTGCTCACTAGACATAAACGAATGTGCTATTGAACTGTAACCAACAGTAATTATTTGCTTGCAATTATAATCCAATTACTGTAGTCAGCGCGGGCTAGAGACTGCAATGTTTTGTTGAATGTATTTTGATTTATAAGACATTCATTCAGTTTTATTTTTAGTAGATTTATTTTTAGTAAATTTTTACCAGGTACATTTTCATTTCATTTAGTTTAATTCAATTTAATTTTAGAATGAGAATACACATAAATTATGTTCGGCATTCGCACAAAATCCCAGTTTACTTGCGAGTAGCGCCTCTTCCGCCACTACCACCAGTACTGCCACTACCGAAGCCCCCATTACTACCACTTCCACCGGCACCATTACCAGCACCACCATTACCACCGCCGCCGCCACCATCGTTTCCGCCGCCACCACCGTTTCCGCCACCGCCATTACCGCCGCCGCCACCGTTTCCGCCGCCGCCACCGTTTCCGCCGCCACCGTTACCGCCACCACCATTACCGCCACCACCGTTACCGCCACCACCGTTACCGCCACCACCACCGCTACCGCCACCACCATTACCTCCTCCGCCACCATTTCCTCCACCACTGCCTCCTCCATTTTCACCATTTTCGCCATTCGCACCACTTGCTCCACCGTGAGCTGAAAGGATTATCCAGGAAATAGTGACATTTTTTAAATAGAGTGTTAACCCACTACTTACCAGAGTTGATAAGAACGCATCCCAATAGAATACACAATACAATCGTTGCTTTCATGTTGTTAAAGTAATCTAAGCTAACAAATGTGTCGTTCTCTTATTTATACCAAATATTCATTCCATATATGTTGATCAATGACCCAACAGGAAAATTATATACAATTTACTTAAAAAGGTGCATCATTTACTTGCCATCATTTAAATTTTAATTTCATGTTTCTATCCCACCAAGCACCCACATCTACATGATCATATATTAAGCGGAAAATATTCCTATTGAGTCACCCTAGAACCTAAAAAGCTAAAATTTTTCACAAATCCAAAACTATTTCCATATTCTAGAATAACATTGCAAGGATCGGATATATTCATAAATTAAAGTTCAATAACATTGGAACGATTTCCTTTTCAAGATCAATTTAAAAAATTGACTTAACTTCAAAAATGTTCTCATTGTCAGAATAAAAACTTGAACAATGCAATTAATGTCATATGCCATAATAGGTATTAAGTTCTGTGAGCTAAAAAGCACAATCAAAATATAGTTTCAAAGTTTAGTAGGTCTTGAAACGTACCGTTACGATTTTCGAAAAAAATTAAAAAAAATTAAGAAATGACGTAAATCATAGTTAAAAGCATTGACAGATGAAATATATCTCATTTAAAAGACTTACACTATTTTTTATTCAATAATAAGTATATTGCATTGAGGTCAAAATTTTCTTAGGTAGAGCCTTTATTTTGCATACACACCACATCAAAGAACGCGTATATTATTTGAAAGGTTTTTGTTAGTACTTAGATTTTCGTATAGAAACTTCTCACGTAAACCCAGACAAAGAAGCGTCTCAAGCTGAAACACTTCTCAGGTAACATGTTTCGACTTGCAGAGACTACATAAAGTACCAAAAAAAAAACTTTTCTATTATGATTAAAATACTACTGGACTATGCTGATTGATATATTGGTAACTTTAATGTTCAACGGAACACCCGCTGCTCTCGTGTGGAGTATTGCAAGCAGAGGCGGACATTCGGTGCCCGGAACGAAAATGCAATTTGCCGCTCCCTTCTTAAAAAATTTTTTTAAATTTGTACTTAAATAAAAGGTCATCAGCTTTCATATTCAAAGAACCCTACCAAAATAAGTTAGTTTTCATATTACCAAACCTCATACGGCCCCTCCATATTACAATTCACTATTTTCATTAACTAAAAAAAAGGGTCCACAAAATTAGTCATCTCACGAAATTAAAAACCATTAGCCGCCCCTAAGTCGTTGTACCCGAGGCAAACGCACCCTTTCCCTCTCCTAGCTACGCTACTGCTTACAATTGCTTTGACACTGATTCATTAAGCCTAAGTTCTATTTCACGCATTTCTTCAAATATAAATAATTAAATGGTGCATGCACTTAAATTATTTTTCCACACGGCACTTTAAATGCGTTGATTAATTGCTTGTTATAGGTATGTAGGTATTCCCCATAAAATATTTATTATTGCTTAGCATCGATCGTGAATTCTAATTAAAAATGTTGAGTTACTAGAAAAATTTTAGCTTTGGAAATTCCTATACAGTCAGTTGAATAAGAAAGTGTGCGGCAAAACTTTTGGAAAGCTCTATTCTCATTCACACTACAAAACCAATAGAAAATTGTGAATCTAAATATCAGTAATTCAATATCAGTGTGAATTTTTCATTAAAAAAATAATACGAGCTTTAGAAACAAAGAAACTATTTTTTTTTTATTTATTCATTCAAATAGATTTTGATGTCACTTAATCCAAATGCGGTTACTGTTTTTTCTTATCTTCTTAAAATTACTTTCGCAAAATAACTCGCACAGGCTTTTACTTGACAGACTGTAAATTTAGTTGATTAGGTTGTAAAAATACTAATAATATGATAAGTTCATAAATGCATAGTGCTTTTAAAAATAAAACCTTACAGTAAAACCTAATTAATATAAACACAATTCATAATTGATAAATTTTTCATACACTGTCAAAGTAAAAAAGCACAACTATTTAATTAAGTAGAACAGCAAAAAAAAAAAACATTTAATTTTAGGGGTAAATATCTCGTGAAATGACCCACATACATACACATATATATTATAGTTCCTTAATAAACTCATTTTATTGTAGTTTTGATGAGAACGTTTTATTGTAGTAAAATAATATGGTGAATATCACAAATATTCAAAAACAAAAACTTTCGAATGAAGCATACTTAGCTTAAAAATATATATATACCTGGCCTTACTGTACTTGTTTATTTTAACTGATAAAGCGTTGAACTTTTCAATGATTAGAAACTAAAATATAATAAATCTACAGCTGCAACTTAATATAACTCTGCGTGGTATAATAATTTGTTCTGAGAATACAAACATATGATGCTAAGATTAAGCTAGAAGCGGGCGTTGGTTAGGTCATGTAGGAAAACCAAGCAGTAACATAAATTGGAATTCGATGACAACCGTATCCGACAAAGTTGCTTCCAAATACACTATGGCGTTCAAGTGGCGGCAGGTATAGAAAATTATGTGCGGCCGATCTTCACTTCATCTGTCACTTTTAACAAAATGAATTAATTTTAACGCTGACCTACGCGCCAAATTAAAATAGTGACTCTCACAAAGTGGTGAATCCTTCAGAATATCTTGAAGTGTAAAGCGCTTATGCTTGCACCAACATGTACTGATTTGTAATTTCGTGCCATGATACGGACACTTCCACACTTAATTGCACTTGACAAAAGGCTGGATATGTCAAAAAATTTCTTTCAAAAACGGAAGATTTAATGTGTTTATTGCTTCAAGGACACCTTTCCTTTGCGCCATATCATTTCATAAGATTCGTTGTTTGATTATATGTTTTGACAAGAAGGCCCACGCCTTATAAAAGCCAAAAGTTAAAATTACTATATTGAGGGACTCTTCAAAAATAGTGGAAAATACTAGGAATGATGGTTTGAACAAGCTCTGGACCAAAAGTGAACGACTTTTGAGAAGAGATCATGTCACCTCCGATACAAACAAAGATAAAGTAATAGAAGCAAGTTCTTAAAATATAAGAAGCACCATACAAAAAGCATACACATTTCGACAAGAAATGCCAGCCAAAATTTCAAAATGCTTTACTCAGGGAGTTATTTAACACAGTCAAAATTTTAGAAAATAAATTTAAATTTAGAAAATATATTACACTCGTAGGGACTTTGAAGTAGAGTAAGAATAAAGAGATTGTGAAAAAGTTTTAGTACTTCAATTCTTCCTGCCTCTAAAAAATGGGGTTTTCTGAACCCCAGGCAAGTTTCATTCAAGGATATATGTTTGTTTTTTTTAGGAGTTTTCCGAAAGCATTGTTCTGATCCTAGTTTTTTCAAATTCGACATTATTTCAAGTATCACACATATTATGGCGTTTAGTTTACCCAAGTATATACCGAAAAAAGTAGCCATCATAATTTACCACCCGTTATGCTCAAGCGAATTTCAACTAGAAGTCTACTGACTTAAGCATTTGTGCCCGCCAGTAGGTTAAAATTTCAGTATTGTTCAGTATGTTATAATATTAAAGTCTAAAAATTTGCCCAGGGTCGACTTTGCATTTGACTTCAAATGAGCAAAAGTATAAAAATTTAATGCAGTTCTCGTTCAGTTCAGTTAAAAATTATTGTTTGCTTATCAAAACTTCTCATCAGCTTATCAAGACTTCTCAGGGAACCGCCGATACAGTTATTGCCTCTCAAGGTTTTAGCTAATGCCCTGCTATATACAAACATAATACACTTCAGAATTGTCGAGAACTAAAATTTGAAGTTCGTTTTGAAAAAGTACAGGATTTTATGGCGAAATTCGAGCCGCGTCACAAGAATTTGACCACCAAATTTGCATTAAGAATTACACAGCTCTTCCAAATGAGTTCCAATCAATAATGACACTTTCCATAAAAAAGAAAAATAAATTTTGTCATATTTTTGACGCTGCAGCAATCAAGTGGCAGAAATTGCATTCTAAATCTTTTGGTTAGTCGCTGGTTAAACGGATTTGTTGGTTATAATGAAGCCAACTTTTCACAAGATTTTAGTTTGCAAACAATTCGCACATACTTTGAAGCACTTGAAACAGGTATACCTCAGCTGCTTTTAAGCACTTTCCTGAAAACTTAGACTTAACTGAGTTTAGAAGTAATTCTCGAATAATGGCATTCGAAAAAAAAAAAACAAATAAATACATCATTCTGAAAGTTCTCAGTTAGCTTTTAATACATTCCAAACACGAAATACAAATGCAGTACAAATGTTATATTTTTAAGGAATTTTTATTATGTATCGATTGAGGCCAATACATTGCCATATCCATGGATGATAACCATCATCGTCATTTAGATAATGATCTTTACTACAACTCCTTTTCTATCATTAGGTTTTGGTTTTGGTTTCTTAGTAGTAGTTTCGGGGATTTCAGTTGTTTTGCGAGTAGTTGTCGTCTGAGGTGGCTTTTTAGTAGTAGGTTTGGGTGGATTTTTAGTAGTATTGGCTCCACCAGATGTGTCTAATGAACAATCTTTAAGGCTGCCTCCAAAGCCGCTACCACCTTCACCACCGGTGTTGTTGCCATAACCTCCGCTTCCTCCTTTACCTGCACCACCCCTGCCGCAGATGTCTTTACCCTTGCCAGCAGCACCTCCTGTGCCTGTACCACCCATACCTCCTGTGTCACCACCAGATCCACCGGATCCTCCAGTACCTGTACCACCTTCGCCCCCTTCCTTACCACCTTCACCCCCGTTGCCTCCTATACCTCCACCTCCTGCACCGCCGGTCTGACCACCATTACCACCATTCCCTCCTACACCTGGACCACCACTACCACCTTGCTTACCGCCTTGACCACCTTGACCTCCGACACCTGTACCTCCTTCACCACCGGTTTTTGGTCCTCCACCACCGCTGCCTCCTATACCTTTACCTCCATCGCCACCTTCCTTGCCACCTTTACCACCGCTGCCTCCAACACCAAGTCCTCCTCCTTGGCTGCCAAGGGTGCTTGTGTTAGCTTGTATAATCGGCAAAAAATCAGGATTGTTATTGTCTAATAGATGAGTTGGCCTTCTACTTACCAGAGGTGTATAAAACGCACCCCAAAGAAATGCACAGAAAAACTGCTGCCTTCATTTCTAAAAAACAATTTGAGCATTAAAAGGTGCCGTCCTAGTTTTTATACCAAGTTCTCAACAAATAATTGAAAATTAAATGTCCGGCAGGAAAAATAAATTCAGGAAAACTTTTTTTAACATATTCTAAAAATTAATAATTTTTTGGACGATTAAAGAATCGATTATATAATCAAAAATCTTAACTTTAATAGTTTGCCAACATTTTAAATTTTTTTTCGGGAAAGCTGTATTTTGCATTTTTAGTGTGTCAACATTTCCGAAGTCGTCATCGATTTCGCATAAGCTTAAAAATATTATTTAAGGTCAAAGTCTACAAGTTTCAGCTCTAATTCTTAATTGAAAATCGTTGTTTCAATGCCAAAAATTTTTGGTTTTTAGCATTTGTTAGCATAACCGAATAAATATATGTAGTGTTCGATTGTTTTTCCACACAGCCCATCAAAGGCGCTAAGTAGTCGGTCGGCTTACTTGTGTTTTGCATACAGCTTTAGTTGCAACATTCGGCATTTATCACGTTACTAATCGTGAATTATTTATGGAATTAGCCACGTTTCCTTCAAGCAGAGAATGGGTGGCTTGCATCATTGGGCCTACCGCGAAAAAAATGATGTATTCCTATCAAGTTGAATAGAAAATGCGTGAAGTTTTACAGGCTACAAATCTCCAAGAAATGAACAATAAAGAAATTTAGACTTAATTAAGGCAGTTCCCATACTCAAAATTAAAAATTATGTGTTTTTGTGATACTTAGAGGAGATTGCATTTCGAGAAAAAATCTTCCAAAAATGTATAACTTCTTTCGATGTATTGCTTATCTATAAAATAAATTTGTTGAAGCATTGGATTTCTTCCGACAAAGACATTTAGCGGCGTTCCTAATTGTTCGGTTTGATTGTATTTCTCATAAAGTTTCAACTAAATTACTTACTTACTTTGCATTATTCCGCTAACTATATGTGAAAAACAAATTTTAAAAATGATATATTATTATGAATAATGCGAATGTGCTGAAAATTATGTTCATGTACTAAAAATTGCTCCATAATATTTCTAAGTCGAAACTAAGGCAAGTCTGTTGTACTTGCGTATTTCACACAACACGAAAATAGACAAATGTACTAAAAATGCCATCACTAATGAAAATTGCTCCATGTCGGTAGTTTTTTTGGTAAAAAAATGATTTCTGCAATATATCGAAGACTGAGCAGTGTGTTATTCCAGTGCAGCTTATGTCTTCCAAGGGAAAGGAAACTATGATCCTTCCAGAAAATACAATCAGACAATAATGTTCTAACCTTAATCAGGTTATATATTAACTTGATCATTATTCTTTGAAAAATAAAATCAGCTCTACATCTGTTATATAAAATCAACCTTAATTCAGTACCATTGCGGCTCGTATTTGGGCATTCTCTTTTTCAAATGTGAACCTTAACAAAATCAGCCAAGTTTATTTGTTTGGGCAAGAATGCACAGCTCGTAGCTCGATTAGGTATTCAAGTTCTTATAAGAAATAAATAAAAAATATCCAGCTCACCTCTTTCCGTGATTTGAGTCAAATTATTTCGTTTCGAAATCACTACATGCTTTTTGTTCGTGTAATATTTGTCTTCAACGCACTTACAGTCAAACCAAAATTGCTGCGTGCTCACACAAAATGCCAATCGCCATTCGCAACACGCATAAATTTGGAGTAGACTACAACTCAAGTTACACAATTTCACTATCGCCACATGCTTTTTGTTTGTGTAATTTTGTCTATAAGGCGCAGGCTCGTTCAGCTTTTTTCCGGAACTCAAGTTAAACACTTTCTGTTTACAATCGCTCCATGTTTTTTGTTTGTGTGATTTTTTTCCTATCAGCAGCTCCTTCAGCTTTAGGTTTTTTTTCTTGTATGAAATTAGCTTGCCGCAGTTAGCTAAAAAATAATTGCAAGTTTCCACGCCTCCCATTTTTCTGCTTGATCATTGGCGCGGAAATTTTTCGGTCCCCTTGCCTCGATCAATATTTTCTTATACAGTGACGATTATCAATTCTCATCGTGGCACTCAACTGAAAGGGTAATGAAAAATCAAAGTGCAGCTGTCTACGGGCTCGAACCAGGCAATCACTACCACGAAACTTAAAATTTATCAAACGTCTTAAACATTCTATGAATGGGAACATTTCTTGAGGTAACTCTTTAGGTAATTAAAGTTTTTGTTATGAATACAAAGCCATCGGGTTAGAAAATTTTTACCAGAGATTTGGTGAAGTTTCGTACGATAAATCGTACGATAAACCGATAAACTCCTGATACTATATATTTATATATGATACAGTTTGTGAATTTAAAGCAGATATATTTAAAAAACAACATTATTTCGACCGGTACGATCGATATTATAAAAATCGCATTTTATAATAAGAAGAATCCACCAAAAACTTGGAGTCGTATTATATTGTGAAAAAATACTTGGAGGACTGATAATAATCAGCATTTGAGCAATGATTCCATAATTTATGAAGCATCTTCGTGCTCAGTGTTGATTGTTCCGTGACCCTGAAGAATTTAATCAACTCTAACTTTCAAACTGTGACTTTTTACTCTTTATTATTGGATATTTCAAAGCTGTGTTAGTTTCATGGTCTTCTTGAGGTGGAAGAAGTACTATTTGATTCAACACACTTTTAATAAAATAATAATAATAATAAATGAGACTCTGATGTGAATATCTATGTCCTGAAGAGCTACTAAAACAAAGCGGTATAATTAATGCCAAAAAGTTCACTAGTTTCACAAAGTCGCTCGGTAGATTTATTTAGTATTTCTTATAGAGAAGACAATACTTTTATTCGTATTTCTGAATATTTTTAATATTCAGTTTCATTGTAATTGATACCTTCTATATGCAGAATAAACGGCTACAAAGGCCTTTGTATCCCACTTTAGGGGCGATCAGGCACCAAAGGTTGAGACAGTACAAAAGAATAAGCCACCTCCCCAATCCATAAAATGATATTATCAATATACCATAACTTCAGAGGCATCAAGGTACGGTCAATTTAGCCCAAGGTCTTGAAAAAAAATCCTCCTCACAAGAGTCAGCAGAAAATAAAACCCTTATCCAAAAACAACAAACAGATTTTCGCCCGAACAGATAGTTTATTGATACTTTTTCCAACACATTTTCACATGGAAAACGATTTGTAATGAATTACAATAAAATATTCAGTATTAAAATTCCCGAATGATTTATTTAAGTTTTATCCTACTGTTCACTCACACATTTACATATATTTGTATCAACATACAAAAAAAACGAGGATAAGCTTAATCATCAGTTAATGTTTTATGAATTTCAACATAAAGAATAAGAGTTTATGTTATATAAGTTTAAAATGGTTTACATAGAAAATTGAAATATCCACGAAAAGATTAACACTACCTTCAACCCCATAAACACTACAGCTGGCTCTTTTACTACTGCAATCAGCTTCATCTCGCTACCTTCTAGCTGGTTCACGTGTACGTCCCAAATATTCTTCTTTACCGCTGCTCTCATTACCATTTGGAACACTGCTTTCGCCTTTATCTATATTAGTTAAAATACAACTGCCAGTGGGACTATAACGGACACCACTTTCATCCATACTAAGTACTGGAAGACTATTACCACCTTTATCAGTACAACTTGACCCATCGACTTTGTTACCATTTGAATTATCCTTTCGCTTATTATCTATATCAGTTGGGGTACCATTTGGACCATCACTTGAACCACCGTTATCAACATAGTCTGTTCCACTTGAGCCTCTACTTTGGTTATCAAAAGGATTACCACTCGAAGCACCGCTATCCCCGTCATCTGTACCATTTGATACACCGCTATTGATTTCGAGTGGCCCAGTACCTGTTGCGAAATAGTGACCATCTCCACCGTCTGGACCACTTGGCTTACCACTACCGTTTTTTTCTGGCTTAGCACTTGTGCTGACACTATGACCATCACCTCCATCTGGGCCACGCTTGCCACCACTGTTGTTTGAACTACCGTTTCGTGCACTGGTACCGCTGTGACCATCACCACCGTCTATATTACTATCTTTTGAACTACTGCTACCATCTGGCTTACTGCTTGGATCACCCTCAATAGTACCTGTGCCACTTCCGCTACTATCGGAGCCATTGCTTCCACTACTATCGGCACCTTCTGGATCTTTTGGACCACTGCTACCATCTTGACTACTGCTTGGATCACCCTCATTAGTACCCCTTCCGTGACTATCAGAGCCATTGCTTTCACTACTACCGGCACCTTCTGGGCCACTTCCGTTGCCACTGGAACCATTGCTTCCATTATTATTATTAGTGGTATCACTTGGGCCACTGCTGCTAGGACCATCCTTTGGTGTACTTTGGCCATCACCACCGTCTATATTACTATCTTTTGAACTACTGCTACCATCTGACTTACTGCTTGGATCACCCTCAATAGTACCTGTGCCACTTCCGCTACCATCGGAGTCATTGCTTCCACTACTACCGGCACTTCCTGGATCTTTTGGACCACTGCTACCATCTTGACTACTGCTTGGATCACTCTCATTAGTACCACTTCCGTGACTATCAGAGCCATTGCTTTCACTACTACCGGCACCTTCTGGGCCACTTCCGTTGCCACTGGAACCATTGCTTCCATTATTATTATTAGTGGTATCACTTGGGCCACTGCTGCTAGGACCATCCTTTGGTGTACTTTGGCCATCGCCACCGTCCATATTACTTTCTTTTGGACTACTGCTACCATCTGGCTTAGTGCTAGGATCACCCTGATTAGTACCTGTGCCACTTCCGCTACCATCGGAGCCATTGCTTCCACTACTACCGGCACTTCCTGGATCTTTTGGACCACTGGTACCATCTTGACTACTGCTTGGATCACCCTCATTAGTACCACTTCCGTGACTATCAGAGCCATTGCTTTCACTACTACCGGCACCTTCAGGGCCACTTCCGTTGCCACTGGAACCATTGCTTCCATTATTACTGGAGCCACCTGGGCCACTGCTGTTAGGACCATCCTTTGATGTACTATGACCATCGCCACCGTCTATATTGCTATCTTTTGGACCACTGCTTCCACCTGGGCTACTGTTTGGATCACCCTCATTAGTACCTGTACCACTTCCGTTACCATCGGATCCATTGCTTCCACTACTACCGGCACTTCCTGGATCTTTTGGACCACTGCTACCATCTTGACTACTGCTTGGATCACCCTCATTAGTACCACTTCCGTGACTATCAGAGCCATTGCTTTCACTACTACCGGCACCTTCTGGGCCACTTCCGTTGCCACTGGAACCATTGCTTCCATTATTAGTGGTATCACTTGGGCCACTGCTGTTAGGACCATCCTTTGATGTACTATGACCATCGCCACCGTCTATATTGCTATCTTTTGGACCACTGCTTCCACCTGGGCTACTGTTTGGATCACCCTCATTAGTACCTGTACCACTTCCGTTACCATCGGATCCATTGCTTCCACTACTACCGGCACTTCCTGGATCTTTTGGACCACTGCTACCATCTTGACTACTGCTTGGATCACCCTCATTAGTACCACTTCCGTGACTATCAGAGCCATTGCTTTCACTACTACCGGCACCTTCTGGGCCACTTCCGTTGCCACTGGAACCATTGCTTCCATTATTAGTGGTATCACTTGGGCCACTGCTGCTAGGACCATCCTTTGGTGTACTTTGGCCATCGCCACCGTCCATATTACTTTCTTTTGGACTACTGCTACCATCTGGCTTAGTGCTAGGATCACCCTCATTAGTACCTGTACCACTTCCGTTACCATCGGATCCATTGCTTCCACTACTACCGGCAACTCCTGGGCCACTGCTGTTAGGACCATCCTTTGGTGAGCTATGACCATCGCCACCATCCATATGACTACCTTTCCGACCACTGCTACCACGTGGACTACTGCTTGGATCACCCTCATTAGAGCTTGTACCACTTCCATTACCATCGGAGCCA
The DNA here is from genome assembly GCA_963680825.1 of Meiosimyza decipiens. Taxonomy (NCBI): domain Eukaryota; kingdom Metazoa; phylum Arthropoda; class Insecta; order Diptera; family Lauxaniidae; genus Meiosimyza; species Meiosimyza decipiens. Next base: position 28,967,491 of record OY804258.1, on the reverse strand, counting down.
TTGCTTTGGCTACTACTTTCACCTCCTGGGCCACTTCCGTTGCCATTGGAACCACTGCTGTTAGGACCATTCTTTGGTGAACTATGACCATCGCCACCATCCATATGACTACTTTTTCGACCACTGCAACCACCTCGACTACTGCTTGGATCACCCTTATTAGTTCTTGTACCACTTCCGCTCCGATTAGAGCTATAGCTTCTACTACTACCATCACCATGAGCAGCATTATGACCATCACCACCGTTTATAACATTGCTATTAACATCTGTTAAACTTTCAGTTGTTCCGGCGTTTTCAGCATTATGTGTACTACGCCAAAATTTATCAGCTGGTTCACCATCGTGCCTTCCACTTAAAAGGAAAGCTAAAGCTAAATTAAGCTCATCGAAAATATTCATACCACGGCTAGTTGAGCCAACTTTTTCGATGTTAATCGGATCGCTGCCAATGATATTATTATATTCCTTACGGACGTCCTTACCATTTACATATGGAACACTTGCACCAACATATTTGAGACCACCATTGCCAAATATCAGGAGCACCACTTGATCCACCACAAAGTCAATTTTTGGGGCTGGATTGAGAACAACGAAGGCATCACCAGCATGACTATCATCACTGTCTAAATACAACATAAATTATATTTATAGTATGGTAGGGTTCCTACTTACTAGAGTATACGAAGGCGCATCCCAAGAGAATGAATATTACAACCGCTGCTTTCATTTTGCAAAGAAATCTAAGCTCAAAACACGTAGTTTTTGTTTTTATACCAAGTTTTAATGCAATGAATTAAATTTTATGGCCCAGCAGGAAATATTTAACTTATTATACCCTACACAGAGGGTATATTCACTTTGTCATTCCGTTTGTAACGCATAGAAGAGGGCGTGGCAGGTATGGAAAAATATATATATTCTTGATCAGCGTCACCACCTGAGTCGATATAGCTATGTCCGTCTGTCTGTCTGTCTGTTGAAATCAGGTTTAAGAGAAAACTAAGCAAGCTAACTCAATGAAATTTGGCACACAGATAAAACCTTCTTGCAAGCTGCTAGCAGAAGAAATCGGTTCAAGGCCACGCCTTCCGCCCACACTCTATGTAAATATACCCAAGTCTATTTTGAAAAAAAGATGCTGCGATTTTGATGAAATTTGGTGATTTGTTGAAGATGAGAACAAAATTAAGATAAGGCTAGATTTTAAGTTTTCAAAGGCCGTTAAAGAGGCGTGGCACAGCCCTAAATTTTAACTTTTATAACGCCATAGCTCGGTAACCGCACAAGATATTGTGATGAAATTTGGTACACGAATACAGATCTTATAAATCTTGAATTGCGCATAAAGTGGGCAGAATTGTAAAAGTGGGCGTGGATTTCGTATAACTCCAAATTCGCACTTACGGTTTTCATAAAAATTTTAGAGATGATACTACTGAAGGCAGTCGTCAATACAAGTTTATTCAAAATTCTGGAAAATTTTGTTGAAGGGCGTGGCACAGCCTACAATATTTATAAACGTTATAAAAAGAGAACTAACAACGCAATCGCTATGGAATTTAATATGGCAGATGTACTCTCTAAAAAGTGTCTTCTTGCAAAATTTTGGTACAATAGTGCCGGTAGGTGTGGCACCTCCCACATAAGCAAAATACGTTTAGTGCTATAGATAGTGTGTTATGAGAGTAATCTTCATAAAATTTTGTGTAGAGGTGCCGGTTACTTTAAGCTTTGAAATCAAATGAAACATGACAAGATTACATCAGTGGGCGTGGCACCTCCCTCATTAACATAAAGTTGTAAGTGCTATTTTAAGTGAACTATTGGTGCAATTGATCTGAAATTTGATGTATTAGGCACATATGAATCAAAAGCTTTTGAAATACGAACAGTGGGCGTGGCACCTCCGATACAATTAAAATACCTTAAGTGGCATAACTATCGAAATATATGAGCAATCATACTGAAATTTGGTGTAAGAGGTTTGTTTGAAGGCTACTTTTGGATCAAAATCTGACTGGATTGTACCAGTGGGTGTATCACCGCCCTAAATTTTAAGAATAATTACTGCACATATCGCAAACTATACAAGCTATTGTGCTAAAATTTGGTTTGTGCATGTCAATCACGAATATCATTTATTGACAAAAAAGTGGGCGGAATTGGAGAAGTGCGCGTGACATATTTCCTGTATTTCATTTCTATGCTATTTTTTTCAACATTTCCCATATTCTTTTGACATTTTCAGATTTTTCCAACACTTTTCAATATTTTTGAACCTTTTTACATTATTTTCGACTTATTTACCTAGTCAACATTTTTTAACATTTATTTAAAAAGTACCTTTAATGCAGTGTAGGGTATGTGAGTTTCGGCCTGGCCGAAGATAACACCTTTACTAGTTTTTATTTATTTTTGAAAGCAATTTTTGTCTGACAAAAATGAACTGAGAATTTGAAATGGCATTTTTAAGGAATTCGAATTCCACAAAAGATGTCCCTTTGGTATTAGTTATACGCATGTGTAAGGCGTTTTGCTAGAAAATCCATGAAGGAGCGCGATCTTTAGACCCCAGCTTTAGAGATGGGAGATGATGATGCATTTCCAATTTTTCCCACACAGCCTTCTAACGACATTTAACTGAAACAATTCGCATTTTATACGGTTCTTATCGGGAATGGTGCATACATATTCCATATTTTACGCATTATAAAAATTTATAGCATCAAAACTATAAAGAAAGCTAAAAATTAATCTTTTCAAAACTTAAAAGATTGGATGTTGAAAAAATTGTCATTTAAAAATGAACGCTAGTAATTCTCGTGGGGAATTAAAATATTACAACTTTCAAAGCTAAGTCCGGAATTTTGTATATCAAATTTTATAATGAAATGATTAGGCCCCTTACAACCGCATGAGTTTGTCGGCCCTAAAGGCGGATTTGATTTAAAAACAGAAATTCTATCAATCACTATCATGCTCCCAACGCAGAATTGTTAAAGACTAAACTCTAGCGTTTTTGGTTTAATCAAAACGAATAAAAGACGTAAATATATACAGGTAAAACTCGTTTTACGTCGAGGATGCGTTCCGAGAAACGCGACGTAAAACGAAATCGACGTTAATCGAGGATATTTTTTTATTACAAATTCTTATTGCAAATAAAAAAAAAAACAGTTTGTTTATGTTTTTATTATATTAAGAAATATATTAAGCAATTTTTTTGTATACATATTAAGAAATTTTAGAAATAAACGTATATGTACTACATAAATATGAATATATTATGTAATAATTTAGTTAGGCTTCTGATGAACATGAGCTGGATGAAATTTCAATCTGAAATTGGAATGTAAAATGATTTAAGTGAAAAGATTTCGATTATAAATTATAATATGTATAGATAAAACTGTAGATAATTAATATAAAATTATTTACTTACTTCATTCTCAGTGGACATTCTAGTACTCGCTGTGTTGTTTGCTGTAATGTTGAAAAAGGAATGAAGAGTACTTTGTTTTCAAAGTAACCGATTTTCTACTCTTTTTTTTATTATTATTACTCATTTTATAGGTTTAAACTTTTAGCTTTCAAAATATAATTTCAACTTCTAAGCTCAAAACACTTTACAACTGTGTAACAAAAAAACTATAGCCTTATGGCAGAAAATCAAAACATAGGCGACAAGAAAAAAACTTAGCCTACTATCATAGTAAAGTTGGAATTTTTTGAAAAAATCGTTAAAAAAACGATTTTTGCAACGACGTTATATCGAAACGACGTAAAACGAGACGACGTAAAACGAGGTCTACCTGTAGTTTGTTTCTGGGAATGCTCAAAAGCCGTGGTATATTGCTCTTTTCTCTAGCATTCTCTTTGAGAAATTGATTTAATAAAATTTTGTGTTGCTTGGTTCTTAATCTATAAAGATTCCCCTAAATTTCCGAAAATGCATTTTTTTTTGTCAAGAAACTTTAACTTTAGATCGCTCATAGACTACCGTGCTCTAATCTTTATGATAAATTGAAAAAAAAACTACATATCCCACGTCTCAAATTTGATTTTCTAGGGTCTTTTTTTTTTATTTATTCCAAGCCAATTCGCATCGAATAAATGCAATCTTAATACGATAAATCGTAAGAACTTTTGCTTGAATTTTAACTTTAATCTGGAACTAAGTCAAAAATGCCGCTAAAGCAATTAACAACTAATTATTTAGATACACTCCGATTCTCTAAAGATTTCTGTTTCGTTGGTTTGTTTTTACAATGGAACATTATTTCATCGAGCTTGCAGTCATTAGCAAACACCGATATTTATGTAAATTTGGATAGTCACACATACATACTTCTGTATAAACAAAGCCTCACCAGACCAGTTTTGGTTAATTTTTACTTGGATTTGAACCTTGGCTATTGGTTATTGAAATGTTATGGCATAATCGGTTTATGTGTAAAGTTTCACATTATCCATTTGAAAACTTATTTTACTTCACTAACTCAATAAGATTAATTGCACAGGCCAAGTAGTGTCATAAAATTAGGTACAAGAGATAAGAGTGCAACATGCAACGTCTGGGAAAATGGGAGCATTTAAACAAATAGATGTGGCACCACATCAAATCTCTTAACTCAATAGTTTCATCAATGTTGTTTTATGCCTGGGAATCATGGTTTCAAAAGCGCATTGAAGAGACGAATAAGAACTTTTGAAAATTCCTGCATGAGACGGATAATGATAATTTGGTAATTCTGCTTGATTTCGACTTACAAACTTCATTTGGCTACCAACCATACTCACATCTCTTCTGAGATTCATAATCAGGAATAATTCTATAAGCGTTTTGGCGTAACTTGCGGGAAGACAAATTCAGAAGAATACCCTGGATATCGTGATAATAAATTGTAAAAAGTCGTTTGTGAAATTTCGGCACATACTAACATAGCATAAAAAATGAGTTAAAAATCGTAAAGCTATAGAAGTTCTCTTCAGGTCCGACACTCTTAACAGAGCTATAGTAAAATAGTCATAGTTATAGTACTTTTACAAGGTAATGTAAATTTATATCAGCACGATTCATATTTCATTTACAAAGTTGATTGCAAAATCAAAGTAATACCTTTGCTAATGGATATCAATGAAGTTGGGCTCATTTATTTAAACAGTAAATATTGAATTATTTATGTTTAATTTTAACTTTAGTTTACAATTTACAAGACTCATTTTTTGAACTTTTTCTATATGGCAAATAACTTTGCAAACTAAAAGTTAAAATTTTGCTTTGTTCCAAAAAAAAAAAAAAAAAAAAAAAAACAAAAAATAAATAAAATAAAAGTAGAAATCACTGATAATATTTTCTGTACACTTCTGTTTTTTTCAGTACATTTTCGTTGAGAAAAATAAAGGTCAGTACCTACATTTTACAAATTTGTAGATATGATGAATATTGGTATATTGATTGAATTTCAGTATATTTCGACCATTTTGAGTACATTTTTAATATTTGGTTTGCTTATAATAATTACCATTTTCTACTGTTTTTTTCTTAAAAAATTTTATGAAATGAAAATCCGAATGACCTTTCTTTTAGGAAACTTTCATGAAAATTGCAAAATTTTTCCATTTAGCCTAGGTTCATGGCCAAAAGTACATTCGCTATCCAAACTATTCGACTCTATAACTTAGAGTACATTCTCACAAACAGTGGCGGACCTAGGATTCTCTTCAGGGGGCGTTTTTAGAGAAAACGCATATTGTTTGAATTTTTCAACGAAAAATATTTATATATTTCTAATCTGGCAAACTAATTCTACGATTTCATCTTCCCAGAGCCAATCCATTCAAGTGGTCTTCTTTCATTGTAGATCTTAAATACGATTTCAATCCGCTTAACACAGAAAAACTTCGTTCTAGTGTTGGCGAAGTCACTGGAATCCTGGAAAATATTTGTAGTAAAATTGTGATGCTTGGGAAGAACGATTCCATTTTTTTGCATTTGATAATGGTCAATTCTTCCATTGCACTCAAAGCATCTTTAAAATCGATCTTACAACAATACTGGTGCCACAATTAAATTTCGGATTTGAGCTCAATTTTACTGCAATTTAAATGAGAGCAGCTTCCACGATCTTGTCAACTGACATATTCGAGTGATTTGCCGGTATTAAGAATTCTAAGAGTAAAATGCTCAAAAATTTACCTTGGAATTTTGATTTTAGTTTTGAAATCATATGAAAAAAAAATTTAAATAAAACTAGTAAGTACTATCTTTGGCCCGGACGAAACTCACATACCCTATACTGCATTGAAAGTACCTTTTAAATAAATGTAAAAAGCAATTGAAGAGGTTGAAGTAGAATAAAAAGTAAAATATTTGAAAGAGGTCGAAAAGTGTTGAAACAGTTGAAAAAGACTTAAAAGACTAAAAAATATGGAAACCATTAAAGTAAGTTGAAAGAAATTTAAAACGTCGAAAAATATGGAAAATGTTGAAAAATGTTAAAAAGTTGAAAAATGCGAAAAAATATGGAAATTGTTGAAACATATTGAAAGGGGTTGAAAATGTCAAAAAATATTTAAGAGGTTGAAAAATATTGGAACTTTCAAAATTGACGAGAAGGTCGAATGAATTAATAAGTTAAAATATGCACCGCCCACTTCTCCAACTTCGCCTAGTTTCGGTTCAATAAATCGGTGTCCTTGCTTTGTTCTAAGTCTTCTAATGTTTCAGAGATAAACAGTAGCGATTCGCTGAAAGTATCAACGCATTCATGCCTTTCTACCCATATGGTCGCACACAATGTTTTCAAACAATTTTTTTTTTTATTTCTGGACTCCGTTCGGAAATTTGTTGTACTCTTTTAGATGAGTTCGAGAAAAAGTTTGTCACTGATGAAACTGTGCCTAGCATGTTACGAATTTCAGAATCATCGCATGATTTGCCTACGCACAGATTCTGAGAGTGACTGAAACAATGGGTGTAAAATGCTAAGGGTTCTTCAGATATCAAAGCCTGAACACCGTTGATTTTCCCAGCCATAGTCGAAGCACAACTTCACTGTCGTGTGAATAGGGACTTCTCCCTATATGTTTGCGTTGAAATGTCAAAAATGCTTATATTAAAATTTAAGTAAAATAAATGTTTTTAGCTTAAATTAATTTTAAAATTTAAAATAAATAAATTTTAAAATAAAAATATAAGAATAGAATAGACTTTTTGGTGGCAATGTTGTAGTAACATGAACTTAGGAAACAATGTAGCCACAATTTCAAACTTATGTATTATTACCAGTATTACATAAATCTTATTTCATCTTATATTTCCTTAATAAATGAAATCCATTCAGGATTTTTTTGACATTAATTTAGATATTTAAAACAGTAAATATGAAGATCTATAACTATTTTAGTACGCACAGTTGCATAATCTGACTTCAATCAATGCATGTATAGTTTAGTTAGGTCTTAAGATTATTTGTTGGCTTTGCAAGTGGAATAGAAAATCGTGAGCCTGTAAATAGAAGACGGGGGAGTGGTAGTGGTGGTGTTGTTGTGATGTATAAAGAAGCCAAAAAAAAAATGTTCATTGATATATTTTCTACATCACAACAACACTTCACCACCACAAACAAGTTTTTCGAATTCGATTTTCTGAAACGTTCTTGAATCGAAATATTTTTCGGCGGATGCCAGGGGGGGCTACAGCCCCCATAGCCCGCCCCCCTTGGGACCGCCACTGCTCAAAAAAAATCCAAACGCCAGCACTGGTGGAAATTTGTTAAAAAGAAACAGGGGTTCCCATATGTTACTAAGAAGTGTAACATATGGGAGGGGGACCTAAAATACCTCTTAAGATAAGTACTTACTCTACACAATTTTTTTTTTGCTTATTTTTTATATGAAATGATTGTCCGCATATCGACAAATCTATCTGCTATAAGTTATTTTCTTAAATGCTGTTCATTATCTTATTTAAAGATAAGTTAGTCGGTATTATATTTTTTCGAAAAGTAATATTTTTAAAAAAAGATTGATTCGTAACTTCTGATGTAGTTAACAACTTCTGAGCTCAGAATATGCATTTTTTTTTTAAGGGTATTAAAGGGGCGCTAGAGGGTGGTGGAAAGGTCGAACTTTTTTTTTTGTCATGAGCCAAGAAACGTTGAAATGCACATTCATTTCAACTTTGTATGCAAACTCAAATTTCGGCCCTCACAGGGTGGTAGCGGGAAAACTGGCAATTGAAATCATTTTTCCTGGTCATTTTCGGTTTCAGCGACCTCGAAAATGTTGAAATAGAAGGCTCCTTCATCTGGGTCACGAAATTTTTTTTTGTGTGCCTGTGCTATTAAAAATAAATTTAAAATATAATAATAAAATACAACGTACTTTAAAAACTACAAATGTCGCCAAGAAGGCACTTGTTTTTCACAAAAAAATACTGAGAATAAAATAAAACTAAAAAAAGTCCACCGTTAAAAGTAAGAAATGCAAACAATGAATGTCACACAAAATAACTTTGTCGATTCTTTAATTTTACTGCTTACTATTTCTGCTAATTTTTTTGTATTCATTTTTATTTTTTTACTCAAACAAAACAAATGATATGAAATAAAATTTGCATAAACTTTAAAAATGAATGTCTAGCAGCATGGAAAAAAATTCACAATACAAAAAAAAAAAACATAAAAAAGGAGTAAACGAGAAAAGGAAAAACATAAGTCAGTGTAACAGGTATTGTTATGGAACATCATGTAACTTATGTATGCAGACTCACACACACACACACGCGGAAAATTTGCATAAATAGCAACAATAGAAAGCGCAAAAACAAATGGTAAAATATATAAAACTCTTAACCTACGACATTTGACTGCACCTGACAGTAAACAGCATCTTTTTCATACAACGGCAACAGCAACAGCAACACTGTAGGTGAGCAGCGGGTGTTGGTGTTGACTGCCAGTTGTTTTGCGCCAAATGACAACAACATTTGCTGCTGCAGTTGTTGCTGTTGTTATTGCTGTTATTTACAGTTATTGCGGTTGTTACGTGCATTTTGTTTATTGTAATTACTGTTATTCGCCATTAGAGCACACGAATATTTAAAAGATTTTGCCACAGTGTCTGTCTGACTGTCGTTTGGTCTGTTCTATTGCTTACGCTTTTTAGGCAGCCTAACGAAATTAATCTTGTGTCCTTTATCTGAGGACAGTCACAAAAATCTGCCATCGTGCACGGTCATTACACCAAGGCTCCATGTGATATGAGTAATACCATACCAATTTTTGCGCATGTATCTCGATTACATGAAATATGAAGGATCACCACGGTAATTCTGATTTCCCAAAAAGCATCTGCTTCTGATCCCATTGACTGTGTAAGCCCGTCAGTATTGTGCAGGCGTTAAGAAAAGTTTTTGAAACTATGTCTGATCAAGTAACTATTTCATAAATCACCTGTTGCTTTTTCTGCAGTCTATCTCTCGGACAGCTGTTTGACAATTTTATTAAAAGTCATTAAGGGCATTATGGCTAAATTTACAAATTTCATATTTACTTTGCTTGATCTGTTGTACTTATTGAAGACTTATACGAAAGAATTAACTCTGACTTGACCTCACGAAACATTTAAGCGGTCACCAATCTATTAGTCTTGAATTTTTTGAAATTCAAAGTGGTACCCATTATGATATTGATCACAGTAGGAAAAATACACAGGACCTATCTTTATTTATGTACTTTTCTGACTTTTCTGCTCTAAAACCAGACGCAAACATGTACACTCCGATAAATTTTAATTTAGATTTAAAGCTGCAAATTTTGAGTTGGAAATATGTAACAAAAATATCGTTTTTTTTCGCTTTTTTTTTGAACAGCTTTAAATTCAGTTTGAATTTGAAGAGTATTTAAAATAACATTTTTTAACTTTAATTCAATCGTTGAAAACTTCAAATTACATTTTGAAGTTGCAAAGAGTTAGAAATTCCCCTTTTTTATTTAACATTAAACACTTTGTATTTTTCAATCATAGATATGTATATGCAATCACTTTGAAACAATGTCGATTCTGTTTGAATCGACAAAAACTTTTCTCTTCAATATAAACATTTTCAGTTTTGGCGATAAGTCATAAGCTTTTATGGTTGAACCAAAGTCATTGATTTTTTCCCTCAGTGTACTAAAGTTGAACATGCCTCATACAACCTTTTGTGGCCACACTTATTGCAGACTTGATTCACAATTATCATCATAAATTATGGCGTTCACCAATATGATATTTGACGGAGCGATTTGGTGGAGTACCTTCAAAGTAGATTTAGTCATATCTGTCTGTCTGTGGATATCACGCTTACGAGAAAAAACAAAGAGAGATGATCAATTTAAATTTGGTGCACTGCCTACATTTTCCATTATAGCTGGTGGTGTTGAAAATGTACGAACTTGGTACATGGACACGCCTACCGCCTATACAAATAAATTATTTAAAGCGCTACACTAATACATAGAGTTACTTATGATAATACAATCAAATTTACAATATACTACGAATAGTTTGAACTATCACAACACAAAAAGAGGGTACATTTTAACAAGAAAACCGACACTGGTTGGGGTCTCTTTGAACTCTGGGACCGGTGTGATAGCCTCCTCTAGCTCTACCTTCATCCTGCTCTGACTGATATTTACAGAGTCATATTCCTCTTTTATGTTGTCATCATTCATGTTGCGTGCATGTGTTTGTATGTTAGAAGCTGGAAACAATGTTCCACTTGAGTGAAACACTAAGCGGCAAACCAAATAAATATCCTGATTCCTGCTACTACTTGAGTATCAAAATGTGACCAATATTGTCAAAATATTTTTTAACTATGCTCTCTGAAAATGAAATTTTCTGTCGAGTCCAAGTTTTTAATGGTCTTGCCACAATCTAAAGGCTTCATTCATAGGGGCGAATTAACTATGCCACTTTTTCTACCACTTAACGCCTCACTAGTTATGAAACTCTGATATACAGTGAAACTTTGATAGATGATTCGACCTTGGAGAACTAGCACCACAGCAATATGTTAATTTTGGTAGTGTGGAAATAACATTCGCTTTTCATTGTTGATCTCAAATGTTTCTATTTAGAAACAAAACCCTCAAGTTTTGTAAAAATAAACACAATGAAAAAAATTGCAGTCGTCGTAAACATTTTACTTAATTTCGTAAAACATGACAATGAATTTTAGTTGAAAGTGACTTTTAACACTTGTTTTTGTAGTGATTGTTATTAATGTTGTTGTGTTGGCTGTTGTTGTTGTTCCTGCTGCTGTTAGTAGTTTTCTCGTTGACTTAACTCACAGATTTGTTTACACTGCAACGAGCATAAAATTATTGCTTCCTTAATTCATTTGCGGTGGCACTCGACGACACAGCCGGTGCCACCGCATGAATTCCTTGCCATCGTAAATGTCGTCGTCCTTGTTATCGATGTTGCGCATCCCTGCAGCATCTAATGCTATCAATTGTGTTTGCTGCGCTGCAAGCGGTTGTGTTTGTTCATGCTGCACAGTGGAAATAATACATCAAAAATTATGTGATGTTAACAATTTGAAATTTTTAATTCTCTTAGAGTTTAAATAATTCAAGAAATCGGTCTGTCTATGTAAATGCATATCATTAATTAAGTTTGGGAAACTAAAGCCAGTTGGGCCTAAACCAAAATGAAATAACTAACACTTAATAAAAAGGAAACAAATTTGGATAAGTGGGCGTGGCAACTATCGTACAAGCAAAACAGATTCTTTTTCGCCGCCTAGCCACGTCACTGAACAAACCCACACATAAATTTTTAGGGTTTCATTAGAAAAGAATGAAGAAATTTATTTAAACCTATAGATTTCTTCTTTTGCATACAGGGTGACTAGTTGGTAATTTTTTCCCAAATGTCCGAAAGTCTGCTATGCAACTGCTTGCGTTTGTATATATACTTACATACATATATATATACATCTGTATTGGTTTAAAGACAAAAACACGCGAATGTTGAGCAAAGAAGAAAAAAAAATGACGCCAAAAAACAAAAACAGAAAAATCTCTAGCGGAAGCAGGAAACCCTAAAAAGCTGTTTTGCCTGCGAATTGCAAATTAAATTATTGGTTGCGTTTTTGTTGCTGTCGTCGTTGTTGTTGTTGTTGTTGTTTTGTTGATTTGCAATAGCAACAACGGAAGTGGCAACAAAAACGGCAGCATAGCAAGCAAAACATCAACAACAAAGACCAGCAACAGTCACTGTGGTTGCAGCAACATCTCTTAAATGTAAGAGGTGGCAAAGTTTTCTTGCAGCTTCGTCACCGTTGTCGCCGTTGCCGTTGCCATCGCTGCTAACGCAAAGTTTTAAATATGAATAAATTTTCCATATTACTTGTTCTGCTGCTTTTTATATTATTTTGTTGTTCTCGTTGTGCAAAAATATTTCATTGCAAATTTTCCGCAGTATGAAAATCTCAATTTATTCAAATCCCCTTTATACGGAGATGCATAAGGAAATATTTGCATTTTTTGCTTTATCATTTTGTCTTGTACTCGTATTTTTTCAAAAGGATTTTGTATAAATATTCTTCCAAGATTTTTTTTCTATTTAATTTTTTTTTTTCAGTGTTAAAAATTTAGTTTTTGGTCGGAGAATTTGTCTTGTCGACAAAGAAACCTTTTTTTTTCGTTCCAGCGTAATTATGTGATTACGTAAAGGATGCTAAAGTCTAACAAAAAGTTAGAAGTTTTGTAGGACTTTCTTGGTTTTAATTTTCAATTGCATTTTGTCAAATATTTAGTTTTAAGTAAATTAAAATTTTACTTTGATTCAATTTCTTTGAGAAATTGCTTAATTTGTTTGGTGTGGCGAGCAACAAGAATGTAGATTTCGTGCTTTTTAAAGTATAATTTTTTGCTGTGAAATTGAAATGATTGTTGCTGAAAGGACACGTGTCCATATGAGCATTGGTCAGGTATAAATACATATTGTCAGTTATCAGTAATGTGGCCAACCGTTTGAGAAACCTTCTTTTTGATTGCACTGCGTACAAAACCCCAATGAAAGAAATCGCATGGCTTTAAATGGCATGATCTTGGTGATCAGTTGACATCAGAATTTCGTAAGATGATTTGGTCTGGAAATCGTTGCAGCAATAAATTGATTGTTTCATGCGTGGTGTGGAAGGTGGCGCAGTCCTGCTGAAACTACATGTCATCCAGATCCATGCCGTTCTGTTGGCGCCACAAGAACTCCATTATCATGTTTCTGTGACGAGTGCCGTTCACAGTCACTGCAATTCCGGCCTCATTTTCGTAACAGTAAGGCTCAATCACACCACCTGAGCAAAATCCGCACCAGACAGTTGCTCGTTGCGTATGCATTTATTTCTCAAGGATCGCATGATAATCTTCTGAGCCCAAAATTCGACAATTTTGTTTATTCACGAAGCCATTCAGATGGAAATGCGCTCCATCGGTGAAGATGACTTTTTCCGCGAAATTTGCGAGTCCTTATTTTAATTTATGGTGAACTTCCAACACACTACTATAGTAAATTACTTAAAGTACTAAGTAAAGGAATAGTTCGTATTTCATTTAGAAGTGCGGTATCAAAAACAAATACAAAGCAGGCACAACCGTACATCGTACGGAGGCACAACCGTCCATTGTACGGATCGGTGACCGGGACTGCACTATTTCTTTAAACGAAATGATGGGTTGAGCCATATCCGATCACAAATTAAAGTAAATTTCTTCTAAGCGCAGAGGCTGTGCATCTAAAACAAATGAAAATAAACATTTTCAAGAATTAAGATACATAATTATTTTTTGCCTTATAACATTGTAAGAGTGGATGGGTGTAATAAGATGCCATAAGGTATTATAATCATTGCATATACACCGGAATGGACAAAAAAATAGCGTAGTTAGAATTACATGTATCAAGCCTTAAGAAACTAAAGTGTGGCAAATTCCTTCCTGTATTATTAAAATTAATAATACCTGGCAATATCTTAGAGTTCATTGAGTCGGAAAACAGTTTAAGAAAGTAACATTTATCATAATTCTTCGACTGCGCAGAGTCGGTAACCGTATTTATTTGAGCGGCTTTCATATGAAGGCAAATTTAAGTGCGAATTCCAAGGTAGCCTCCGAAGTGGAAACAATAGGAATTATTTCTGCACCGACTCGAGCATATCAATGTTTATTAGGGTGTGCCATTTTCGAGCAACTTTATTTCTTCAACTAAAAAAGAAGCTTAAAACTTTCAGAAAGGTGAAGAAAGAAGCCTCTAAAAATTTGAGCTCTTAATATTCACATTTAGAGGTGCCTGTTTCTAACTTTCCATTTACCATATAAGTTACATGGAAAAAAATTTATTCTTTTTTCTTACTTTTGAACGCTCTACAAAAAAAAAAAAAAAAAAAAATTAGTTTATAAAATAATAATTTTACTGAACCTAATGCATAATTACTTTTGTTTAAAAGTTAATAAAATAATAAAATAATATAATATAATTTTTTTTTTTTTTTTTTTTTTTTTTTTTTTTTTTGTAGAGCGTTCAATTTCCTACTAAAATAATCTTTCAGATCATTTTTACAATGCTCTCATGTCAAGCTACAAAAGTAAGAAAAAAAAACAATTTTTTCCCATGTTATTTATATGGTAAATGGAAAGTTAATATAGGCACCTCTAAATGTTAATATTAAGAGCTCAAATTTTTAGAGGCTTCTTCTTCACCTTTCTGAAAGTTTTAAGCTTGTTTTTTAGTTGAAGAAATAAAGTTGCTCAAAAATGGCACACCCTAATGTTTATATTATATAGTGGGTTCCACACCACTGACGCATATTATAATTTTGGACGAACAAGGAAAGTAAAAAGCAGCTTAGTTGAGTGAACCTCACCTACAGTTTTCCACAATTTTAAATTGACAATTTTTGAAGAGGAGATTGTGAAGTCATTTCGAAATATTTTAAGCCAACTAGAAATGTTGTTGAATAAAATATAAATCGTGTGCTCTTTGAAATATAAATAATGGCGTGTTTGTTATTTTTATTCAAATACAGGGATAAAATTACAAGATTCGAACTTGACGTCTAAACCTTTACGTTCCGGCTTGAATTAAACATATCTTTGTTATTTTTGTCACAGTGTAGAACTGAGCACTTAAGGCTGTATCGAAATGGAAGGCTTTAAGACTTTCACTTAATTTCGACCAAGGGCTTAAAAATTACGCTCAAGTCTACGATTCGATTGATTCGATTTGAAACGACAACATAACTTAAGTCCTATATATAATAACTTTTAATTCGATTTTTTCAAAGCATTTTCATTTCGAAAGCAGTATTGAACTGATACCATACTTGCCACTAATTCCTCAAACCGATACTTTTAAACCTGTCCCACAACCCTATTCGGTAGAATATCATCTACCATATTTACATCATAATTACAGTCAGCGTAAATATGCATAAATAAATCAACATCATAATAAATTTTAAATAAATTAAGTTCAACATTTTTCTCCTGGGACTGACAATACTCGTAAGTAGTGTAGTGTAGAGTAGCGTAGCGCACAGAAGAAGCTCCCACTACATTTACCACATAATAAATGCAACAAGTTGTAAGTCCGTCGTCGCTGCCGCTGTCGACATGGAAGTTTTCCCTTGCAAGCGCTGCGTTTGTACTTTTAAGAAATATGGCAGCATTTTTCTTTTGCCATTCCGCTATTGTTGCAGTAGCGTAGCAGCAGCGTTGAAAATTATGAACCACCGCACATTCAATGTGAAAAATGTCTACAAGTGCGAAATGGAATCTTTGTCATCCTGCGCTTTGTATTGCCCTGGACTGCCCCACCTACTTTGACCGCCGTTGCATGCAATTTATTATGTTCGCATAAAAAATGTGACAGACTTTGTTATTGGACTCAGTTTGGCACCACTGGCGCTGTGGTAGTAGGAGCGAGCAATGGCTGCTTTTCTATGTAATGCAATGAAATGCATGGAATGTCAGGGAAATGGAGAAAATTTATTAAGCAAAACATTTCAATGAATGGTGAGTTAGTTTAAGTGCAAGAAATTTTTCACGCAAATACACAACGGGGGCAGCATGGAGAGGTTTGAGTTTTCTCTTTGAAATTTTAACTTGAAGAAAATTTATAGAAATCTACTTAAAGAAACAGCTGTCATAACAGAAGTTTTTTGGTTATTCACTTTGATATGTTAAGAATATGAGCATTGGAAAGATTGCTATAAAGATAATTGCCAAAAATCAAAAAACAAAAAAAAAAAAATAAAAATAAACTTAAAACTTAAGTCTCCAAAAAAATCATTCAAAAAATAAAAAAAAATTCAAAAAGCAATAAAAAAAATTACTTCAAAAATGTTCACTAAATTGTTTTTCCTCGGTTTAATTACTCACTTAATTTTTAACATTTTTAATTATAAGCACAATATAAAAAACTTTACAAAAAAATAAAACTCATTATTCAAATTCCCCATACCCCAGTAAATGGGATCAGCTTTGCAAAGGGTAACATTTTATGTTGATACACCCACATCATATTTGGTCTCCACCAAACGAAATCTTTTCGTTATTTTGGTGCAATAGCAAAGCAAAAAAATGAATTCAATTGCAAATGTATAACATGACAAAAAAAAATCTTTCAAAAAAATTACTTTTGTGTTCATAAAAAGAAGTAGAAGAAGAAAAATTGTATATAAATACACATCTGCAAGTGATATCCTTCAAATCTATTCTCTCCATCTTAAGTGAATTTTTTCCTTCACATCTGTAACTCCTTTTTGCATAATTTGTTTGCCTTGTCATGCGACTCATGTGCGACTCGTGTGTGCTGCTGGCCATGGGGATGATACTCTTATCGTAAGTACGGTTAGTATATGATATCCTTGCTAATGCCTTTGGCAAAGCAAGACACGACACGACGACTTTGAAGGATGTTGAAATATTTCAAAAACAATTCACCAGGCGACATTCTTAGGGGACTACAACATTAGTGATGTATTAGATTTCAGGTAATCAGAAAATGTTCGCTTTGTGCTTAATGTGATTACTTTGTTTTAAAAGGGAAACGAAAGAAATAACAAAAGAAGTGCAGATGAATCTATGACGGATATGTTTCCATAGCAGTGATTTTCGAGAACTCATTAGGTAAAGTTCTCACACATCTGATATGTTTAGAGTCCGATGGTGAATGACTTGCAATAATCTTCAACAACGACATGGAAATTTTTTGTACGAAATTCCTAGAATAGTCCCGAAAATTTTAGAAAAATCGCTTGACACCAAAATTTCGCTAATTTTTCTTTATTAAGTGGCATACGAATAAACAAAAAGTAGGATATGGTAGTTGGTTTTGGTACCGCGGAAAATATTTTTAAAAATCACATCAAATAAATTTTTCAGGGGGATTGCAATGAAACTTGATGCAACGATACTATATAACATATATGTATGAGAAATGGGCTGGCTTCAACTATACGGCGATTCTTTCTCGTGATTCTCGATATAGAATTGAATAGATGTTTTAAAGAAAAACACTTGACGGTAGAAATCAAAAGAATCTCTAAAATGAAATCAATCGGTTTTCTCCCTCAAATACTCCAACATTACGTTGCAACATTAAAGGACTGTCGTTTTTTACACATGACTTACACATGTACTTAAAGGTTTCTTTTATAATTAAAACGAACTTGTTCGTATGAATGTATAAGTGCTGTCTATTCAATTGTCTATACGTGTAAGTGTAGATGTGTATGAATAAACAACAAAATTTAAACTTTTAAAAATGTGTTGAACATTTTATTTAGATATTTTCATATTAGATTTTAAATTAGGAACCATAGCAGCAGATGAAATTATCAGCATATTGAGTAAGTGGCGCGATTTCTTTATTATAAAAATATAATGGGGGTCTAATGCTCCTTAACACTTACATACGCGCATGTATGCTTGTGGTACATTTTAGACTTCCAGCTTTTCGTATTTTTGAATGTTGTCGACTTCATAAAAACTTTTAATTGCTCCTTGAACAAAAGTGTGTTTATGCTTTTTAATACAAAATCGCATCCTAAATATGAATTCTTAAAACAAACGTAGCCTGGTGTGAGTTGCGACATGTCGTTTTGATGTAAATGATTTGACTTACTGTCCTTAGGCGCTTTGTTTTGTGGCGTTTTTTTTCACGTTATTCACTTTGTAATTCGTCACATTTTTTACGCGCATTGAAAAATAATTATGAATATTATTTATTTATGTGGCTGTTACTGTTTGTAATGTGAATGTTTTCGCCCAAAGTTATTTGAAGGTTGAGTTTGCAATCTAACCCATTGTGATACAGTGGTGCCACAACGCTCTAAAAGCGGGTGTGGAATTCGTTGAGTCGCTTAAGGTTCGAAAATGATAATATTTTTAAATTGTCGATTGATGGTCATATAGCATCATGATAATGAAAAAGTAATGCAGAATATCTATAGTAATTTTCTCAGTGATTATTATGTACACACATAATAAAACGTTTATTTTGTCAGAAGTACATCTTTTGTTAAGGCAAACGCATTTGTCTTTAGGCCCTCATAACTAACTTGAGCTGTTAGATACCGTCCGGTTGCGGTTCTGTATCAACCAATCAGTGCGCGATTTAATTGACGGCTCACGAGCCGATAGATTGATACCTATGAAAAGTAAGCCACACAAAATCTTAATAAGAAAATAACAGCTCCTGCAGTGATGACCTTAAATATATCCAAAAAAGTTTGGTGTAGTTTTTATTGGAGCAACTTTATTGCCGACATTTTTTTAAAACGTTAAATTGGAAAAACTTGTACCATTAGACTCAAAGGGTTAAGTACAAATACTAAGTACTAAGAGTATCAAGTTACTAGAGTGTATTTCATTTGTGCAAACATTATTCAGATCCCCCCAATTTGCAAGTCTGACTTTGTACAATGGAACCTTCTGCTCATTTATTCATGGTATAGCAGCAAGAAGTACCTCATATTTCAAGAGGCATCAAAGCGTATGTGACACTTTTAATGAATATATGGTAAAGAATAACGTGGTTGTTATTTTTGTTATTGTTGTCGATATTGTTGTTGTTATTGCTATTGTTTATACGCAAGCGATGTCTATAATAAATCAATGCAATGTCAATACAGCACTAAGGAAAAAGTGATAATTATGATGCACAGAATCAATTATTTTTGCATTTTTTCAAGGCTCGCAAAAAAAAAGCTTTTGCTTTAATTAAAAATAAAGCCTAATGACTACAACTACATTCAATACAAACACACAAGAGAATATGTAACAGAGTGAAATTGGAGTGAAAATTGAATTTTCCAAAAAATATTGTTTCGAGTAAGCAAACCCAACCAACATATGAGAAAATATAAAGCAATCGAGATCCCTCAAATTTGGTGCTAATTTCCACGAAACATAGTCATATTAGATAGTACTCCGAATTTGAAAATATTACAAAATTTTATGAAATATGGAGTAGTTGAAATTTCCCACTTTTGATTAACATCCACATGGTTTGAATTATAACTTGGTCTCTGGGTTACCAAGTGACCGAGATTCATGTCAAAGCAGGGGGCTTGGGAGTAATTCAAAAATTTCTCAAATTGTCGGGGATGAAACGATTTTTGTGATAAAGTTTTTACCGTTTGATGAATTACTTTTTTAATATTGTTGTCCAAAAACATATCTAATATATAAAATTCTCGTGTCGCGGGGTGTGAAATTAAACTCCTACGAAACGGCTCGACCGATTTTCGTGAAACTTAGCGTGCACATCGGCTAGGGTTGAGAATCGAACAACGTTTATTTTTCATCCCCCTTAATGTTAAGGGTGGTCCGAAAATTAATAAAAAACCGTAATAATGAGATAGGTTAGATTTACCCAACAAACAGTATAGAAAAGTAAGTTTTACCCTCTTAATGACAAACAGGATAGGGATAGGGATAGGGATAGGGATAGGGATAGGGATAGGGATAGGGATAGGGATAGGGATAGGGATAGGGATAGGGATAGGGATAGGGATAGGGATAGGGATAGGGATAGGGATAGGGATAGGGATAGGGATAGGGATAGGGATAGGGATAGGGATAGGGATAGGGATAGGGATAGGGATAGGGATAGGGATAGGGATAGGGATAGGGATAGGGATAGGGATAGGGATAGGGATAGGGATAGGGATAGGGATAGGGATAGGGATAGGGATAGGGATAGGGATAGGGATAGGGATAGGGATAGGGATAGGGATAGGGATAGGGATAGGGATAGGGATAGGGATAGGGATAGGGATAGGGATAGGGATAGGGATAGGGATAGGGATAGGGATAGGGATAGGGATAGGGATAGGGATAGGGATAGGGATAGGGATAGGGATAGGGATAGGGATAGGGATAGGGATAGGGATAGGGATAGGGATAGGGATAGGGATAGGGATAGGGATAGGGATAGGGATAGGGATAGGGATAGGGATAGGGATAGGGATAGGGATAGGGATAGGGATAGGGATAGGGATAGGGATAGGGATAGGGATAGGGATAGGGATAGGGATAGGGATAGGGATAGGGATAGGGATAGGGATAGGGATAGGGATAGGGATAGGGATAGGGATAGGGATAGGGATAGGGATAGGGATAGGGATAGGGATAGGGATAGGGATAGGGATAGGGATAGGGATAGGGATAGGGATAGGGATAGGGATAGGGATAGGGATAGGGATAGGGATAGGGATAGGGATAGGGATAGGGATAGGGATAGGGATAGGGATAGGGATAGGGATAGGGATAGGGATAGGGATAGGGATAGGGATAGGGATAGGGATAGGGATAGGGATAGGGATAGGGATAGGGATAGGGATAGGGATAGGGATAGGGATAGGGATAGGGATAGGGATAGGGATAGGGATAGGGATAGGGATAGGGATAGGGATAGGGATAGGGATAGGGATAGGGATAGGGATAGGGATAGGGATAAGCTAAGACATTTTTTCAGTAATCTGTCATCATAATCATATTTTCATAAGTCTTGTATTTAATACCATTCCGGGCGAAGGATCATAATAATCCTACTTTACTTTAGTGTTGCCGAATTCAGTACATACGAAAAAGTGCAAGTCATCACTGGCATAAGTGTATGAAAGCCGAAAAGATTATCTCCCATCAGTACTGCTTTTAACATTGGATGTGAAATGCGAGTGCGAGAAGAACAAAACTAAACCACTTGATATTTTCTTTGTGTTAGAGCAAGATTGCCAATAGAGCTTTTACTGAGCATTCATTACGCATCTTGCTCAAATGTATAGAAAAAATCATGCATTTCTCATACATTGTGTTTTGAACTTAAACGTTGGATGCGAGTGCGAGGATTCACAAAACGTGAAAATATGATTTTTTTCTATATGTTAGAACAAGATGCTCAATAGAGCTTTCATTGAGCAGAATTGTCAATGTTACTTACAAAAGTTCTCGCTGTGCGAGTGAACAAATTCTTACTTTTGAACCGATTTTTTCAAAAGAAGAGGAAAATAACACAAAAACAAAACAAATAAGCAGATACTCTTCTTTTACTACTTCATTGTATTTTAAAGCTTAAAAAATCGCTCGACAAAAAGTTTTTTTTCTGCCACTCGCATCTTGCATTAAATGTTTTCATTAATTGAGTCAGCTAAATTTTTCGCTCGAGAGAAAAAGCTTTCTTTGAGCTTTCATACACAGTTGCTTTTATCCTTACAAAACAAGAAGATCGACAGCAAACGAAATTGAAAATGGAATAAACTCAATCAGAGGACATTTGAAAGTCGAAAGTTCTATTAAAAACTTTAATTTTTATTCAATTGAATTTTACATATGTAAAACAAATATTAAAATAATTGTATTTAAATACAACAATTCGTGTTCTGCTATTAATTTAAAACGAATTCTTAACCTCTAACATTTGAATAATGTAAAATTTTCCACCATTACATCAATTAGTTTTTGTGGACAAATGAAATGAAATGAATACTTTGTCCACATAGCTGCTAGCATATGTACATTTTACCACATTTAATTACTGTAGTACACAGAAATTATAAAATTTATGAAGATTTATTACAATGCATTATTAACTTCAACAACACCTTAAGGCTGACTTAAGGGTAATCATCTCATGCGTCTTTCTAACTTACATATCCATCTAACTACCTAGCCGCCCAAACTACTTTGCATTTAGCATTTAAAGTGAAAATGTGTAGGTACTATGTGTCGGCATAAAAAGTTTCTTCAGTTTCGCCTTAAATTACGCAAAATTTCCTAATAAACTAAATGGATAAAACAAGGAACATGTGGCATCGGTGCAGTGCTATATACTTATACACACTCTCATATATGGCCTAGTCTCTGTTACTTTTATGCGGTTATGAGTTTTAGATTTCTAGTGGCTTACCAGCTAATTAAAATGCTTATTAACATTCATAAAATACGATTATAAAGTGTAAAATGAATTCACAATGTAAACACCATTAACACCTTAGATATGTAAAAAGCTAAAAAGAAGCTAAAGGCGTTATACGGGAGTACATAATTCTTGTGATTCCGTTTTATGTTCACATTTACTTTAATTATGTGTGTTTATCTGTGTGTGTAAGCGAAGATTTTCCTAAGCAAACACTCTCACTCTCTTAATTAAAGCGACACAGACGTAACTTTATCAGGCCGTGAACACCTACTGTTTAATTATTTTCAATATTTTTTGTTTGCGCTAAGGTACAATAATAGAATATATTACTTTGCAGACATTTAATGAGAAGTTTAATGTATTACACGTGTGGTGTGCCAATATTTTAGAAAATCTTGCGTAGCAAAATTATGTTCAGAGATTACTCTGTATTTTCATTTCGAAAGTCATTATTACAAAAGCCATTACTCGATTTTTCTAATTAAAAAAATTTTCGCAGCTCAATAATGATTCAACTTGTGCCGAAATTAATAAATGTTCAACAATATAAAAATAAATTTTAATAAAATCGAAAGCCTGTTTTCGTTTTAGCAACGAATGCCCCATACATTGAACTAAAATCAAATTAACACTAAGCAAAACAAACTGTGGTTTTTTCCCCAGATTATTAGTTCGATGTAACTAAGACATCTAAAAATAGCTTACGCACCAACATTTAATAAGTTAATCAAATACAATTGGCTAAGTCATACCGACTGCAAGGACTCGAAGAAGCTGATAATACTCACACATTGTTAGTTTTTATATGAAATAAGATTTTATGAGCTTAATTTTTTTTCAATTAATTTTTGGGTAATTTAAGAGCGACGAAACTTGGCCAGAGCCTATGATGCGAAGGTGTCATGGGTGGCAACTCAATATCATTTTATACCCTACACTTAGAATGTATTCACTTTGTGCTTACGTTTGTAACGCATAGGAAGGGGCATGGCAGGTATAGAGGTCAGGATTATCACCTAAGGCGATTTAGCCATGTCCATCTGTCTGTTCGTCTGTATTTGTGTGTGTCATTCTGTCTGTAAAAATCACGATTACGGGAAAACCCATTAATACCTATATATTTCTTCAAACAAAATTTCTTGGGATAGAAAATGACCAAAATTGATTCACAACAGCCGACCTACCTTTTATGCAAATAAATGCTTTATTCAGAGAGTTACCAAATTCCTCACAAGCACTAGGAATAATTTGAGCAAGCTCTAAATACAAAGTTAGCGAATTATAGCTAGAGGGCGTGGCACCTCCTATAGCAGCAAAATCTTCAAAACGCTATACTGAGAGAACTATTTAAGGTAATGGAATCAAATTTCTAACAAATTCCAGCAATGGTCCAGCTTCAGACAAAAATTTGAAGAATTTCAGAAAGGAGGCGTGGTACTTTCTATATAAGAAAAAGCTACAAAACACTATTCTGCGAGAATTTTTCAAAATGTAACCAAATTTAACACAAAGCTCTGAAAAGCTCTTGACAAAAATATGGTAAATCAAATAGGCGTGACACCTCTCATAACAACATAGGCTCGAAAGTTCTATACTGAGAGAATAATTTAAGGCAATACAATTAAACTTCACATGAACATAAGATACAACGGCCTAGCACCAGAAAAAAAGGAGACGCATTTTGAATAGACAGCGTTCCTACTATCATATAAAAAGTCCTTAAAACGTAAGACTAAGACCGAAGGGGTTATTTAAAACAGTACGACTAAGTTCTACACTTATAGTATTCTGGTTTGGACAAGCTCTTTAAAAAAATTAAAAAGATTTTGACAATACTCAAGAGGGCGTAGCACCTTCCATAGCAGTAAAAAATGAAAATGTTTCACTAAGAAGTTATGAAATGAATTTACATACAAATTTAAGATAATAGTTCAGTCTAGCATCAAACCAAAAGTGGGAGTGGCACCTCTCTTTCAATCAAAAACTTCAAAACGCTATACAATGAGCTGTTTAGGTATATCTGGACAAATTCAATGTGAGCATGTTTAGTCAAACCACCGAGATGGAAAAATTAAACTTTTTATTTAAAAAAAGCTTATGCGCAATTTAACTGTGAATGCCGGTGTAGGATATTTAATATTCGGCGATGCCCTATATAACATCCTTACCAGTTGTTAACTGATACCAAATAAAATATAAACGCCAATATAACATTTTATGTTTTCAAAAGTTGGCTTAAAATTATGTAGTCATCCATCCTTAACTACTTGCATATAGGCGCCATCAGCTGAGTTCATATACCTGCCGCTCAAAAATTTCTTAAATAAAATAATTTTTTCCTCATTGCATGAAATCTTCCGGATAATCTCGTCCGCCCAACATGCTGTAATCGAGTTGTAAATATTTTATGCACCTTAAATTAAAAAAAAACGAAGACAATAAATTAAAATGTAATTCAATCGTATTTTCAGTTTTCATAACAGAGCGTGGCGGGCGTCCTCTATGGATACACGTACTGCGATTGTAAACATAACAGAAAAAACCAACAAAAACGTTGTAAGCAGCAACAAACCGAAAGGTTCTTGAAAGTTCATTCCACTCGTAACAACATTAGCACCGCCATGCAATGTGAGATGATAAATTAATCCATGGGATTTGCGTTGCCTCGGAGAGTTTAATTCGTATGCAAATACAGGCACGCACACAGCTAAAGCGACACAGTCACAGTCACATGCATATACCTCAGACAACGTGTGCTACCTACTACCACTCGTACCTACTGTAAATGCGACTGTCATTTTCACGTATACAGGCGCAACAGAATAAAAAAAACAACGCACAAATACAAACACAACGAAGATACCAACATGAAATACTTGAAATTTATAGCATTTAAAAGGGTGTAAATTTTGCTCTGTAAAGAAATGGGAAAGAAAAAAGAATTCAGGGAATAAAACAAAACAAAACATAGTTCACAAAACCCAAAAGCAGTGTGTGAAAAGAAAACACAGAGTAATGAAAAAAAAAAAATGAAAGGAAATAGAAAATAATGAGAAATTTGGCACAAGGCTCTCATTTCAAAACATCACACAAAAAGTCGACGAAAAACTAAAACCGAAAAACTTCACCATTTTTTGTTTTTCGTTTTCTATCGCAGTTCAACATAATTGAGACATTATACACCAGAACGCCCACCGCCATCCATCCATCTCCGTAAGCAAGCATCCTTTCAAGCAACCATCCATCCATCTATTTTGCCGTTCTGGCAGCTATCCTTTGTCTATGCGTCCATCTGTCGGACGTAAACAAAATATTCATATTGCCCTCTAAAGTTTTTGACGTTTTGCCTTGTTCTCGCCGGTTTGAAGAACCAAAAAATAATGAAATGCACGGCGAAATCAGTGCATGTGATTTCTTCCTTTTTTGCTCTATTTTTCATTTGATTTTTTCTTTTGCCTACTCTTTCGCCTTATGTATTTCAGAATGTAAACATTAACATTGTTTCAAGTTTTGGTGTTTCTTTCATTTTCTGCTCTTTCCGAGGAGTGTTGAGTTTGCGCTCACTCCATCATTGCATACACGTGCAAAACATGGCTGACTAAGTGGTGAATATCTGGCCAAATGTTTTTAGCAAACTTCCGAAATGTGGGCTCTCTGTTGTCTGTTTCATTTCAAAAACCCTATAGTACTCTTTTAGCGCCAAATGTAGTTAGTTCGCTTGGGCGCAATTATAATTTGATTTCTAATGTAATGTTTTGTATCAAGGCAGGATAATTTGAATACATATGTATATGAAAATTTTATTTGTTGTTGTATGATATCATAAATCGCGAATTGTAAAAACCATCTGGAAAATTCAATCAATAAAAAGTAAAATAAAAATAAACAGAGTAGCACATCTTTGAAAGAACGGAAAATTGTCAATTAAAAATTATTTAATTTCAATGCTTTTTCAATCCTGACCCGATTTCCAACTTTAGTAATATACTGGGACATGTACCATAATAGTTGGGATTTACTTTAATACTTTTGTTCTTATCAACAGTCAGGACTCGTGCAAGCAAAATGCAGTATTTGTCCGTTTTTACTTTTATTATGTTGAACTCTGCAAAGGTTAAGAGTTGAAGTGTCAACAAAGGCCATAAGATCTGTTGCGCCAAATGAAACATGCGTGGCATGCTCATAATATGAAGTGGAGAAGTGAGCCAAGAACCTGTTCCTTTAGGGATATAATGGTCACACAAAATACCTTCAGTACATAGTAAGACAAAAAACAGATTCGGCTCTTTTGTTTGCACTTTTTGATATGGAAAAACCATGAAAAATTTTGCAACGCAAAAAATTCTTCCAAAAACTTATTTAGCATTTTAAATGTTGAAGCGACATCCTATTATAAGTTTATCAGACGCTTGGATGAGAATTCATGGCACGAGCTTGGATTCATTCGGTTTTAACGTATGTAAGTCAACATGGCACTGGAGCACTGCCTATAATATTTGTCCAAGATACAGGCAAGCTAGCTAAAATCTTTCAAAAACGAAACTGTATATCACCTGCGAATACTAAACGAATTAAGATCACAATTTTTACAGAAGAAAGCTACATACTTTTTTTTTATATTTGATGTTGGTCTGACCTCTTTTTTAACTGAATGCACCTTCCAAATATATTCCAGACCGTTGAAAATTGGTTAGTAGGGCCTATAAAATAGCCATTCGTTCAAAATTTTTTATCTTCAAAACGTTGAATTTTCGAAGCCCATTACACAAGAATATATCTCCTCAGTGTTCAATCTATGTTTGCACCAAATTTTATCAAAATCTGCCTATTAGCTTAGCAGTGAAAAGGTATTTTCCAATTTAAGGCGTGACATTCCTTAAATTGTAATCGATCTACATACCGAATGACTTCAAAATCGGTCTATTCGTTCACGTATGAAAAAAATTTTCTGAATATGGGTGAAAACAAGCATTTTTCCTCAGGGTTCAACTATATACATATGTATCAAATTTTATCCAAATCGGCTCAATAGTTTAGCAAAGAAAATGTATTCCTTTTAGGATGGTGTCACCGCCCATTTAAAAATATTTGTCTCAAGAATCATAATAAACGGTTTATTATTTCATCTCGCACATGTATGTTCCAGTAAGAGGCGTGGCATCATCTACTTTAGCTGTGTAATTTCAGTTAAAAAGAGATGTAACTATTTTGCCATCTGGTGAAATTCAATCATTGCAGTAACAGTACAAAACAACTCAGCGCTATTTTACCTGTTTAAATGTTAAAGCTCCCAAAAATAAAAATCATAAAATAATTTTATCTAATCGCTATCTCTATCTCTTTCGTAGGGTTAAGTCTATCTTCATACCAAATTTCATCAAGATCGGGTCAATAGTTTAGCAGTGAAAGCATCCTCTAAAAACAAATATCTTTACTGAGGGTTCAATCTATCTTCATACCAAATTTCATCTAACTGATGTAGTAGTTCAGCCATGACACGGTTTTCCCATTAGGGGGCGGGTGTGACGCCCCTTCTGTTTATAGTGACTTTGGTAAGAGCTCAATCTAACTCCATAACAAATTTCATTAAAGTCGTAGTTTCTTGTGAGAGGCGTGGCACCGCCTACTATAGGAAAAAATTATATTCTGCACAATCCCTATTCACAATCCTTCGAACAAAAAATAAATCAAGCGACCATGTTGAGTTATGGCAGTAGGAAAGGGTAAAGGTAATCGTTTTGCCACTGCGTATTTAGATATAGACAATGATATGGTAAGCGTATTCATAAGCCAAGTTAACCCATTTTCGATATCACGATGCCAAAATAGAAAATTAACTAAAGCAACAAATTTCTAAATGTAATATGAATTACTTAATAATCCTTGATTTCTCGTAATTATGATATCCACAGACAGACGAACGTGCCCAAAATATATCGCTTAAGAGCGTGACGCTGATCAATTCTGCATAGCAAACAGAATGACATTGTGTGTAAGGTTTTAAAATAAACAATACAGCACTACTGATTAAGTCTTCAGATTAGTCATTGAAATTGAACTTATTCTTATCACCATTCTAGTCATTCCCTTAAGTCTCGAAGCCTATACATTAAATTCAATTTAAAGCTCATTTACATTACATTAACTAAATATTAGCATGCTAAATTATGATGCAGATATCTTTATGAAATTCAACTCAATTCTTAGTTCTGATCCCCTAATAAGCTATTGTTCGCACGACATGTCACCCAACCAAAGTAACGACACCGGCAGCAGCAGCAGCAACAGCACCACCTGTATCTTAGCCACTTGAATAATTCGCATCATTGAATAAGTCGCGCGCTCTGCATTGCTCCTCTGAATTCCTAACGATGTCGGTAGAGCTTTTGACTTGTAAGGTCTTCAATTGTGCGATTCTTTAAAAACAGAAATAGAAATTCTTAAGGCATGCCAACAACGTGTTCTCTCACACTCATTTGATTTGCTTGTGTTTAGTCCACTTTACATATACAGAACGTGTGTGTGTGTGTGTGTGTGTGTAAAGCAGCAACTTCCTGCCAGCTTCTGCCACGATTTCCGGTGTTACAACTTGCTTGTGTTTGACTTCTGCTTCTATGTTTTTTTTCCCTTTGCATCATCATCATCTTCGAATGCATGTCGAAGTTTAGCGTAGTCGCTTGCTGCTTCCTTCGTTCAACTGATTTTGTTCGACTTCATTCTTATTCAGTTGGCGGACATGGATTATTATTTTGTGCAGGATTTTTCTTACTTATTTTGCCTTTTACAACTCTTCTTTATTTTTTAAGTTTGAGATTTTTATACGCGCGCACACACACACACGCGAACATTTTTCATGGCATTCTTTTGTTTGGGGACAAGTTCACAAATAACTTATATGTGGATTGAAAGGCGTTAAACGGATCCATAATTGGTTGCATTTAAAAAATGTTTTTTTTTAAATGATAGATCAGAGTCAAAGATTTTGAAAGCCATGTTGGTTTCTACCCGATTTCGGTCTCTATAAAGAGAACATATGTAAAGCCAACACTTTGGTCTCTAGCTACCGTTTCAGCCGATGTTTTTTTTCTTTTTAGGAGCGAGTACTATTGCACATAACGCGTTTTTTCTCATATATAAGAATATTACTTTAAATAAAGAAATTATTTCTAGAAACCTCAAGACTCTATTCTACCTAAGAATAATATTTCCTTTATAAATTTACCTATAAAGCTTTAATGCTCTGTATAATTTCCAGAAAAGTGTTGAGATACCTAAGCTAATGGAAACTCAATACACAAAGCATTTTCACAGCATATAACAAAAGTTTTCATTCAATGTTGAATTTGATCCAGTACTTTTTTTTCACGTGGAATTGTCCATATTATTTTTTCTTTCAATATAGGAAATTCTTTTCTTCTTTGTTAAAGTGCTGGCAAGAATTCTCGTTGCTATTGGCGCTACAATTGAACTAAAATGAACTTTTACAGAAGACTGAAATATGGGTGGGTACCAAAGGAGAAAATAAGAAACGGTTCAGTTTAAATCCGAAATCTGAACTTACACTTACAAAGCACGATATTTATATGTTTTTTTAGCGCATATATGACCATGACACGTAATGTGTTTTGTAAAATTTCAAGAATGCGTCTGAGCATAGGAAGCATTGATGCAGTAGTGCGTCGTACAGGGTATCGAGAGTTAAAAATTGAAAATGGAAAATCACAAATCGAACGTTGTGTAATTGTGGCTTCAAATAATTGGTCATATGCCAGAGATAGCTTTTAACAACTGCCCACTTTAGAACCGTATATAAAAAAGAATAGGAATATATGCCATTGAGTCAATCAATAGCAACTGTATAGTGCTTGAATTCCATAATTAATCTCAGTTTCCAGTAATTTCTATTAGCCTAAAACTACTAGCATGGATAGCATAGTTGACGAGTTCATATATTAGTTAACTGGGTTTGATTCCCAGTGGCAGCATAACTATGAAAACAAAAAATTAATTAAAAATTACGGTTTATCCTATGGCTATACTCAAGCACTTTTTTAAGTGTATGGTTTTCCACAAAAAGATTCATAACTCAACCCATTTGAATGCTGAAAATATCCACAGTTCACGTAAAATTATAATGTGATTCCCCTCTTTGTTTTCTTAATCACCCTGTAACTTACATTACTATCAATTTTTTATTTTATCTCATTGCTTTCAAGTTCAGAAATTCGTTTGCACCAAATTTTCTATATAAATTGGAACTATTGTTGGATTTTAAGTGCGTGTTGAACACAATAAAGTGCATATCACTGCATATGGCGGCAACTCTTAGAGGGTCACTAGCAATGCTGTCAGCACACAATGCATTCGCACACAATCAAGTAAATGCACCAACAAGTAGACAAACAAACAGCATACAAATACAAGCAAACTTTACGTTACTTGATTGTAAAACATAATGTTGCATCCCAGCGGGAAATTTAAGTTTTTTTCATTGGTAGTGATACTCAATTCTTTCCAACTTATCTCTTTTCATATCTTAATTTTTTTTCGAAATTTATAAGCATTTTCAAATGTTTTCGTGAAATTTTGCCAGTATATTTGTCCTTTGGGTATTGAGTATATCGAAGCAGCAGTAATTTGACCTCTTATTTATATTGAATGACCTTCGAGTAAAGATGAGCTTTTACACGATAATGTGATCCTAAATTTATATGTATTTATTATTATTCCAATTTGTTGACTAATTCTGGGTCTCCTCATCACATAAGTAACTGAATGTAGACCAAATACCTTTGGTAGAATCTGAAAAATAGCTTGGACTCCGTATGTAAACATTTTGAAACTGGCAATTTGTTGTCAAATAAAATACTAAGCAGGTCGAGTCCAAGAAATCATAAATAATTAGCTTGATTGGTCAAAAACTATATAGAACCTCTTTGAATGTAGTTTTGAAGCTACGTTACTAAGAAAAACGAAGTTGTTATAAAAATAAGTCAAAAAAGCTAAATTCGGGAGATCACAAATGCTTATCGTCATATGAAAAATGTGAAAATTGAAATGATCAGATAGATTGGAGAAGTCATTCAAGAATATTAAACACAAAAAACGAACTCACAATGACATTGAGGTGGAAGTTAAAGCACTGCTAATCAGTAGGTTAAACTGAATAAAACTATATGTTTCAATGGCAAATGTGACTCGCTTAATTGTAGCTAATATTCTTTAATAAGAATCAGGAATGAGCTTCTAATGCATTAAAGATGCATCTCATTTCTCGCTGGGTGAAATCACTTATACGAAAGCATGCTTTTAAGAAAAGATTGAGTGTATCAAAAACGCTGCTAGTCATAGAATCTTTTGAACAAACAAACAATTGTAGCTGACCACATTTGCAGAAGCATTGCTGTAATGTAGGTTGAACGCTATTTAGAAAATATGTGCGTAATCATTATTATTTACTTCTTACTTAAAAAGAGCAAAGTTATTGAACTACATTAATTAATTTTGAAGCTTGTATGTACAAGCCAATGCATTGTTTTGCTTTCTGTAAGAAATGTTTGAGTTCCATGCCAATTTGTCAAATTACAAAAGCTGCGCTACCTATAATAATGCTTAAGGACGGAAATAACATAACAACTACAAAGTTCATTAGTTTAATATAAGTACAGTGGACCCTCGGTTAACGAACACCTCGCATAACGAACATTTCGCATAACGAACACATTTTTTTGGGAAAAAAAGTTTCGCTTAACGAACGAATTTTCGCTTAACGACCAACGAAAAAGGGAGAAACCTTAATTGCATGTAAAATTTCTGTCTGTGTTTAGCATTCTGCAGACTCAACAGTTTCGCAATATTTGAGATAAAATACAATACTTAGTTTGCTACACGAACTGCTCTATCTACATTCACAATACACATTATAGTGCTCTCTGTGCTTACATTTTGTTTCATAATTGTGAATTTTGCTTTATTTTTGTGCATAATTGCATCAGCTGTGTTCGTAAAATTAACAAGACGTGTTGAAACATACAAATGTTCTATTTTTAATTTTGTTTTTATAAAAATTGCAAAATAATATACGAAATGCCTTCAAAAAAAGATTCGGAGAAAGAGAAAAATAGATCAGATCAGATTGTCTCCTACCGTCCGTTTCAGTTCGTTAAAAAATTTTATGCGTTTCATTTAACTTTCTTTCAGTAAAAGCTGAACTTAAAATATTTTGGTGTATTTTTCCAGTTCTTTAAAAGTTTTGATGCATTTTATGTTACTTTCTTTCAATAAAAGTTCAAATTGAAACATATTAGAGTGTATATTTTTCGGCCTGGATCGCATTATTTTATTTTACATTGGTTTATATGGGAATAATGGTTTCGCTTAACGAACATTTCGCATAACGAACAAGATGCTGGAACCAATTGTGTACGTTAAACGAGGGCCCACTGTAGTTATAATACATTAACCTGAAGTAACGAGCTTGTGCCAAAGCTAACGGAGTTTCTTATCTGATGGCAGGGTGAATTTCATTTGAATTGTCTGTCGAGTACTTGACGCACATATGTGTGTGTGTAAGCTAATAAGTATATTAAACAGAAATTATGCAGCACTTGATGTTATTTTAATATTTTTTTGTCAAGACTTTTAAAAAGAATTGCAACATATGAAATTCTCGCACAAAGTAAAATTAAATGTTACTCATACGACATGTTATGCAAAACGATTTAACTTGATTTAAAAATTTGAAATTAAGCGAGAGACCTGTATGCAAAGTAAGAGATAATTGGCTTATGAACGCTCAACATACCAGATATTGATATTTTTGTTCGAAGGCAAACTTTTATGCTGATCATAATGGAACAGCGATTTATTCATTAGTGGCTGCTTGAAAAATGTTACATCAGCTTTAACATTTGAACATGCCGTGCCTCAAAAAGCATGAAAAAAGAATTGAATTCTTATCCAAATAATAAATCAACAAAACGAAAGTTCTAACTTTGAGTCTTATATGCTTACAAACACATTTTTCTACCACTGTCGACCCGTATAATTTTTAATTATGTTAATTAATTTCAAAATATCAGATAAACGTTACTTTCATATTTTCTATGCTCATAAAAAATGCGATATTTCCAAGACAAAAAACTCATAAAAAGTCTCATAAGAAAAAAGATAAGCGAAAAAAAAAACTTTATTTCATTTACAAATCCACATCGCAATCACCTTTGCTGGCGTCAAAGCCCCCGCGAGATGCAAAACAAATTCTGCGACACACCGCATGAAACTTGGCGACAAATCGAAATGAAACCGCAGCAAGTTGCTTTGCCAAATAAGAAGAAACGCGCGCGCGAAGAGCGCGGAAAGTACAAGCGAACGAATCAAGGTTAATTTAACGTGTGAAATTGCTCAGGCGAAATTTGTTAGCAGGAGCAGACGTTGCGCGGCTTAACTGTAATTCAAACAAATTTGTGCGATAATCATTTTCTTCATTTTCTTTTACATTTTCCTGATTTTCTTTTCATTTAAATGAAGCAACCGACACACGATGCGAACGCGCGAAAGTGCGAGCATAAGGAGTTTTTTTTATCGTTTGTTGTTTTTGACGCTTTTTAATACCCTACACAGAGGATATATTCACTTTGTCATTCCGTTTGTAACGCATAGCAGGAGGCGTGGCAGGTATGGAAAAGTGTATATATTCTTGATCAGCGTCACCACCTGAGTCGATATAGCTGTGTCGTCTGTCTGTCTGTCTGTCTGTTGAAATCAAGTTTACGGGAAAATTAAGCAAGCTAATTGAATGAAATTTGGCACACTGCTCACACCTTCTTGCAAGCTGCTAACATATTAAAATGGGTGAAATCGGTTAACGGCCACGCCTTCCGCCCATACTCTATGTAAATATACCCAAGTCCATTATGAAAAAAAGTTGCTGCGATTTCGATGAAACTTAGTGATTTGGTGAAGCTGAGAACGAAATTAAGATTAGGCTAGGTTTTAAGTTTGCAAAGACTCTTAAAAAGGCGTGGCACAGCCCTAAATTTTAACTTTTATAACGCCATAGCTCGTAAACCGTGTAAAATATTGTGATGAAATTCGGTACACGAATACAGATCTTATGAATCTTAAATTGTGCATAAAGTGGGCGGAATTGTAAAAAAGGGCGTGGCACTTCTTAGCAATTAAAAAATTGGACTTCATATAACTCCAAATTGGCGCATACGATTTTCATAAAAATTTTAGGAATGCTACCACTGAAAGTAGTCATCAATACAAGCTACGTCAATATTCTGGAAAATTTCGTTGAAGGGCGTGGCACAGCCTACAATATTTATAAACGTTATAAAAAGAGAACGAACAACGCAATCACTATGAAATTTAATATGGCAGAAATACTCACTAAAAGGTGTCTTTTTGCGAAATTTTGGCACGATAGTGCCAGTGGGTGTGGCACATCCCATATAAGCAAAATACGTTTAATGCTATAGATAGTGTGCTATGAGAGTAATCTTCATAAAATTTTGTGTAGATGTGTCGGTTTCCATAAGCTTCGGAATTAAATGAAACTTGACAAGATTAAATCAGTAGGCGTGGCACTTCCCTTATTAACATAAAGTTGTACGTGCTATTTTAAGTGAACTATTGGAGCAATTCATCTTAAATTTGATGTAAGTGGTTTACTGGGTATTAGGTACATATGAATCAAAAGCTTTTCAAATAGCAACAGTGGGCGTGGCACCTCCCATAAAATTAAAATACTTTAAGTGGCATAACTATCGAAATATATGAGCAATCATGCTGAAATTTGGTGTAAAAGGTTTGGTTGTGGAAGGCTAGTTTTGGATCCAAATTGGAATGGATTGTACCAGAGGGTGTGTTACCGCCCAAAATTTTAAGAATAATTACGGCACATATCGCAAACTATACAAGCTATTGTGCTAAAATTTGGTTTGTGCTTGTCAATCACGAATATCATTTATTGAAACAAAAGTGGGCGGAATTGGAGAAGTGGGCGGAATTGGAGAAGTGGGCGTAACATATTTCGTGTTATTCATTTCTATTCTTTTTTTTCCAACATTTCCCATATTCTTTTGACATTTTCAACCTTTTACCTTTTCCCATTCAATTTCATTCGACATTTTCTTTTTTCCTCGACTCTGTAATTAATTTTTCAGCATTTTTTCATATTTTTCGACTTATTCAATTTCTTTCAACTTTCTTCTATGGTTTTCATATATTTTCAGCATTTTCAGTTTTTTCCAACACTTTTCAATATTTTTTAACCTTTTTACATTATTTTCGACTAATTCAACCTCTTCAACATTTTTTTAACATTTATTTAAAAATTACTTTCAATGCAGTTTAGGGTATGTGAGTTTCGGCCTGGCCAAAGATAACACCTTAACTAGTTTTAATTTATTTTTATTTTATTCACTTAGTTTCTTTTATTTTAAAGGTTAGGGTTGTTCGAACAGGGAACTTTTAGTGGATGAGTTAAATGGAAATGGAAATAGCTGTCATTTAAGTTAAGTTAAGTCTTACTTAGTTTAGGTTAATGTTTTTAGAAATGTCTATGTACATAGGACTGACACCAAAATATTGAAGTTATTTCGATTGTACCACCCAAAGGTTTGAAAATCATTTTAATAGAATCAGTGATATTTTGAATGATAGATCACTGGTAACGATTTTATACACAAGTCCAGAAATAGCAGTTATGATAACGATTTGATGATGAATGTCACTAGCAAAGTTTCAAGAGGAGTAGTGCAAAACCTTTTAATATAATTTTGTCATAAGATTTGAAAACCGATTTACGCTTTGTTTCAAAAATTAATTCATTCGACATGCAAAAATATTTTTAATTTAAATTTCTATAATCGAATTTGTTACAATTCATCGAATTAATCAATATTTTATGTTGCGATGTCCGCTGATTGGCACTATTTGTAGAGGCATAAATATCTGAAGCTGTCGATATAGCTTTTCCAATCGTTGAAAACTCTTGCATTAAATTAAAAGAAAAATTTCATTTGGAATTTAGCAAACGGATCGTTTTAAAATTTGTTGTGTAAAGTTATTTGAAATTTAATGTTTCACATGCAAGCATTCTGAAGTGTTACTGAAAGGTCGCAGATTGAACCTTAACTTAATTTTTTTAACGAAATCTAAGTAATGTCTTATGATTTGACATATTGTTATCTGCAGAGTCTATTTGCGACATTAAATGCTATCGTAGATCAATGCTTAGAAGTAAAGAGCTGTATGAAAGTTGCAAGGTTGGCTCTGTCTTTGGTGCTATGTTAAGTATAGTTTTGTGGTATAATTCACAAAAATTAGATTTTAAATATTCAATCCTAGTTACACCGATAAAATGAAACAACAATTCAGAGTCCGATGGCGTGAATAAATAACTATTGAATATCATAGCAACTGATGTAAAAAAAAATTAAAAAAAAAATTTTGGTTTTTCCTGCAAGAGGTTTCTGTAACGTTTCAGAAACCTTTCAAATAAAGTAATAACACATAGCAAAAAACTTTCTGAAATGAATATAAAAGATTTCTGAAATAAAACTAAAGCTGTGAAAGATTTCTGAAAGGTCTACGAAACGATACATGTCAGTCAATTCTGCACTGAACTTTTGTATATAAAGACAATGACAAATATAAACGCATTTCTCGATTTTTTTTATCATAAATATAAATATACCTCGACAGAAAATAAAATTGTGAAATAATGGACAGTCTAAAATAGATAATTGTTGCTGCTAAGTAGCTTGTTAGTATATTGCTAGCGAATAGTATTCATAAATAATGTTTCGTTAACTTGAGCTCATTCAAAATGCTCGGAAACAATATGAATTCTCAAGAGTTTCGTATCAAATGTTCACTTAAGTTTTAACAACTTCTTTACCATTCGACTAGTTTTATTATATTCGAACAACCCTACTATAAGCAAATCCGCCAAAGATGCCAAAGGACCAACTTCTTTCACAGCAATTGTGTGAAAAAATTGCTTCCCATGCAAGATTTCCGTCGTTTTTCTCATAAGTCGTTGTGCTTTTTAGTTTTTTTTTCGTTTTTTTTTTATAAATTCTTGCTTAAGTGCTGCTACTGTCTTTTTTGTTTATCTTCAAAATAACGGCGTCTGTCGGCAGCCACCAACAACAAGAAACATCTACATCTTCAGCAGAATCCTGCTGCCAGGCATTGTAAACATGTACCCAAAGTTAAATGTTTACTTTGCTACTACCGAACGTTTGTGGAATTTTACACTGATAAAATTTAAGTGCATTGATTTAGTTTATATTATATGTTGCACTGTCATGGTTTTTCATTTGGAATTTTAAATATTTGGATATAGCTCATGCTAAATAATTACAAAGAAATTGAGGTTTATTGTATATCAATTTGTAGAGTTTAGCTATTACAGCTATTAGTCTTCTTAGCTATTTAATTTAAGCTTTAAATTAAGTAGAAAGCATATTAAAAGAAATATTTGGCTACGACCCTGAAGATTTTTTTCGTGGAGAGCCAGAAAAACATAATTACAAATCTTCTGTAGTATAACTAGGGAGGGGGACTGAGGGTGCGGTCGGACCGGGGCATAAGGCTTGAGAGGGCGGCAAAATCGTCGTGAAATATATATCATTTTGCTGGAGTTTTTGAAAGTCAAAAGTGATTTTTTTTAGTGAATGAAATTAAATCCATGATCGATTTGAATGAGTAGGTGGAAATTTTGAAAGTTTAACTGAAATAAATCTCATTTTCCTAGAGTTTTTGAATATAAAAAGTGAGGGAGTGAAATTTTTGTTAAAAAATACAAAAATTTCTTTCGGTGATAGCAGCAAATAATTTTTTTGTACCGGATGTTCACGGTACACCTCCCCAAAGCTTCAGTTAAATTGAACAGGATTTAATGACCCACTACCATCGTGTTCTTTAGGGGAATATCGAGTATATCTCTGAAAAACATAATAACGTAATCATCAATCTGAACTATGATTGGAAAATACCTCACTTTCTAAAATTTTTCACAGTGTAGTGTGTGTGATTCCTTTTAACTTCCGGTGCCGTTTTCGCGCGACTTTGATTGCCTTCTGGAGTTGTTTTAATGATAAACGCAGACGTGGATGATCTCCTGGGTAAACGGAGCAATTTTCGTAAATTGTAAAAATAATTTTTGAGATTTGCGTTAATTCAATCGCTCGCACCAAACCGCCTTTTCTGTTTTTTTTTTCTTCTTGTTTCTTGGCATCTGCAGGCGTCTTTTTTTGTCGTCGCTGTGTTGTTATTGGGCTGCTAGCAAAAGAATATTAATACGTAAAGTCAAGCGTAACGTGACGCAACGTAACGCAACGGATTTCTTTTTATGTTTAACTAATGGCAGGAAGTGAATTTAAAGAGTTTTAAATGGTTTGGTTTTGTACGTTGGCAGTAGGCACAATCTGATGTGAAACATAAAAGATATTTGCGGTAGGTAGTTACTTTTCGTATAACGTCTGGAAATATTCTTTCTACATTGAGCTTAATTCTTATATCCACAAACAAAGCATTTAATTTACTTAAAATACACAAAACCTACTTTGGTACAGAGTCATTGGGAAGATATAATATTGATTCCTTCTAATGCGACCAACATGATTTTAAGCTAATATTTGATTTTATATTTTACGTATGTAAATGAATCGAACAGCACGCTTCAGTATCTCTGAAAACATTGGTAGCAAAATTTGCATCCATTGAGCTTAATTGAATCTCCATCAAATGTGAAAAGGTGCCTCAAATATGCAATTAACCAATTAAGGTGTATAGGTCAGAACAGTGCAGTGCTGTCCATTGCCCTATATCGTACACATCCAACTCATTAAAGAACAGACGTTTAAGCCTAACCAGCCATCAAATATCACAGATTCAAACTTTTACCACATTTCAGAAACGAACAATTTTCAACTACAAAGTACCTACAATATATTGTGCGGTATGTGCAAAACAGTCTGCAAGAGCAAGCATTTAAAAGATTTTAGGGTTGCCAGATTGGAAAAACAAAGATATGCAATCATAGATAATGAAATATTTATTGTTGGTAGTGAAGTTATTAAGACTAAATAGCTGACCGATGTGACTGCGTGAATTTTTTTTATGGTCTTAAATAAATCTTTCAATTATATTTGACACTAAATCTATCAGCTGTTTTGCAAAGGGTGGGCTAGCGTCAGCTTTTTATTAAGATGAAATACGCAAAGAATCTCCAAAGAAATCTTTTCGCGTTTCTTTTTGTTTTCTAAAAACGCTATGTAGTGTCGATTTATAAAAAAATACAGCTTTGAAAAGAAGCCAATCATGTTCTGACATCCCAAGATCCTTTGGTGTTCAACATTTACTTAACGATAGCTCTCTGTGTAACGTTTTGAAGCTTATGCTTTTGTGGCAGGTACCATGTCCTCTTTTCGAAATTCGCCAACTTTTAGTCTGATGTTTGGCCTCACCATTTTTTGTATATGTGCAGGGCTTAGTTTCATTGCTTTAGATAATTCTCCCAATGTAGTGTTTTAATGTTTTCTTGCTATTAAGCGTGCCACACCCATCAATTTCAGTAAATTCTTTACCAGAGCTTTACTGTATCATTCATTTTATTTGTGTGAAATTTGGTTCCTTTTATTACCTTAAATAATGCTTTCAGTATAGCATTTTGAAGTATTCGCTTGCATGTGTGCAAGTGCCACGCCTTATCGTCGAAGTTCATCATTTTAAATGTTTCACCTGTATGGGCGGCAGGCGCTTCCATAAGCCGATTATGCCTGCTTTCAATTCCAAGGAGCTTGCTTAAATGCATGACCTGCTTTCCATATTTCATTCAATTAGATTTTGGATTTTCACTTAATTGTGATTTTCACAGGCAGCCACACCTCTTTCTGTGCGTTACAAACGGAAAAAAAAGTGAACATACCCTCAGTGTAGGGTATGAAAATAGTGTACTAAGAGGCTATTCCAATAAATGCAACCAGAATTGAAACTAAAAATAAGAATGACTTAGCAATGCACTGAACAAAAAGTAGGTTCAGATAAAAAGGCGTGGCATCTCCCACTCAAAAATTCAAACATATAATCAGTAAATGTCATTTAAATAAACGTGATGTAGACCAAAACCCTTGAAAGAAATATATACGGGCATAAAAAAGCGGGCGGAGATTGTTCCACAATCCAAGTGAAATGAAAATTAAAATATATTTGAAATCGACTGAATTTGTTTTTTGCTGTTCTCGAAACCGAGTGATTTGTCACTTTCAAATTGGTTTCGATTTGACATAAAACTTACTATACACAAAAAATAAAAAAAATGAGCGCAATTACAATTGAAAAGTAAAAAAAGTGAAATTGAAAAGTAAAAAGTGAAACTGATGTGATTTCGTTTCAACTTCGTTCGGAAGTAAAATGTAAGATCTGCTTAACGTTGAGAGCTATTTGAATGATTATTCAAATAGCTCTCAACTTTTTTTATGCCAAATGCAACTCAAAGTTTTATAGTTGTTGCGCACATCCAGTAAAGTTCAAGGTCTTAAATGTGAACCTTCTATATCTCTTTATAGTCCCAATGAAATTGTCTAAAATTGCTGGTCACCTTAAGTTAAAACGCACGTACGCATTCACAAACTTTGTGACTGAGTGAGTGACCGAAGAGTAACGGAGCATAACCGTATACAAAAATATGAATTGTTTTTGTGTGAAAATACAAGCGAACATATATGAACACATACATACACATACGTATGATATATTGTATCTGCATGTATTGCAGAGCGTAGTTACACATTTACTCACTGATATACGCACGTATATGCGTATATTCAGTATGATTAATACATATGCACATCAGTTATATGCAAATGTGTTGTTTGCATTCGAGTAAGGAATCAATATTGACCTACATGCGTAAACTTCACCAACAACAACAATTGGCTTTGATGTTGAAAAAAATGCATGCAAGCAGGCAGGCAGCAGCACCGTAATGCATCGCTATATCGTTTTGTATATCATTTAGCTTTGCGTTTCGACCCCTTCCTGGACCAAATTTTGTATCATTGACGCACTTGCTATTGGGTTCTCTTTATCTCTATACCATTACCGCATCAAGCTCTCCTGTACGCTCTTTTCCTACCATACCCTCATACTACCAACTCTTCTGTGCGTATGAAAAATATGTAGGCCTAACAGAGCTTTAACGCACAACCCGTTTTTCATTGCACACCCAATTTGGCCCACTCATGTGTAACAGCTGACCATACAGCAGCCAAAGCGACCGACATATCATCCAACGACAATTGCTATCGACGGCGGGCGACAACGTACGTAGTCGTACAACCCTGGAATTGCAGATTTTTGCATATGCCGCTGTGTACTTTGTGTTGTGCTCCTGCCGTTTACTGCATTCGTCGTCGAAACACTGGACGTATGCGGTGGGCTTCTGAAAATGTTTGCAATGTCATTCTCGCTGAGTAAATAACGTTCGGATAGAAAGCAAAAAACGGGGTGCCAAAGCGCCACAAACGAAGCGTGAGAACTTTTAGTGTAACATTTTGGATATTTCGGTAGTTGTGCTCATTGTCAGTATTTGGTTTTCTGTGTCGCCATATTGCCATTTTACCATACAATTTCCAATACAAATCACAATAGGGGAATACCTTCAGTTAGGAGATTCTTTTTTAAACACTGACTATTGACAAAACCATCCAAAACTGCAGCCTAGGTTTATGCGGTAGCCTACTTAATTAACTAAAATATAAATTTTAGCTCTTTTCCGAAGCACAATTTTATCGTTACAATTAACCGGATGTGCAGAGTATGCAAATTATTTCATTGATTGTGACAATAATTTGCTATGTTTGCGCTCACGTTGTATTAAAAATTTATGTAAAAAGAGCTGAAATATGCAGGTTGCATTCGCCTTAACCACAACCTTCCTTCTTTCCCTTCACTTCACCACTCACAGCACTTGCAATCGACACATTCAAATTCGACTGCACAAAATTCATCGTTCATTCGATTGCATTTTTACGCATAAAATATTAATATTCAGTTATTTTTCCGTGTTGTGTCAATTGTTGTTCTTGGACTTTTTATTTTTCTGCTCAATACGGTCGTAGTTGTACATATGTATGTGTACATATATGCGATATTATGTATGTATATTTTTTTTGTACTCCCATATATGTATGCATATTCATATATAACTTTAAAATGCATTTATCTGTACGTGAAATTTTTTGGGCGTTGGCTACTTTTACCATCGATTTCTGGGTCAAAATAGAATAAAAATGTTATTTTTTTTTATTTTCTTAAATTAAATTTAATGAAAACATGGCTTAAAGTTTAATTGAATGAAAAATTTTAAGCCATATTCGAGATTAACCAAAGCAGAATAATGGGTTCAGAATACTTTTTTAATTTGCTTATGTTTTTAAATATTTCATAAGCTCATAAGTTCTAAATTAATTTAAAATTAACAAAAAAAATTGCTTTTTGACGCTTGAATTGCATCCTCAAATTCTCATGACATCGCTTTTTACGGAAAAATTAAGATGAAGCTATATATTTATAGATTTAAATGATAGATTTTTGAAAAATCAATAATAAGTTACCCCATAAAGTTTTGCTGGAAAGTAAATATATACTTAAAGGTCGACATTAAAATAAGGTTTTTAATAGTGAAGTTCAAAATCATTTGGATAATTTAGCTCTGTAAATAAATATATAAACTATACTAGAGTTCACCCAGTGCTTGAAGGTCAACCATTACAGTGAGTAACAAAATATCCTTTTTGGGTATTAAAAAACTGACACGAAAGAAGAGCTATTTTCTATCATCGCTGTCAAACCTTAACTATCACTATCTCTATCCCTGCAATCTATCTTCGTACCAACTTTCATAAGTTCATTATTTTTGTTGGTAGAATATTTTTCTGTTAGGAGCGCGGCACCGCTCATTGTGAAACAAATAATTTTGCTCTAGATTCAGTCTACCACCGTACCAAATTTCATCAAAATCAGTCTATTAGTTTAGCTGTGAAAACATATTTTCTGGTAAGGGGCTTAGCATGTGTGGACAATCAGGCAGCGA
Organism: Meiosimyza decipiens; assembly: GCA_963680825.1. Taxonomy (NCBI): domain Eukaryota; kingdom Metazoa; phylum Arthropoda; class Insecta; order Diptera; family Lauxaniidae; genus Meiosimyza; species Meiosimyza decipiens. The sequence goes on along the minus strand of OY804258.1, from coordinate 28,923,886 downwards.
TCAAGGCACTGAACGCTAAAATTGTGAAGTCTAGGTGTGTAGAATACTACAGGGATTCACTACGTTCAATCCGACAGCATACTATAGAACTCTGCTGGGTGCTCGGTCAAGCGGGTATTTACGGAAATGAGAAGCTGTCAAATTCACCAGAATAGGATCAGGACAACCAGAGAATCAACAAGTGGTAGACCTTAAGATACCATTGGCAGAACTACACTGTCGGATAGAGGGCATAATCAAGAAACAAACCAACAGAAGGTGGAACCTTACCGTCGGACAAAGAATGGCTCGAATCATGTGGCCTAAACTGAATCCAGGGAGAAAGAATATTCTCTTAAGATTCAGAAGAAGAGAGCTAAGGACTTTTGTTAGAGTACTGATGGGGCACTGTGTTATTGGCCCTATTGCCGCCAAATTTGGTGCTCCATTCAGAGATTTCTGCAGGATTCGCGGAGATGAAGAAGAGGATCAGACAGTTAAGCACCTGCTCTGCAAATGCCCGTGGCTAATGAAGAGACGATCCAAATATTTCGGTTCTGCACTCTTTGTTATTCTTGAAGAAATAGCTGAGTTGCAACTCACCAGCATCCTCAACTTCACCAAGTCTTCTGGGTGGTTCGCACCTATTCAGTAAAACAATTAAAGTAGAAGGAGGGAAAAATTGTATTATTTATGGATATGCAGGGTATCACAATGGACAAACTGCCTCCGAGTACATCTTGCTATATGCAAGTAACCCTTTTCACCTAACCTTACCCATTGAAAAGAAAATATTTTTCCTCAAGGTTCAATCTATCTCTCTACCAAATATCATAAAGTTTCAATAGCTTAGCATTGAAAATAAAGTTTTTTGTTAGAGACGTAGCGCCGCCAACTATTCGAAAAACAAAAATTACATTCTGTACTGTTCCTCTTCTCAACCTTTCCATTAAAGAAATTCAAATGCTTAAGTTTTATTATCACTCAGAAAGAAATGAAACTCTTTTGCCTTTCAGGGGCAGACTGGATAATCTAAGAGCACACTGAATTTCTATTAAAGAAACTGATTGAAATTACATACTGGATTATATAGCAGACTTTCATGTTACTACATATTAACAATGCTCTCAAATTCAGCAAGTTGCACTGCGAAATCTATTCTCTGATTTCCTGAATCCTTTGTTTCAGCTAAGAGCGTTATCTCGAAAGCGTATAGATTGTGAAAGCATTAGCCCTTTTGCATATAAATTGCAATATAGTATGAACTTCTACCGATTTCCTTGGGTTTAAGAAAACTCTAAAAGGCTTGTTGTGAAAAATTTCGAAGAAAATTTTGGCTTCGATTGAAAGAAAGTTAACGCTTTTTTGATTCTTGTTGTCGTAATAAATTTTCTTGTTTTGATAAAATAAATTAATGTGTTTTAACTATACAACATACCCATTACACTATACCGGATTTCAGAAAAACATATGAACACGATAATAATAATAATAGAGTTTAGCTACTACAGCTATTAGCCTTCTTAGCTATTTAGCTTGAAGCTTTAAACCAAGTAAAAAGCTTTTTAATAAATAATGGAGATGGAAAAAATTATACATCCAATTAATTTTTTATTTTTTTATAATTTTTTCTTAGCTTTATCGCACTTTCTCAACATACCCACTCAGACCATGTGATATAGATATTAATATAATTGTGTGTGTAATTTTACATGGTCCAAGGCGTAAATGTTAGAAAAAATTTACCCTTCATGCTGTGGGGCTCGGACAACACAAACATAAAAATACAGACCAACATGAAGCTACAAATTTAGCTACAGTTAGTTTTCAATCTAAGCTTGAGTTGACCTTTTGACAAGCTAATGTTATAAAAATCGCAACTGTTAATAAGGGTTGTCATGCGATTAAAATGAGCTGTAGCCATATAATTTGTTCTACTAACCGGTTGATAAAATAATTGATTAGAGTTACGAGTACGAGTACTTCTTAGTATTAAAATGTATATAATCAAGAAGCTCTGGTGCAGCAAGAGACCCTGTTACAAGTTGATGCAAATAAAGTATATCCGCAATATTTCTACGGGACTTCAAAGACTGCAAATGTAATAACTTCAAACGATCCTAATAAGGAGGAAGGTTCAAAGAGTCAGTCCAATTTAATCCATTGAGAGCAAAACGAATAAAGTTTTTTTGAATTCTCTCAATTCTATTTATATGAATATTATAAAATGGTGACCATACTTGGCTGGCGTACTCTAAGTGAGGACGCACTATTGTATTATATAAAGTCACCGTTACTAAAAGGCTATTAAATTCTTTTGCCGACCTCTTAATAAAGCCAAGCAGAGATGAGGATTTTTTACAAATTAGATCAATATGATCATTAAAAGTTAATTTAACATCAAAATGTATACCTAGGTCTTTGACTAAATCGACACGACATATTTTATTATCTTTTAAATGATAATCAAACTCCACAATATTTTTCTTCCTGGTGAAAATCATAGATTGGCATTTATCAGGATTAAGATGTAAGTAATTTTTAGAACACCAAACCTCAAAGGATTTCAGATCAGACTGAAGTGGAATAGTATCGCCAACCCCCTTTACGTTCCTGTAAATTTTCATGTCATCTGCATATACTAACAGATGGGAGTTTTTTATTACATGTGTAACGTCATTAATTGCTAAAATAAACAGGAGCGGCCCCAGGTGGCTTCCTTGTGGAACACCTGATGCCGCGCTAAATGGGGAGGAAAACACTCTCCGAAATCTTATTTGATATGAGCGATCAGATAAATAAGATTCAATCCAGCTGACAAAACTAAAAGGAAATCCAAGCTTCCTTAACTTAAAGAAAACCAAATTATGTGGTAGTTTGTCAAATGCTTTACTGAAGTCAGTGTAGATGCAGTCAACTTGCCCACCAGAGTCAAAAGAGCGTAAAGTAAAAGAAGTGAAATCAAGGAGGTTAGAAACTGTTGATCTGCCATTAACAAAACCATGCTGACGAGTTGTTATGACTTCACCACAGCACACTTTTGCTCAAAAAGAGTTGAAAGCATTATCTAGAACAAATAGAAAGTTTCCGCTGCTACTTTAAAATAAGAAAGGCTCGTTCCTATAGCCGGTTTCATTCTGTCAAATTTCTTTCTAAATTTTATTAATTTTGTAACTCAAATTGATCACATTCCAAAACATGAGTCTTAATCCTTCAATAACATGTTTCTTGCCAATGCAGCAACAACAAGTACATAACATATCTGATAAATATACTTGTAAGCTATGCTTACATTGTATACACTCTGTAGGAAAAAAGTGTATAGTGGATTCAATAGCAATTTGTCAGTTGATGCGCCAGCCACACCGCTGTTAGGTCGATTATAATCCTTGGACTGTGCATGTAATCTATTAGTGTCAACCCGTTCAGCTTTAAGCAAAGTAAAATTTTGGGACTAGAATAAGTACGGCCGAGAATAATAGCAGTGTGATTTCCTTCCAGTTCGTACAATTAAGTACTTAGATCACTGCATTTCATTTTCTTAATGGAACTCTTATGTTCCTTTCCTACCCAGATATATCTCTTGATTTGTATATTTGCATGTTGCTTTGATATTGAATGTACTTGCATATATTTACAACAATCTCGCTCGTGTTGCAAGAATTGTCTCTTGGTTAATTGAGTTTACGTTTGTTGTTTGTTACAAAGTGTTGCATTGCAAATGCATTTGCATTACAAAATATGATTGTGGTAAATCCTTTTGTCGTATGTGTTGTTGTCCATGGGTGTACGCACGTGCATACATAGTGCAATGTGTATTGGTGTGCGTCGAATTTCAATGCGACGCATCCGCTAAATACCATACAAATTACAATGCACATCCGTGCCAGCATTACAAAATGCAGTTCGCAATTCAACGACGAGTTGCAATGTAAGGCTGCACAACTAACGCATCCGCATCCGTTGGCGGAAGTTATGTTTGAATGTCACTTAAACTATGCAAATGCAAAATGCATTACTTGCTGCTGGTGCTACTGCTGTGGTTTGTTAGTTGCATTTTGTTGGTGTTTGTGAAAAAAAAATCGCATAAGTCATTTTTTTTTGTTGATAAATATTTAATTGTATTCCATGTATGCAATCAGTTTGATTATAAAGGCATTACATGTTAAAAGTGTGTTCGCTGTAGCTCAGAAAACAAAAATCATTTTTAAGCGAAGAGTTTCGAACTGAAATTTCAGATTTGTGGGTGAATCTTTGGATGAGTAGTAAAAGTTTGTTAGTTTGTGCAGTATTTTATCCTTGTTGAGTTCCATTATTAAAATTGTTTATAATTATACCATTGGGAAATCTTTCAGTCAAATATAAATTATTTATATTTTATTTATTTTGAAAAACGGCTTAACTGCCTTTTGCAAAATGTTTTCTTTTTTATATAAAAAAAATAGAAATAGTTAAGTGTCTTCAATAGGCAGACGCTGCAATTTTTCTTACCTATCTAATTTCTTGAAAGAACTTTTCCATTTAACAGTAAATCTTTTACGTTTACAAATTTCAGCACAAGAGTTTTACCCAGCAGTCATAGCTGCAACGATAAACTGTGAAAAAACTTTTTTCAGCGGCAGACGCAGACACATTATGAATTTTAATTGTATTTTCTAAAGGAAGGTAATATGTATTGCGTACTCCAGCGATGGGCAAAAAAGGAAAAAAGAGCCAATTTTAGCTCTTCTTAAGAAAAATAGCCAGTGCTGGATATATTGAAGGCCGTAAGTCCTGAGCCACGGCCAAAGGCGGCCCACTTACCATAGCTTTTACATATATACATATTGTAATTCTATAGAGTTGCTGAAGCTTGGCAAGCTGGTATTGGACATAGTACAGACTGATCCGCGGTCGAAGGCAACCACCTAGCCAGTGCTGGATATGTTGGAGGATCTAGGTGCTAAGCATCAATTTCAGACATAGTCCACATAGCTTTGCAGATTTTTTGGGAGTAATGTCCGAGAATTTTGTGGACAAAGTGCTAATGCGGCAATAACCATAAAATCTCTAATTTTCCTCAAAGTATCATTTCAACTTGTGCTTAGCGAGATGCCGATTGTGGCTAAAATCATACAGCTCTCGAATGTGTATCTTGTAGGTTGTACTTTCTGTCATTTGAATAAGAAATGATTTCACATTATAGCATGACAATTTGAGAGAAATAATTTCCTTTCATAAGATATACATCGGGGAAACTCGTGTAGTGGTGTAAAATTGGTACAAATTGTGAAAAATTAATTCAAAGTTTGTGAACAATTTATTGAGACTTGTGAATTGCTTTGAATAGTAAATGGGAAAGTCGTTTTTAAGTCATTCAAAAGTATGTTTTCTTTTGAAACACACGATCTTTATGAAAATAAAACTGGAGAGTTTAACAACTAAGCCACATACGTTAAAATATATCACCATTCTCACTTGAGTTTAGTTTTTGCATTACGTTCATAAATCTATTCAATCGAACTGTCAAATGGATAATTTAAGACTGCATTGGTTCCAAAATTTCACTCAAAAGTAGGTTTAGTTGGTATGAGTTCATCTTAAGTGTCCAATAATTTGTGCACTTTTTTTTCCTGTGGTATGAAACTTAACAGATTTTTATGTAATTTGTCTAGAGGATCTTCAATACTTTCGCTCTCATTAATCTCCAAGCGTGGCTCTTTTTCTCTGTTCTCAAGCAAACTATATGATGATAAAATATAATAGGTAAACATCGTCTTACTCTCTTCGAAAGATATGTCCAATTAACTGATATTTTTTTTTGCAACCTGCATTTAATATTGCTTTGGTTCGCTCTATTACTTAGCTTAATTTAGAGTGCTACCAGTGGCCACAAAGTCAGGGCAACGGCGAACGCAAACTTGTGTTTGTTGTTTCAATTTCACAGTTCTCATGTACAGGACATATGCAGATTTCCTTTCATACCCATACACAGGCACACAAAAGGCGAATCGTGTGCTAGATCATCTGTGCTTGAATTTAGTGACCAAACTACTATTATGACTGCCTCAAAATTTTATCTGAAGTCACAAGAATTATAAGATTTTTGATAAAATTTTGATCTACCAACGCTACATGGATATTTTGAAATAAGTCTTACCAATTTTTACTCTTAAGACAACCCGATGTAAGGCAAATAAAATATACTGACTTCTCAGCATATATTTTTATAATTTATTTTAAAATTGTATGTAAATAAAGTGAAATACTCACAATCCATCTAATTTTACATTCTATCAAAGTCTCAATAAAACATTACATTTTATTTGAAAGAAAATCAAAGAAAAAAGAAAATAATAGAAAAAAACAAAACAAAACCTAAATAATATCCCATAATAATAGACCTTAAAATATTTGAATGTGTAATGAAATTCGAGTCATTTCCTTTGCTGCTTCTGCTATTGCACTGGGGCTCAACTTAACATAGGTCATGTTTTATTGACACACTAATTCCACACAAAATCTCCCCTGTGTACACAAAAATAACGTAATTTGTATTCCAAATTTATCATTGAGGTCAACAGGTTTGATACTCTCGTCGACATCACCACTGCCATCATCGTCATATAGCAAAAACAACAACAAGAATAGCAGCAGCAGCAGCAACAGTGAGGTAAGCAGGCTGTCGACAATAGTGACCCATTTGGACCAAGACACAATGCCCAAAAATGAACGCACACAAACACACACACACACATACACACATACTGCTGTATATACAAACACACTGTCAAATACGCACTACAGATTCCAGCTGCAAATAACATGAATTCATATCTCAAAATGGCAGAAGTGTCCCTTTTTTTTGGCATGAATTTGATTGCACCCTAATTTAAAACATTCCGAACGTTCGTGCCGACGACAAGTCCTTGCGTTATTTTTGTTGTGTTGTATTGTCGTGTTGCTGTTGTTGTTTTTGTTGTGTAAAAGTATGTAAAATAGCTACACACAATTGTTGTGCAGTAGTGGTGGGGGTGTGGAAAGTAGATAAATGGGTATTTGGTTGTCAGTGCGTAACTGCTTGACGTTATACAATTCATTCAAAATCTGTGCTTAATGGAGTGTTGTGAAAAATTGGAAAACTTAAATAACTGATTGTTAGCTAAGTTTTTGAGAAAATGGGGTGTTTAAACTTTTAAGCCAGTAACGTCTTTACAATGGCTTGGTATCGCAATTATTTGCCTTTGTAGCGAAGTAAGGCAGCATGTCTCGTCCTTGTCTTTATACTCTGGGTTTTAAAGTCACTTGAAAGACATTCTCATGCCAATGTCTTTATACTATTCATTTTTTATCTTTCTAAGGCTCTTTAAGAAGACAAATTTGAAAAAGGTATGATTCACCTTTAACGTATAACATAATACATCACAGATAACCTTGTGCATAGTGTGCAGGACTATGAATCGTTGGGACATGTGTTCGATACCGGCGTAGAAATCGTTAGCAGAAATGAAAAAGTCAGAATAAGGCACTTGCCTGGTAATAAACTCTTTTTAAAGTCTCTGTAAGGTGTCTTTTAAAAATTTCAGACATATAAAATACCAAGTCTCTTCAAAGATAACATAGAGAAGAACATGTACTTCATAAGCAAATGACTAAATAAGCTCCTTTATAGAACTTATAAATTTAATATGCGTAGTCTCGAAATGAAATAAAGCTCTAAAAAAAAAAATTGTTCAAGAGACCTTGAGTTTTGGTCTGATTCGTTAGATAACTTTGTGACATTTAGCATTTGTATTTGGGCGCTGCAACTGACGCGAATATAGTAATGGCTAGAGCTCAAGATTTTAGTTTTTTTGCCATATCGCGACATTGGTATGGCAATCATTGGATTTCTTGGTGTCACCCCCTAAGAAAAATCGCCTTAAACATTTTTCTTATTTCCATTGAACATTTAGACATTTTTGAAACACCCTAGCACTTACGTTGCCTCACGTCAATGCCACTCATCACATTCCACAAGCATCATCTATCTATCCCGCCTCACTTCATTCACCCAGCTACTGCATCCCTCTCGCCTGAGTTTATTTATGTGCGTTTGCAGTGAGCCTCATTCACAAAGGACTTGGACTTGGGAAAGGATGCCGTGATGTTTCGACAACGCGCGCGGTTGATGTTTCTGTGTGATTCTCATTTGTTTGTTCATTCGTTCACTCGCTCGCTCGCTGGCTCGTTTACTCAACGCTATTACCATAACTCAACGAGTCAATGACTTTTTGGTGTCGGTGATGTTCTCTTTTATCAACAACAACTACAACAACAACAACAACAACAGCAACAACAGCAACAACAGTAGTATGAAAAGCAACAAAAACAGAGCAAAAATATTAAGTTACATCGAAAAAAACAACAAAGCATAAAATAAAAGTTTTTGCGAACGAACACGTTTCCTTTTGTGTGATGATAAGTGTGTCAACAGCGGCGGCATCGACATCAACATCAACAACATCAACGGTATAACCAGGAATATTTTCTAGCGTTTCGGTGCGAGTGATAGGCTGTTCAGAAAATCACACACAGCCAGAGCACTCATTCATTTCCCATGTGACTGTCGTAGTTACGAGTAAATGAGCAAATTGAATTCTTTGCCTTGTACTACGAGTACTTTTTTTTTCGGGAGTACTCGCATTAAAAATGCGTAGCACTTGATGGTAAAGTTGCGCAGGGTATGTCAGAGAATATATGGGTTATATTATAAAAGTTAATATGCTTGCGTCTGCTCGTACCTCGTACTAGCACTGTCATCATCTTTTGCTCTACCTTGAGATTGCTGTTGAATTATGATTAAATTTTTGTTTCGTGTACAAATTGAATTTTTAATCAAGTCGCAACACCACATTAATATTTAATTGAATATTTGAGCCTGAAGTTGATGTATCTAGCAATTTGTTTTTTTGCAACACATAAATTAACTTGCAATTTTAATCTGCTAAAAGGTCGTTCAATGTAATCGTCAATAATATTTTTAGACTGATGATGTAGTTTTGTTTTACGATTTTAATTTCTTAAAAGAATGGATAAAATAAATTATCTTTTTTGAAACCTCTCTATAGAAATTGAATATTTTATCAACATCACAATCATTCTCAAGCACAAAAGCTTCAAAGGATCTGGAAACTATGCTGACTCTGTCCCAAAACAGATTCTCAGCGACGAAAGAACTTGGTCGTACACATCATAATAAAATTTTCTATACAAATCTTCTGAAGTCTGAAATATATGATTGCCTACTTTTGAATTGGAATCAATACGCTTGGGAATTTGTGTGTTGAATTGAAAATACCCGTGTTGAATTTCACATGGGGAAGTCTCACGCGTGTGGAGTTTGTCGCACAGTGCACAACACTATAGAAAGCCGTTAGCTGCTCGCAAAAAAACTCAAAATTTAGTAATAGAATTTTCCTTTATTTATCTTCTTTCCATATGGCTGATTTCTTCAATTTCAGTTTGATTTGTTTTCTATCTAATCTTCTTTCGAAGATTATGGGTGCCGAAATTCGGATCTTTTTCTTATTAGCGCTATAGACTTTCAAAATATATATATTTTGGAATTTTTACACAACCCTATTAGTGATTAAAAAAATGTATTTTATGTGTAAGACGTAAGCTGCGACTTTTTACACCCTTAGAAGAAATTCACTATTTTTTATATAAAACGCAATTTAAAAATTTTTCATCAAATGTTCAACACTTAAAAGCGTAACAGTAAGTTGAAAACGACTCCTTATTTTATATGTGGTAATTAACATAGCCCTTGTAGCAAAAAAGTTTTAATAGTTTCTGTTAGAGGAGAACTAGAAAGACGACATGTTAAAAGACAATAAATTAAATTCTTTATAAGAACGTATAAGACCCAGTCCGAAGTCTAAAGACATGTTCCCCTCTTTATTACCTTTGATGAGACTTGATAAAATATATTTCTGAGGTTCTTAACTAAATTTGCATGATTAGAGACTTCAAAAATGTGCTAAAAAGTTTATATGCAAACTATAGCTATTACTATTTTTAATTTTATTTTATTGTCAAATTTTATTTTTACTTACGCCTACTATGTGATATATAATACAATATGAAGCATATTTTCCTCAAATTATGAATCATATTTTCCTCACATTATGAATCATATTTTCCTCACATTTGTCTTGGTAAAGCGCCTTAAATGGACAACAGATGGGCAATAATGTGCCTTATCATACCCTCGAATATACCTACATAATTAAATATTTATCAAAACATGAGGCGGCGTGTCCTTCAAGTGTCTTTTTTGTATAAAGTATAAAGGGTATCCTCAAGTCTTTATAAGCATTTTATTATGAACAGTATAAATATTTTAGGTGACATTCCTCGTGTGGGTCCTAACAGTATAGTGACAAATATGCCTCATCGAGGTTGACTCAGCAGTTCAGTTCAATTCAGTTCAGCGAAGGATGCGCGAGCTATAATCGGTTAAAAATAACAGCTTGGAAATTAGTAACCATTATATTTTATTGATTTTCATCTTTTTTATTACGATTTTGAATGAAATTCTGTTCGCTTTCTGCGTGTGAGCGTATTAAATATTTCAAGATTAGATAAAAAACAATTAACACAGCAGTGCCATATTGTGCTTTTGAAAAGGGATTCTTGATCTTTAAGGATAAGGAGTCAATTATACCGAAATTAGTTTGAACAAATATTTGAGATTTCAATCAAGATAAGTGAAATTGTCTGGAGTCATTAGGAGAGAAGGCAATATTACCTATTATACATTAAGATCTGAAGGTATAAAAATTTTTCGCTTGTAAATTTCAGCTTCAAGCCCATTGATCTATATGCAAATTTTTTTCGATGGTCTTAAAGTGCTACTTTAGTCAAGTAGTGCTAAATTTGTTGCATCCATACTTCAAACTTTCTTTGACATTCGTTAACCTTCAATCCTTATGCTTTCTGATAATCATTCTGAAACTAGTCAACTTTTATCGTCTGGATCATATATTTTGGTATTTCTTGTCTCTTTGCTACTTTTGCATTTTGTGTTATATTTTTTAATGAATATATAATAAAATGATTGCTTTGACCCACTCAGTTGGTTTTTTGTATGAAAACATAGCATTACAAAAATTGTTCTTACAAGTTGTAATAAATTTGATGTATTTAAAATATTAAATGGGTGATATTTTTTAAGAAATAGTATTATTATTATATATTTTAAATAATTTTTGATATTGACTTGCTAAAAATAACTAAACTCTTTTCAAAATTGCTGCAACTCTCATAAAAGAAAATCCTCTAAAAATTTATATTTAAAACATCTTGATTATTCAAAGCGACACACGATTCTATCCCCGAAAATCGATAGGCTCACAGCTTGTTAGTATCCTTTTTTATTGCTTCCTTTTAAAGGACTGATTTGCATCTTTCTTACCAACTACAAATTTTTACAAAGTGTAATTTTAAGCAAAGGTACCCTTACAATCCCTTTGCCGCCGCCCAAAATCGTGGACCCAACGCTCTAATTGAAACATTAAATTGTCATCTCTGTTGTTCACAACAGAAGTTGCTTTCTCCGATGCTGGTGCTGCCTAAACTTGGAGCACCCCCATGCCTCCACTCTATTAAGCAACGAATCTCACAAAAAATATGACGTGCGTCAAACACGCGACCAAGTGTTGTCAAAATTGCAATAAAAGTAAACGAAAAACGGGGGAAAAAATTCCAAAAAAAAAATGTAGCGTTTACTTTGACACTTAAAGTACGCTTGTTGTCGTCTACCACTTTTACCCTTGGGGGTTGATGAGAGCGCACCGAAACTTTCCAAAGATATGAGAGTTTGGGAATGTGAGGGTAAAAAAAGAGCGCGCGTCAAAAACGATGCCGCAAGTTTCCTTACCACAGACAACAAATAATGCAACAACTCCCTTCGGCCGTACCGCTGGCCAACAACTCTCGCGCCACCCACTGCGATGCATTCGCAAACTCATGCGAAAAGTTGAGCATGCGCACGCTTGTGACATTTAAACATGGCTGCCAACTTGAGCGCACTTCAGATGCTGCAATAAAACACCATATCAAAGCAGAAACGAAAAAGAGCCACTTTTGACTGTAGGCTGCTGCAACTAAAATTCTGTGTGGCACTCCAATTTGAATTCAGTTGGTGTTTGTACTTCGTGGGATTTGGTCGTTGTGGCGGAAATGTGAAAACGGTACCGGCGGACCGGCAAATTTAAAAAGGAGACAAATTGTTGTTTAAAAAAAAAAACATCAAATTTGTTCTGAGAGCAAGCAGGCAAAGCTAGAGAGCAAAAGCTGTGCTTCAGTACATGTGTGTGAGCGAGCGCGCGCGAAAACGAGTAAAAACGCGAGAGCATTGTAAATGTCAAGTGTAATGTCACAATAACAAAAATATTATTTACAACTACATGGGGTTTGTACAACCAATACAACAACAACAACAAACAACACGAATTGCATGCAGCTGCTGTCGTTACAGCGAGGGAGTGCAATCGCGTGTGTGTGCTTTTATTTAATGTATGTGTGTGTGTGCGTAAGCGCCTATGTGTAGGTGCATTTACATTTGAGTCGGCCGGAAGAGCAAAAACGTTGTTGTGCCGTGAATAGCGTGTGCGTGTTTCAAAGAGGCTGCAAAAAAGAGGGACGATTGGTGCGGGCAGCGCCGAAGAGGTGTTGAAATCTGTTTGTTTGCTTTGCAAATCAAAAGGGAATAGGAAAAACGAAGAAAAAATTATGCAAAGTTACAGAATTTAATTTGAAAAGTTTTTTCGTAGACAAATTTCAGTTGAATTTCCTTTTAAATTTTTCATTTATGTTTTTGTGTACGGATTTTTCATGTTTATTATGATATTCTCGTCACAAGCGCCAAAAAGTATGCAATTTTTTTTCTTTTGAAGTTCATCTATATTGGGTTAAGAAAAAGTGGTACAAGTTGAATTGAATGTCTAATGTGCTCTTTGTTGTATTTTTATGTTACGCGCCAAAAGGTATGCGATTTCGTTGATTCTAACCTTTTAAATTAAAAGCCAAAATAATTGCATTGATCAGAGAGACTCTTTGGAAATGTTAAAGGCAAAATTTTTTGAATTTATTGTTATAAATTAAATATATCTCATGAACATATGATCTGAAACTCTTCCAATTCTTTATACCTCGATATATAAGACCTTATGCGCTGATTATGCCCTAGACTAAACAATTTTTTTAAGATTACGAAATGTTGTTTTTGTATGTTATTGTCATTATAAAGGCAAACAATTTGAGAAATGATGTTTAAAATATATATCTAAATTGGATGTTGGACCTCATATAAATTTGAATTTATTCCACATAAATAATTGTTTTCATAATTAGTTGGAATCATCGAGGTCGAGGCCACACTGATATCTGAAAAAAATCAAAAAACAAGGATTCTGCAGTTATTTTTAAGAAAATTTTTTAAATCTCTTTCATTTTTATTAATTTAATTTTTTTAGACTATTTAGTCGAAAAACTAGGTGATGCAAAATTTTTTTCTGAATTTTATTTGCACAATACGGCACAAGGCTCACCTTCGTTTTTTTTTTGCTGTATCTCAAAAATTACTTAACAAATTCAGTTGCAACTGAGCTCACTTCTTTTGAAATTCCAAGAAATTATTAATAAACTATTCTATCATCACCTAGGTGTAAAGGGTGGCAACAAATATAAAATTTTAAATTTTGAGGCACAATTGTCAAAGAGAATCTTAAACTAAAAATAGACCCATGAACTTAGGTATGCAAGTTTTGATCTTATTTTATAGAAATAAATTTACAAAAAAATGTGGAAGTCAATTCAACTCTTTTTCAGCAATTTTTCAATTTTTACTTAGGTAAATTGGAAGAAAAATAAATAGAATAAATTTTTGTAACAATTCTTTTTAAAAAAAAATGCATTTTTATGAGGATTGTCCAAAAACTATCAGAAATATTTCTTACATTAAATGTGTAAAACAAATATTTCTGTTTTATTGGCAACTATTCTTACATTGAGACGATTATTTTTCTTCTTATGTATAATTTTCCAAATTTACATAAAAGTCAATTGTTTAGCAAAATTAGTAGTTCCTGAAAAGGTCCTCAGGATATAGAAATCGACTTAACGGGTTAAACATAAATAGTGCAAAAGTTTTGGCATGGAATAATGAAATTTGGTGATATCACGCCAACGTCCTAGGTGACATTCTATGGAAAATATTTAATAGCTCTTGATTTTGTTGTTTCTTAGGTTAATTGAAAATCGATCATCCTTAAACCGATAAAATCATCGAGATCAGCGCAACATTTGAAATGCTAATCGGCTGTTCTTTAAATACGCCTTTGTGAACTTTAGTTAAAAAATTGTATACAGTTTATTTGGTGTAACTTTTTTCGAAAAAAAGGTTTGCTGAATGTAAACGATTTTGAACCTACCACATTTTGAAGATGTTCCTATAAAACAACACTGTCTGAAATTTATAGTCAGCCTAAGGACTTGACCTTAGGTTTTGGGGAATCTCTCGTGTAATACCCTATTTATGATACATGTAAGTATATAGGAGTAAAATAGAGCATTTGTAAGGATTCTCTGGTGGCGGTATTATATTGTTATGTGTGATATATGCTTAAGATGACAATAACTTAATATTTTGAAATGCTCTGTTCCTATAATCTTACATCCGAGGGAAATGGTTAGCGTTTTCAATTAGTCTCAGATCATTTCTTTGCGAATTGCTGCCGATTTTGCAAATTTTCTTGTCATAACATCAGGAAAATAGGGATTTTTGGTAAAAATCATTGAATGAAAGATTATTTTTAAACTAAAATTTCTGTTAAGTAATTCGAAAAAGTTCCATTGGAAGTTAATCCAGCATGAATAAAATAATGCTTGTTACAAGCCCCACTGAATTTGTAACAATAAATAGATTTATGATAACAATATTATAACCCTAACCCTCCTGACACGGGTACCTGGGTACCGGAACGGACTTTGAAGCTAAATATTTTTCAAACCAAATGAGCTACAAATTCGAGGTTCCTTGACATCTTACAAATAGTCGTTTTCAAACGTTTTTCGAATTTTTTAGCTTTCTAGAATTGTGTTGTTGGCTATAGAGCCGATCCAAAGTCGAATAGTCCATACCCTCCTAATAAGGGTACCCTGGTACCCGTAAATTTCTTGACACATATTGTATGAAGAATGTGAAATACTGATCAATTTTTGTTTTGATTTTGGTTTCTATATGTTTTATTGATTATAAAGAATTAAAAAATATTTTACAACAAGTCGTAACGAAGTAAAAATAATAAAAATCTGGAAACTCAGCAGCTAATGCAGCGTGGTACAATGTTTTTGGTGCGCTTGTTGCACATTGGCCGCTCGCAGCCATCGTATTTCTTGCGTGTCTTTCTGTCGGATTTAGGATCAACAGATACGAAAATGTAGCAATGACACTTCGATGAAAACCGACCAGTTTTATCTCTATCATTGGTTTCCAATGGGCCTGCAGAGTTCAAGCAAACTGGCTCACAGAGGTTTTTGTTGAGCATAAGCTCAAGAGCAGCAAGGACCTTGGTGTATCGTGTTATTCGCTTATGAGCGGCCCTTTCGTTCATATTTTCTGTCCCCAACTCCACGCCAAGTGATGTCATAAAACCTCGACGAAAGCTTCATTTTTTTTGGTGCTTGGATGAAGGCTGGAATAGACACAAAGTGCACCCAACGCAGCCAAGTCGATCATGTTAAAAAAAATGGCCAATAGTCTTCTACATATTTCTATGCATTAGCTTCGCCATACAATTCAAGGTCTATAGACCTCTATGACGATACGTTTCTTTTGGTTTTGGGGGCTTGCGTTGGGTCAGTTGGCCCAGCAGCACTTGGTGTAGCGCTAGATGATGGCCCCGCACCAGACAATTTGCCGTCAGACACATTTATTTCCAAAGCAGATTTGCGCGACATCAAAAAAACTTAATAAAAACAGTCTAAAGCAAAACAATTATACGAGTCAAAACCCAAAAAATTATTGACAATGCCCATAGAAAAACGAAACGACGCGCTTACACACAATCAAACATTCACAATCAAATATATACAGCCGTTCAAGGCCTACTCATCAACTTAGGCCTGCACAGTAACTAGTACACACTTGTCTAAACCTATGCTCTCACTAAAAATATATACGGGTACCCTTATCAGGAGTCAACGTATGTAAACGTTATCAGGGCGGTTAGGGTTAAAAAGTTATACATTTTATTTGTATTGTATTTTATGAATTCGATTTAAATCAAAGCTTCTGCATTAGTTCAGCCAAACTGATAGATTTCAATGAGTAAACAAAAAAGCCAGCCAAGCAACTACACTAAATTGCGCCTTAGAAGAATAAAATTAATGAATAATTTAAAATTAATTATTTCAGTTATCTTTGAAAAATCAACAAAATATTTTAACATTTTACTATAGTGCAGCCTCACAGTGCCAAAGTGCTTAATCGATTAAATTAATTAAACAAAGTGTTAAAGCAAACCACAAAAAATCGCAGATCAAAATGTAAGCTAAATCAAAACAATGTAAAAATAACAAATTTTATTTGGAAAATTTCATGTGCCAAATTAAAAAATAAAAGTTTATAATCAAAATAAAATCAAAAAAAGACACCAAATTCAAAAAATTTGTTGATGGTTTTTGCAATTCGATCCAGCACTTCTTAAATAATTTGATAATCATCCCAATTAACTATCAAATCATTTCTTTGCCATATCAACTAAGCGAAAATAAAAACAGCAACTACAACAATAAAAGACTTACTACTTCTAGATATCGTGAAAAACAGCAGACACCGAAATAACAACAAAAATTAGAAACCATGTGGATTAGTTGCCATTTTATTGTTATCCTGATTTCTTCAAATATCGGTATGTGTAACAATTTTAAATTTATTTTTTCTTTTATGTCTTGTGAACATGTATGTATATATGTATGTGTGTCTCTAGGATTGCGTTTGTGAGTTGTTGTTCTTAATTGTGGTGGTTTTTGTGTAAATTATATGGCTTAAAACTAAGCATCTTGTTAGCCTCTGCTTAAAACTAAGCATCTTGTTAGCCTCAACAACATGTTGAGGAAATTTGTTTACCAGTTGTCTTAAATTATTTTCTTCACGGTCCTTAGATCCTTTTTTCATGGATATAAGTAGTTGAGAAATTTCGCAAATTTGGACACTTAAACAAAAAAAAACTTATTCCCGAACTTCCTTCAATTTTTTTATACATTATGTGGAAGAGTTTGGTCAAATAAAATCTAAAGTTTTGGGTTTCACAACTATTTTTTCGATCATTATTTTTCTATTGCAATATTTGGAGGAAAATGTATTGTTTTTCCTTCGCATTTTACAACGCTTCACAATAGTTTTATCGAATGTAAAAGCTTACAGAGTGAGGAGAGGTGCCTAAATTCAGAAGGGGGTTCTCCTTAAGAGAGTGGAACAGGTAAGGGGCATTATTCCTCTTTGAGACAAAAGATATTATATCGAATGATTTTCAGGAAGAGAAGTGATAAGTCTTCAAAACAGTTTGTTTTAACAACTTAATAACTGTGAAAGATATTGCACACTTTGTAACAATTTTAAAAACAGCATTGCAAATTAATGAAAATTAATACCCATTTTAAAGAAAAAAACCTCATTCACATACGACGTTTGCATGGGAAGTACTTAGGTATGCCCATGGGCGGACTTTTGTTTTCAATGCACAAACATTTTTGTTGACTTAAAAAACATTCATACCAAAATTCGAGAGTCTAGCGCAATTACTACTATTTATGGACACCGTTTTAGGTATTTTTCTGATAACTGGAAAACTATAAAAGATATCGCAAAGTTTTTGAAATCAACATTGCTTTATTAATGGAAATTGATATCCATTTTGAAGAAAAAAGGTTAAGCCCTATTCCAGCTTTGTTTTGGACGTAGGCGTGTTCGTAGTATTTAAATTTTGTGAAAATGTACTGAATCGAAACATGAAATGTACTTTTTAGAGGCCGTATGTACTGTTTTGTCTCGAACACTAAATTTTACTGAAATTAAGAAAATTTTTCTCAAAATGTAAAAATTAATTCAAAAAAAGGTCCTTACTCTTGGCATCCAAAAACCCTAGCAAAATGAGATATATTTCACAGTAAATTACAAAACAAGTTTACGTCTACACATTGCGATTTCCTATCTTGAATTATTTTATTTCCTTTTCTAAAAAAAAAATTATTAAATTGTGCCCAAATGTACCGGAAATATACTGAAAATGTGTTCAAAATGCGCCAAATGTACCGAATATACTGAAGACTGGCCGAATGTACTGACGACGACTTTTCAGAACAGATATGTACCGAAAATGCCATCACTGGTTTGCAGACGATTTTTTTTTCACATTCACAAAGCTTTGTTGTTTTAACCTAAAAAATACAGCCGTTTGATTGATCTACTCATAGTCTCATTAATTTCAGGCATTTGTTTTCTTTCAATATTCAGTAACATTTTGTGGATATTCTGAAATAATTTTGGTGTGGCGACATTTGAACGACCAGTCCAATATTTTATTGTTGTATTTTAAACACAATCTTAATGTTGCAATCAGCTAGTCGGTAGACATTTCGTGCCAAGGAAAGTTACCTATCGTAAGACCACCGCAATTAGGATGTCAAGAAAACTGAAGCGCAAATTAAACGCGTGATCTCTGTATTGAAAGCATAGTATATGATCACTCTGTAGCAACGGCTGACGATGGTCAGTTCCATTTTCTCACTAAAAACACAAACAGAAGGAAAGAAATAATTTTCGAGATTTCTGTGAATTGAGATACAAAACTGGCATGTACACTCAGAGGCACATGCAATTCTATTCTACTAGATGAACGTACGTATTATGTACATTGCTACTTCTTTACAGAATTAAAATTTAATCTTTTTAAGAGGAATCTTTGAAATTTAAGTTTTTGGATAAAATAAATTCCCAATCCCCTGTAAAGGAATTAAAAACATTGCTGTTCTAAATTGAATCCTAGTATCGTAATATTTCAGGATTTTAACTTATGTGGTAGCGATTCTCACCCAGCTCTGTTTGGATTTTGAAATATAGTAGTCGTTGTTGGTTGAGGCTTTTTTTATATATAATTAAAACTTTTAAATATTTGTTTGTTGTGTCAACAAGCAACTGCAAATATGTTTTTAAGCGCACTTTCACAGTCAGCACTTTTAACGTCCAAAAAAGATACTCATCATTGAAGTCTGCTGCATGTCAACATTTGATCGATTTCTTGTAGAAATTTCTTGACAGTTGACGCAACTCATGTACACTTTTTTTTTTTTTTAATATTTCTTTTATTTAATAACTTGTGGCATTTTTTCATCATTCTAATAATTTTGGAATTCAATTTTTTTCTCGTTTTCGATATTGTCCCTTTTGTTCTGCAACTCGTGAGGATTTTTATGACTTTTTATCGTTTGCCATCAGCAACTAGCAAAACTTTTCAAAGAAATGATGAAGTAAAACTAAAGGCAAAACTAACCAACGAAGCAACCATCTGACTGACTGCAACTGTCTCAAATCTAAAAGTTGCGAACGGGACGCTGCAATATTCGCTACGTCTAGCGGAGTGCGGCGGCATAGCACCAAGTAAATAGTACGAGTAGTTGTACGAGTAGTAAAGTTTTCGCACAAACTTTTGCTGTTCGAGAAAAATAAAAGTTTTTGACCGAAAACAAGCCACAATTTGTGTAATAATGGGGTACAACATGAATAATGGGTATTTGTTGGTGACCCTAAACGGGTGTAGTGTCAGAGTGTTAGCATAGATAGTGGGTTGTGGCCTGGCCGTTATGATGCCTTGTTTCAAAGTTAAGATTTCATTGAAATATCTGCAGATACTGTGGCTGCGTAATAAAATAATGTGCGAAATTGTTCTTTTTAATAAAAAAACTTTTGTTTTAGTTTTGCTGGCATAACAAGCCAACCATTTACAGGATATAATTTGTTGCACGAGATTAATTTTAATTAAAATTGATGCTAAGAGATTGTGCCTTCAATTAATTTATTGCCTTTGAAGTAAATATTTGGGAAAGGCCTAAAGAAAAACTTGACGTCAGCAAAAAGCGACCAAGTTTTCTGTAAATTATACAGAATATCCTTAGCACATCCTTAAATTTTAAACACAACACACACTCCATCAAAAAATCAGCTCACCCTAAATATCTTAGTAGGTTCGTTCGTTCGTTCGTATGCAAAACAGAAGAAGTCTCCAAGAAAATGTAATTTCCGTAACGTATCCAAAAGTGTCACATTCACAATTTGATGGTGACAAATTCTTTACAGCACCATTTCCGTTTATAGTTTTCGTTAGCATATAAATTGCTGGTAATAATGTGGAATTTTTCTTTGCTGTTTTTTTTTCAGCACAACAGCATTGAATTTCAACTCATATTCACATTTTTAACACATTAAATTTGCATATTTCCATTACATGTGGTAAAATTATTATGCAGTATAACCCAAGATTATTTAGAGTATAAAAATGTTAGCACAGTGATAGAGTGGCGTGAAAAAGCGGGTAACCCATAAAATACAGCGTGGAAGATGAAATAAAGATATTTTGCATATTTTTAGAAGACTGCGTCAAAATTCTGCGTCAAATTACGGTCTTTTTTTGTCAGGGCGGCACATATTAAATCAATGGCTTTACACAAAATTTCAATTGGCATTCAATGGTATTTTTTGCTATTTTGTTTTTCTTTTAAATTTATCCTGCTTTTTCGTTGTATATTGTTATTTTTAGCTAGTTGGCAACACTTGTAAGTGGCACAAAAGTAGCACTTCATTCCTTACAAACCTTTGCAAGCAAAGTATATGTACGGTCTTAAGCGTTTCCGACAACCCAATGAGAAATTGAGCAGAACTTTTGTTTGATGAAATGCAAATCCCAAAAATTTTATATAAATAACAATCAATATAAAATTACTCACAATGTAATCATCAGTGACTTTTAAGCCGATGAGTGAGATTTTCTAAGCCTGATATATTTAAACATATATCTTTTGGGAACTCTTTATTTCACATGTTGCTTGGGTCCTCAACAGATCTATGCAAAAAGGAAAACATTTCAGGCTTAGAAACTCTCACTTATCGGCTCAAATGTGGCTGATGATTTCATTTAGCAATGTATGAAACTGGTATGAATGGTTGTATATCTTATTTGTTGTTAAACTTATCTCTGTTTTATGTAATTTTTTAAATTAAATAAAATTACATTTCTTTTTTTGTAAGATATTGAGAAAAAATTTCAATTTTATTGTTAAAATGCAAAGCTCAAATTGTTTTAAGTGTTTTGGGATTATGAAAATTTTCAAAAAATTTGTATTTTATGCGTTAGTGATAAAATCAGTTTTGGTAAAAATTTTACCATTTAACACATTTTTCTCCAAAACTATCAATTTAAAGTAAAAATTGCACTGAGTAAAAAGTTCTTCGAATCGGTCAGATTTGCCACACAATATCCTTTTTGTCCTTTCAATAATAAAATTTAATTTTTTTTACAAATTTTCATCGTTATTGATTTTTTTTTAATAAAAATTTATTTATCAAAATAATATCTAAGAATGCAAACATTTTGCAAGTGTCCCCTTTGACGTAAAAAAAATCCTTATTCCACACTTGCTAATATTCTGGCTACGCCTCTGAAAAGGAACACTGTTGAAAACATTTTTCGTATGTGTATTAATATTCCTATTGGGTAGAGCATGCAGTTTGTCCATATGTGCAATTGAATGATAAGAAAAACAGCATAAAACTCTGATCGTTATGAGATACCGCACTTAAGCACGAACTAGGGAAACTTTGCACTGCAATAAAATAGAGACGAAACTCTTTAGTAGCACTTAGGGCATTCACATGGGAAATCACATAAGAAGTGGTTTCAAAACAGGAAATTTCACTTTCATTTTGCAAATTCCAACACTTTGGAAGTGTTTCCAAGAATTTAAAATCCAAAGACGGACATTAGACAATAAATCAACATTTTGTAAATTGTTTTTTTCATAAATAAAATAAATTAATATTGGTTCATGGGCAACGGTGCGTATTAATTTTGAAAGAAGATTTTGCATTTCGAAATTCTCGTAACTTTATAAATTAACAACAGACAACAGAGGATTGATCTAAGCTGGGTTTGGCTCCTCGTAGTGTGGGTATTTAAGCCACATTGTAAAAGATTAACGCTCTAACCGCTGGCTTACATAAATTAATCAGTATCAATATCAGTATCAGAATGTTAATGCACACTTGTCAAGAATTCTTAGTTACAACTTTTGTTTTAAAGAGAAAATTTTCTCACTTTTAGTTGTGAAAATTTCGAAATCCGGAACCATCAGAGACATTTTTTTTTACTGTCAACGAAACATTGCGCAGTTAATTTTAATTCGCTCAAATAATTTTTTAGCAAGGAAGGATCATCGCTCCGTTAAGTTATATTCATCGTTTATTAAAATAGTTGTGAATAATGAATCCCTTTCTAGATGTCGTTTGATTAGATTTTTTTAAGAAAAAGTTTTCAAAAAATTTAGACGAACTTAAGAAACTAAACAAGTATAAACTTGTTATGTAGAGATTCGGTTTTACAAACATAACAAGTGTTGTTGCAACCTATTGGAAGACTTCTACGTCTTACATATATAGCATCATATCTCATGCATTGGTTGCCTCATAAAGCTTGCTTCTTTTGTAAGCTATTAATGGTCAAAGGCCCTGCACATTTTGGTATCCGTACCAAAAACGACTGCTTGGATTCTAGGTCATTCTTTTAGTTATCATTTTCATCAGCACCAACAAAATAATTGAATGTACTTGAGTTTTTGATTAAGAATTTCGTAAAGAAATCTTGGGATAAACGAACACGTGCCTCTCTGGATCGTCAATGCTTAGCATTGAAGTCTAGCTCCTCAGCAATTTTGTTTCGGGACAATATTGGATCAATTTAAGCCTTTCCATTGGCAACATTTCTGTCGTTGCGTTGATTGCATAGTTTAAGCGGACTTCTGGACACAAAAATGTCCGTTCTGGAATATCTCTCATAAATATTTTAGTTTTCTAAAGAATTTGTATAGGTTTAAGCTGAAGATGAAACTGGTAGAGAATAACATTGAATTAATTGTTGATCTTACATTACTTTTTCGTCTCCTATTTAACCAACCTCTTCCAAATTTTATACATTTTTCTGGTCTTGTGGTAGTTATTACCTAAGCTAAATTTTTTTCTGATTATTTACTTCACCCGTAGTTAATATCATGGAGATTTTTAGAGCTTAAGCCAAATTAGTAGACCATTAAGTTTTGTGGCTGTAGTAAAAAACTATATTATTTCGACAAAACATAATTAATTGAGTGCTAAAAAAAACTATACATAATTGTTTTAAAACACTGTCATTCTCATGATTTTTCATAAACACGCCATCTGGACCGAATTTTTGTTGTATACGACATAACTTAGTTGGGTCGTGGAGAAACAAAATCTGCTATTTGACAGCAAGTGCTGATAATTTGACATCATTATATTTTCCTTAGCTCAGTTTCAGTTTAAGCTGAACTTTTAAGATATCTAATTTTTCTAAACAGTTCAAATTCTTCTGGTCTCCATGAGGGTGTAAAATCTGCCATCTTCATATTGAAACCCAAAATATTTTTGTTTTTTAAACCACATGGCTTCAGTGCTTTCGGAGACAAAATTTAAATTATTAAAAAGTATTCATGAAGATCCTTTCTTCACTTTTTGCCATTTTTCCAAAGATTTGTCTAAGGCACATAGCATTTTTGGAAACTGGGTGACACATTTCTTTAAATGATGTTTATATTTTCTACGCAGATGACAAAAAAAAAATTGTTTTCCTTTTAAGTCCTTAAATGATGGTTTCTGTTGATAAATGGAAAAAGAACGTGACAATTAATTGACCTTTAAGGAGCATAATTTAAAACGTGATTTTAATTTTTATGTAATAACTAGTAGCAATCTCTAAGTGTTGTTAACTTGTCCAATCTAAGACACCTTGTAAATATGAAATTTGTGGCTACTTTTTTTACAAAATAAATATTTCGAATATCAAGGCAATAAATCATAATTTACCTTCGGCATTAATTTACACATTAAATTAAAATTTAAACGAATTTCGTGTGCATGACAAATTTTGAGCGGAAATTAAAATTGTTTCTGTTTGTAAATTTAATGACCGGAAATGAGATAATTTTTAATATTTTGAATAATCATTTTATTTAAAATATTGCATTTTATATTAAATGTATTTTTTTTTTTTGTGAACAACACCACAAACCATACATGCGGCTATCAAATATTTTGCCACCACATTACATGACTTTACATTTTCAATTCAACAAGTGTACATTACAAATGTAGCTAGCAACACCTCACCCTCCTCCTCTAACAAAATGTTCCGCACTCATCTAATCTAATTTTCTATGTTACCATCATATGCTTGACCCAGTTTTTTCTATTGCTTTTGTTTTTTGGACCACTGCGACAAAATCATCTTTTAGACAGAATGTGTGTTCGTGAGGTGTTTTGTTTTTATTTTCACCTGTTTCGTAAAGATAAAAGTGCGCCAGCTGCCTGTTTATGGTACAGTGGAGTAAGGCGTCTGAGCATTGTGAACTTAAAATATTTTACTTAGAAGTTACATATTTAATAACTTAGATTTATGATGCTTACATATGAGGTCCTTAATACAACTCTGGACTTCTGAAAGCATTGTAGCTAAGAGATTAATTGGCTATAGGGTTAATTAGTTCATTAGTAAAATGCCACTTCAAGCCTTGAGAGCTCGAAAATAAATTGCTTGTGCATCCTTCAATTGGGTTAAGTCCACAATTTTGGACTGTATCTATATTGATCTATATTAACACATGTTAGTAATTATTCGAAGTTTCCATACAAAATATATTAGAAAAATGCTTTTTTCTTAAATAAATCATATATTTTTGGAACCTTTTAATTGAAAACTTTCCAGGTAACATTCCAGGACATACGAATATTTTGGTGTTCGAATAAATCAAATAAATCGAATACTTCGAATAGATCGCCTAATTTGAATATATTTGAACAATTCTCTATATTTAAACGTTTGAAATTTTTTGAGCTATTGATATAATTTAGAATTTCCAATAGTACTGTTAAAATTATACATCTGCAAATAAATGTATTTGTATAGGGCGCATCAATAAAAGTCTTACTAATAGAGCAGTATATAAAAAATTATAGCAATGGAATGATTTTGAATTGAAAAATGGTAATTGGACGATAACAACTATGTGTGGAAAAAAATATCGGGCAAATCTTTACCACTTCTTCGGCAGCTTATACTTATCCGTTTACATAAATTTAAATTTAGGATGACAGACTCGCAGAAATGCTTCTCTATTCCAACAATGTTCCTTATTAGCTCGCTTTTTAGCTCTACAATTTTTGCTGGCTTATTGGCATAGACCAACGATGGGTAAAATAAAGAAAATGAGTCAATTTAAGTTCTTTGCAACAAAAACGCTGCTTGAAGGCTTGAAAGATACATCAGTTTCTCGACAAATTTTTGTCTATTTTGCCAAATGCAACAATTTGGCTTATTAACGTTACCGCTGAGATGAAAATAGACCTTGTCACTGAAGATGATTTTCTTTAAAAAAGCGTGCATACTCAAATCTCTTATCAAAATTCACTGCAATGTGGTTCTCTAGAGGTTTAATTCGTTCGCACGATGTCAAGTTGATATGCTTGAACACTCGGCCACACTTCCACGTGCGAACACGATGTTTTCGGCAGAAAATACAGATTGTTTTTAGTGAAATTGAAGAAACCTCGACTGTTGTCAATGTATGCAATGCCGCTGAGTTTGATCAGCGTAGTGAGCGTTTGAGATAACGATAAATTCAGCTGGTTTTGACACGGTGACAAACTCTCTTCTACGATTATTTTTTAATCCGAATCCGAGAGGATTGGTGTCTTGGTTGTTCTTAATGAAACGACAAAAATCTCTTCTATTTGTAGTATCAGCCCAATACAGCTTCTTACTATCTGTGGAGCATTTAAATCAAGGACCCTATGATAAAATGCTGTCTTTTGTCCCGCATGTAAATTGTTTTCAGTAAAACGGCTGCAATTTACCTTGAGTTGATATCAGTCGATGTAACTCCACCACTTAGGTATCATTTTTGCACACAGTGATATTGACATAAAAATAAATCACATTATGCGCGAAATGCATTACTGTTTAAACGGTTATTTTCATGGTACGTATAGGCTTCACATATGCCACTGGAAAAGATATATGTTATTATGAAATATTTAGATTTTTGACTTTAAGATTTTATTCGTCACTCTTATGATGAAAATAACATTGGCCTACCCTTTATATAGCAAAATTTGGTTATTATTAACATATTGAATGAGCTTATACATTCGTTTGAGTATTATGATTAAAGTTATTGGATGCCGCAAAATGGCGTTTTCTTACCACTCCTGTGGAACATAATAACAGCGTTGCGTATTTCGAGTAATTTCTTCGCAATTTAATGATATCCACTTAGGAAAAAATTTTTAAAAATACCAATAGTTGACATAATTAATATGTTGTGGAATATATCGATATTGACATCAATGTACGAATATTTAGATATCTTAAGCAATTCAATCCATTCAAATAAGTATTATGATTGAACAAAACAAACAGCAGCTTAACTCCCAATCTATAACAATAGGGGAGTATAAGCTATTCCCACTGTGCTTTGAATAATAGTACGAGCTTCTGCTGCTAACATTTATTCATACAAAGTAAACTACTTCAAATTGGTTCCACTGTCCACACAAAAATCCTAGAAAATCAAATTCTTCAAAAAATGCTACTACTAAACGGAAATATCAACTTCGAAAGTGAATTTCTAAAGTCAATATTGGCTTTAGAGAAAAAACAAAAATAAAATAAAAACCCAACAACAATAACAATCACAACTGCAAAAAAAAAACGAAAAAATCAAAAACACATGCGGTAAAGTTTTGAAGTAAACTTTCCACACCTGCCAAGATGAAAACGAACGAACGAACCGAATGGAATGGCAGCAAAAAGTAAAGACAATCCGTAGACACTTGTTTATTCGGT
The DNA here is from genome assembly GCA_963680825.1 of Meiosimyza decipiens. Lineage (NCBI taxonomy): Eukaryota > Metazoa > Arthropoda > Insecta > Diptera > Lauxaniidae > Meiosimyza > Meiosimyza decipiens. The sequence goes on along the minus strand of OY804258.1, from coordinate 28,896,692 downwards.
GTTTTCTTATGTTGTTCTTGCTTCATTTGATGCGTATGTGTGTGTGTGTGTGTCTGTGTGTGTGTGTCTATGCTGAGCGTGTGAGCACAGGTATGTCTGTATATATACATATACATAGTAGGTTTTCCCTTTTCCTTTGGTTTAACTTCAAAATGCCGGAAAATTGAGAATTTTTTATTGCCACAACACGCAAGTTTTCAAACTTCAGTCACAACGACTTTTTTCATTCAACTTCGTCTGTTCATTGTTTTTTTTTCTCCATCCTCATCTTCTTTTTATTACGTTACAAAAACTCTTCCAATGAATAAAAAGTTTGCTAAATGAAGGCAAAAAACGGCATCATGATAAAAAGGTACTTTGGAAATTACGGTATTATTTTATTTGTTTTAGCAGCGGAACTTTCTTATTCCGTTGTCACTTTTAAACGGATTTTGATTTTGTTTTTCCTAAAAGTGCTGCATAAATATTGTTTTTTTTTTCTTTTTTGTTAAATCGGATTACAGCCATTTCTTCGCATAGATAAAAATGTAGTTGATTATACTTTTAAGTTGAATTTTTTGTTTTAATTTTAATAGGTTGGTTAGACATAATAACACTTATAATCAAAAGTAACCGCTAAGCTCTAACTCTACTGTGGGCCTTGCTGTTTTATAGACCAAAAGGTTTCATTTCATTGAAGTTAAGTTTCAGTCAGACTCTTCCTATTAGCCTTTTGTATGAAATAAGGTAATCCAAGAATAAAATGTCAGCAGCACAATTTTCACCTCGTGACCTATGTGCGACAGTTTCAAATCAAAATTTGAGCCGCATGAAATTAAACTGAAATTTTGAAACCAATATTTATCAACTTCGAAGTCCTTTGGATGTTAAGACCCATAAATATAATCAAAAGTTCAATGTTATAATTCTTATAATCAAAATAAATTTTTTGCATGTAGCTCTCAAATTATAAATTTCTAAAAATTTCGATACGCTTCTTGTTGCAAGAAGGAGGTGTTGTCAAATTTCCAAGGCAAAAGTCGAAGACACTCAAGAAGTTTCTTTTAATGTCATAGTCAGGGTCCATACTTATGCAAACAAATCAATCAAAAAATGATTGAAAACTGGACAAAAAGTTCGTACGTTGGAATGCGAATGATTTTGTAAAGTGTAATCTTACTATTTTTTTAAGCACTAGTCTTTACAGATAGTGCAAGGTATCTTGGTTTGGATTGGATAGGAAATTAAATTGGAAAATTAATGTTGAAGAAAGAGTTAGGAAAACAATTGTACCGTCTTACTCTTGCTTAAAAGCGGTAGGTGGAAGATGGGAACTATCAACTCGTAGTATTCACTGGCTCTACACAGCGGTCATTCGACCGATTTGTCTTAGACAAGGTCACTTATTACAAACAATTGCAGATGGTTCAAAGGGCAACTTCCAGTATCAGTGGTGTTCTGCGGACTAAACCAACTGATGCTTTGGAGGATCCTTTCATCTCGTTGCACTTGATCTGTTAGTTAAACGGATGGCAGCTTGTGCTGCCATTAAACTCAGTGAAATTATTTGCTCGCCCGAAGGCAGAACTGGACACTAAACTGTCCTTCATGGCTTGTGGTCTGTACCCACCAATATGGACTATATAGTTCCAGTGATGTTGTTCCAGTGATCACATTCAACAGGGATTGCGTAACTCACATTCCATCTAAGAATGACTGGTGATGAGAGCTCTCGGGGAGAAGGGGCCATATTAATTTCTACACAGATGGCTCCAAGCTAAATTACCAGGCGGAATATGGTATTTACTCTAAGGAACTGAAAATAAGAATCACTGCGAGGTTAACAGATCATTGTAGAGTTTTTCAGATGTAGGCTATACGATAAAGGGGTTAGCATCCTGGTTGAGGATGAATGTTGGAACCAAAAAGGATTTATGCATTTATTTAGATAGTAAGGCTGCAAATCTCTAGAATCAGTCTTCCTAAATTCACTAGTGGCCCAGAAATGCCGCTCGTCTCTAAATGAGGTGAATCAACATTTTAACATTCACCTCATCTAGGTGCCTGGACATACTACTGTGTCCAAAAAATAAGTTGACATTTCAATTTAAACTGCGCGCGTTGAAGGATTTGGAGAATAATTTTTTTTTAGGTTGGTAGTACAGTCAGTGACATCTATGTCAAATTTCATGTGAAAATATTTATTAGTGTTTGAGATACGCGTCGTTTTGTGAGCTGCTAAAAGTGAGTTTTTCGTTTTTTTTGATGTTGAAATTTGTTGAGCAAAGAATTTGCATTAAATTTTGTTTGCGGAATCAATTCTCTGCTGCGGATTCGTTGAGGATGGTGCATAAAGCCTTTGGTGATGAGGCTATGTCTAAAAATCAATCGAGCGAATATCGTGCCAAAGGAGAGCCGAGACCAAAAAAATCGCGCCAAAGTCGCTCAAAAATCAAGGTCATGATGACTGTTTTCTTCGATTATCGTGGTGTTGTGCATTATGAATTCCTTCCAACCGGCCAAACAGTCAACAAGGAATATTATTTGAACGTTATGCGTCGTTTGCGTAACGCTATCCGTCTAAAAAGGCCGGAATTGTGGAAAGACAATTCATGGTTTTTACACCACGATAATGCACCATCCCATACTGCACACGTAATTCGTGATCATTTCGTCAAAAACTCAACTCATATCGTTCCGCAACCACCGTATTCACCTGATCTGGCGCCGTGCGACTTCTGGCTGTTCAGCAGGCTCAAAAAACTGCTCCGGGGACACCGTTTTGATACGATAGAGGAGATTCAAGCCGCAGCGAAGATGGAACTGAAGGCCATCCCGGAAAGTGACTACAACCAATGTTTCGAAGGTTGGAAAATCCGTTGGCATAAGTGCATTGCATCGGGCGGGGATTACTTTGAAGGGGATGAAATTGATTTGGATGAATAAATGAAGAATTTTCAAAGTAAATACAATGTCACCTTATTTTTTGGACACAGTAGTAGGAACATTAACGACAATTGCAAAGTTGAGGAACTTTCTAAGCAGGGGACTACTTTACAAGTTCCTCAGTACAAGGAAGATGTTGTTATGCCACTTGCTACCTGCAAGTTATTGCTTACAGAAGGAATGGTAACAAATGCTAACAAAAGATGAACTGACTGGTCGTCTTGCAATATAACTAGGCAAATCTGGTTGAAATGGGATGCTAAGTGTACGTCAAAGCTGATTTTCCGCACGAGATTTAGTGTATCGTCAGTTGTTGCAGTCATAACTGGCCATTGCCTCAGCGGCAGGCATGCGGAGAGATTGGGTGTCAGGTCCTTTGACTTCTGTAGAAGTTGTGGAGATGTGGACAAAGAGGAAAATATTAAACATCTTCTCTGCTCCTGTCCCGCACTTGCTAGAAACAGCCACAAAACACTTGGTTCGTTTTTATTTGATGACTTGGATGACCTTAGACATGTTAGTATAGGTCAGCTATTTAGTTTCATTAGAAATTTGATTAGTTCAACGAAAGGGTATAGTCAGACACTCTGTGGTATCACAATGGATCACATTTGGTGTAAGTAAGTCGGTTTTCGTAACTGCTTGCCACTCGTACCTAACCCAACCTAACCTAACCTAACCTAACCTAAGAAGAGGAAAAACTTGGAAGAACTTTAGTAAAACAGATGTACTAAAATGCCAACTTGTCAACTAATTTCTGGGACATTGGATAAAAGGGGTCAAAACTGTATAGTAAACATCTCAAGTAGCGTTCTCGGAAAACCTAAACATCTTCGCAACATCGATCATTTTCGAACACAAAAACACAACAAACACAAAATTTTGGATTCCAAAATATAAAGAGTCTAGGTTTCTGCTTTTGACATCAGGGTGTTTCAAAAAATCAATTTATTGACTTGAAATTCAAAGAAAATATCGAAATATTGATACTTAGAAGTAGTAAAAATAGAAAATAAATAAAATAAAAGATTTAACTTGATAAGACATGTTTCTTTAAATGGTCTTTCATTACTTTGAGTAGCCCATTCCAAAATTTTTTAATGAAATAATTCACAGGCTTAGCTCTGTAAAAAAAATTGATACTTAAAAAAACGTGTAGTAATTCATAATTTATGGAATCAGCCGCTGAATAATAGTCACCATAGCTTTTGAGCGATGTAAGACTCGTTTCTATCTCTTGCATTTTTAACCATTGTTTGCTCATATTAATGGGCTATCCTTTCAATTTTTCATAATTTTAACTGATATCTCTTGTTGGATGACTCTATACAAAATATTAAAAATCACAAGTAGATAAAAAAAAATTGTTTTTTGTTTTTGTTTTAGACAGCTGAAATAATGTAGGTACATATATGAGCAAACAGCACTACCCACTGAAATCAATAGACCATGTCTAGCCATGCTTATGTCATTTCCTTAATTTGTTTTTCCATTTTTTTCTCTTCCCCCTACCCCATATATATATCAAATATTGCCACTAACCCAAACATATCAAATTACAAATGAAATGAAAAATATTTTACAACAAGATCAAAGCCATCCCTTAAACTATGCAACTTTCCTTCAAATTCAGTAAAAAAAAGTCCAATTTCCGATTAATAATTGAATTGAACATTTAAAAAAAAATCAACATATTTTTATCACTAAAATTTTCCCAATGTTCAATGTTAAAATTATTTACAAGAAAAATAAAACGCATACTGAGGAGAAACACACACTCACACATATGTATGTACGCATACACTCATAAAGAACATTAAACCACTCACGAAGAAATGTGAGTAAAAAAGTTGTAGTCGTATACTCATATTACTGGGCTAATATAAAAACGTCGGCGGCGCACTGCTAGAACATGAGCCGCAGGGAATAATAATTTAGGGAGCAACATAGAATCCGTAGTTGTAAGTAGTAGCATAAAAAAGGGACACTGGATGTTGGTGGGCGACACAGCGCAGGGATAGCTGCAAAAAGCAATGAATGAAACGCAAAGGGAAAAAAGAACTGAAAGAAAAAACGGATGTGTCAGGAAAAATGCTGCTTCCCCGAGCACTTTGGGCTAAAACATATATTTAAGACATTTGTATAGTATTTAAGCCGCTGGGTATTACGGCACTTCTTATGAAGCCGTGTATACACGCCAGCACAGAGGCACACATACTAGCATTGATGCATATATAAAAATATACTTACAAGTAGACACACGTACAACTTAGCGAAATTGACTTGAAATGAGTGTTGCCAGGTAAATGAGAATTCACTGTAAGAATTTATTAGGGAAAAAGTTTCATATTTCTTAAATGAAGGCTTTGCAATATGCTGTCAAATGCATAATAATGTAAGCCTTGCATTTTAAAGCAACGTTTTTTTTTCGTCCTTGGATGATTTTTCCTTTTATTTTAGTCTCAAACTTTTAGCGTAAAGCAGTTTTTTTCACAAAATAACCAAAATTTGACATTATTTTTAGTATATTTAAAACACCCACTAATACGTGCTAAAAAAATTAATTTTGGTCTGAGTCTACACCACATTTTATGTAACTAAAACCTTGACTCAACCCGGCAACACTTAGGTTCATAGTCAGTGGCGTTGGAGTCAGAGAATTCACCCTCGCTTGCGTTGGAATGTTTGTAATATTTTTATGAGCTCGCCTTTTGTGTTGCGCTACGAGTCATTCGTTAAGTTCGGATACTTTTTTCTACATTTCTCATATTATTTTACTTTGTTTTTTTTTCTGTTTTATGTTAAAAGGGGCAAAAAGTAGAAACTCGCATAAAAATCCACTCATTGTGTACAAAGAAACAAAACGTTAATAATTGCAAGGATGAAAACATAACCTAAAAGATAAGCAACAGAAACAGAAACAGAGCACAGAACTGCAGGGAAAAATAAAAATAAAAAGAGTTGAATGAAGAGAATTCAAATACTTTGGGATGGATTTGTAGGATGAATATCTACGACTCTTGTAGATTGTTGAGGATGACACCACTCCTAAGGGCAGAAGAGATAAAGTAATAGCTTAGTTAATGGTGAAACATAAAGAACAGCAGCAGATAACGCAACGAAAGCGACATAAAACTTGCAAGCAGACGGACGAACAGACAGACAGACAGCGTCAGCATAAGCGAAATAATTATTTTGGTGAAGTGGTTGCGGGGGAGCATAGTCATCGGTGCAGCAAAATACACCAACTTTAAGTAAATCACAATTAAAGACAGAAATATTTTTTTAACTTTCTTCTAATTAAGTAATAAATTATTGTTGAAATTGCGTTGAAAAACTTTTTGCAACATATGCGATTTTAAAAAGTGACTAATAACAACTATGTACTTGTAACACCCTAACCAAATTTAATTTTTAGTTTTTTCCTAAACGTCAGGATTTTGCAAGAAACTTCTTAAAAGGTTAAAAAAATTACATCCCTAGGTATATTTGAAGATATCTCGCAAGAAGTTATTACTTTTATTTCACCTATGCAGCAAGACAGCAATAACTTTTTTGGCAAAATTTCCCAACTGAACGCTTTAAAAGGATGTTTTATTTTCAAAATATAACACATAAAGACAAACTAAAAATGTTTCCATTGCATACAAAATTAGTTGAATCTTTTAATGTAAAGTGGCCTGTATTTCTATGCACAATATCTCCGAAAGCCAGCACGCTATTGAAGAAGTAAAAAGAAAAATTTATAGGAAAAGATCATTGTTTTCTCTTTGTATAACAATATGTTAACAAAACGACTTTTTCTAAGTGTGAGATATCTTCAAATATGCAAGTTTTATGCATGAAATATACGAAAAAATCTGAATTGAGATTATGCTAATCACACAAAAATATTTATATTGGCAAGAAAGTATGTCAGTATATGAAACTTTGTGAAAATGTATTCAATATATATCAAATTATACACATTTCGCCCTTTCACATATACTATAGATAGGTGTGGCTAACTTAAAATCTGAAATATTTTAGACATTTCTTGCTTCTCTTAACCCTCTAACTGGTAAGATCGTCTTGAGACAGTCTTCACTAATTTTGAGTTTAAAGGAAGATGAAAATATTTTTGGCATATATATGAAAGCGAACCTATATAAAACATTCCAATAAATATTTCATAGAGCGATCGCACTCTCTTTGTCATAAAAATCAGCTCGAACTCGGAAGTTACAGTGTGAGTACTAACAAATTTTTTGTTCGTTATTTTCGAATTTTCAAAGAAAAAATTTTAGTACTTGTTGCTGTTTTATTCTAACGGGAATTTTTTATGATAAGGTAAGTATAAAATACTATAGTATACATTTGGTTTCAAGTAAAACAGAATATTTTTACTATGATATTTGTATGTAATATGAAGACCGTCTCAAGACCGTCTTGCTTGTTTACATGAAAATTTATGTCACCCTAATTTTGCATTCAAAAATAGTAAGCATTCAGCTTTAAGCATTTGTATGCATTTTTGCATACCTATGGAGCGTCGAAACAAGGTAAATCTGAAAATACTTAGTGACGATTTTATGAATGCAGTGGAAAGTGATGTAGAAGATTATAATAGTAGTAAAGATTCGATTACCGATCTGGATTACAATTCAGATGCAATTTCGCCAGATGAAGAACGGCAAATCGTTGAGCATGTTCAAGGATTGAATGAAGGAAGCGACGTATACATTGCAAATGTCGCCATTTTTTCGCTAAATATCAGTGCGATAGATGAAAATGCACCATCAGCATCATCAACTTTGATTGCAACCGATGTTGCTGCTGAACAATTGATGTCAACAACAGAAACACCTGTAATTTCAACTTCGTCATCACATAAGAAAGATTGAATGATTCCAATGATATTTCAGTCAACAACATAAAACTATTAAAATTGCCTGAATTTCGTGAAGAAATAGCTGCAGCACTTGTTGTACTCAATGAAAAGCGGTCTGTTGGTCGACCAAATATTTCAACACAATCATCACAAGCTATATCATCAGGACAGTCTATCCTGTTGATGTTATTAGATATGACCAATTTAATCATTTTCCATTGTGGCTGGATAGAAGTGGTAGAAAGAAGTGCAAGCTTCACACAATGTATGTGTTCCAAATGTACAATACATTTATGTTGTGGACCAGGCAAAGATTGCTTCAATGCATACCATAATAGAAAATTTTATTTGTTATTCAAATCAGATGTTAGTCAAATAAAATTTCTATACCGGAAGGATCATCCATTTTCATATACATAAGTGGTGCAAATCACATTTATACGAAAAATCTCATCATAGCAAGTCTTTGAACCGACGGTTCAACAAAGCTATGGCAAACAAGAGATGACAGGTGGCGCATTGTGTGCTTAAATGCAAAACTGCACTTTGTACACGTCTTGGAGAACTCCCTTAATGTCTCAAGTGTTAAGAGCGGCTGTCCAAACATAATTCATGGAATGGTCGGGGTTCAAATCCGTGTACAAAAATTAACCAAAACTGGTCTGATGAGGCTATGTATATATGTATGTGAATATGTATATACGTGGTAATAGCCGAAACATATGTCACCAATTACCAGGTTAAATTGTTCCATTTGTTGTCTCTGTCATGTTTGTTAAAAAAAGCATTGTGAAATTTCACACAAAAATATCGGTTTCTGCTAAGACTGTACAATTCGATCAAAATATTGTTTAATTAATTCATAATAGAAAATAATTTTTTTGGTTTTCTACATATATACATATGTATATTATTTGCTTACTTTTTGAATAAAATTCAAATTTTTAATATATTTTTCAATACAAATTCACAATTGTGTTGTTTTTTGACATTTTTCTATTTGGTTTCTATGAAAAAATAACAACAAAAGATATATTAAAATGTATGTAAGAAACACAAAGGTAAAAAAAAATTATCACAATTTTCCATGTAAACCGGCACGAACGCCTTGAGACTGTCTTCATTTAACATTTACCTGTGCGATATTACCATGAACTTAACACATTTTTGAGCTCTTTGAAACAATATTAGTGTGTAAAAAAATTCAAAGCTTTCTCAATCAAGTATTTTAGAATGGCCGGTTAGAGGGTTAAATTAAATCTGGGTTGATATATAAGTATTTAGTGCAAGAAACGTTTTTTGAACTAAAAATTTGGCAAATTCATATTAAGAAAATGAGAGCAAAATGGAGAAAGTCAGTTCCCCTCACGAAAAAAGTTTTAAGTTTTACCAAGAAAATTTTCTTGTAGCTACAATTTGAAGACTGGCAAAATCTCTCCATGACCAACGAGATTCGAGGCTCACATTTGAAAGCTAGGGAAACAAATTTGCGGTATCAATAGATAGCATCCGCCCAGTACTTGAATTATAAAAAAACTTTTTAGTAATTTTAATTTTTTTCACTTCTGCTAAGGTCCCGTTCAGAAGAAAATAGTAAATCAAAATGTTAGAAAGTTTTTGGTTTCAGCATATTTTAGCGAAATATATTTTTTAAAAAACTATTCATTAGAAACATATATTTAAAGCCATTTTATAAAAATTGGTGGGTTGTAAGGGATCAAATTCATGTCACTTTAAAACGGCTAAAACTAAAACGTAATTTTTAAAAAAAAGATGATAATAAATGGTATTTTTATTAGAAATGAGCAGAACACATAGTTCAACCAATATTCCCAAAAAAAGTATACAAGAAACATTTTTAAGTATAAAACATAACCTGAAATATTTCAAAATCATGAAGTAAGGAGTCAATTCTGATACCAGATTCGAACTCGTCACACGCTAGACTTAACACAGTGACGAGCTAAAGTAAATAAATATCGAGTAAATGCATACATGAATTGGACGTTGCTGTCTATATCTGTTGTCATTTACACATATCTCGCTATCGCACTCTCTCCCAATTTTTGGAAGTGTTGCTGAAAAGTTGCAATTTCGATTTGCGTAAATTTTGCTTCAAAAACTTGTTGCGGTTTTCACAGTAAAAACTTATTTCAAACTTTTAATAACGAGAAAAAGGTTCTCAACTAAAATTGCTGACACTATCGCAAAAGACTGATGAAATTCTATCGTTTCATGTTTTTGTTTTTAATATTTTCCAGTCACTTCTTCTTCGCGATTACGAGCGAGTTGAACCAAGCGCGCTTGAACGAAAAATGCGCAGCGCACGCTAGGTGGCCCATATACACATTTTTTGATTCGCAACGAATCTATGCTGAAAGGTAAACGCATCACGCTCTAAAGTTCTCTCTCACCAGCTCAAAGGTCACTGATGATTTCATTTAGCAATGGATGAAAGTAGTATGATCAGCTGTAGACTCTTTCTTTAAACAACATAAAGAGTGTCCCAATAAGAGTGCACTAATTTTAATTAAAAATAGAAACACGAATTTTTTTAGAGCGAATTGTGATATTTTATTGCATTGTAAAGAAGACATGTTCCGATTGAGTCGAAATAAAATATCCAGCAAATGGCCACCGTGGCTCTGATGGCAGCCCAATGCTCTTTTTATGAAATACAACTATTCCACAAAAAAAATTGCTGTATCTCACCCATGATGTATTGGATCTCGGCCTTGAGCTCAGGAGTTGTTACTGGTTTCTTCCCATAAGTCCGAATTTCCGCAAAACCCCAATGAATGATATCGCATGGCCTTAAATGGCATGATCTTGGTGATCAGTTGACATAAGAATTTCGTTAGATGATTTGGTCTGGAAATCCTTGATGCAATAAATTGATTGTTTCATGCGCGTTGTGGCAGATGGCGCCATCCTGCTGAAACCGCATGTTGTTCATATGCATGTCGTTCTTTTAGACTCACAAGAACTCCGTTTTCATATTCCTGTAACAAATGCCCTTCACAGTCATTGCAGTTCCGTGCTCATTTTCAAAAATGTATGGCCCAATCATGACGCCACTAGGCAGTTGCTCGTTGTGGATGCATTTGATTCTCATGGATCGCATGAGGATTTTCTGAGGATTTTCACAAAGCCATTCAGATGGAAATGCGCTCCATCGTTGAAGATGACTTTTCGAAAAATCGACATTCACTGCACTTGGCTCTATTACTCATTGTACGAAATGCCAGCGCTTTGAATGGTTACAGCTGTCAAATTTCAGAGTAACCGATTGGCACGAAAACAAAATTATACAAAATTTAAGAAGTGCACTCTTATTGGGACACCCTTTGTATTTTAACAATGCTTACCTTTGCTATCATAACTGAAATCGGCTTTTTATAAGATAAATTGTTTTTTTGTTTAAGTTCAAATAAAATTGTTCCTTCAATTTATAAATGGTTTCATATATAATTCATATAAATCTTTCTCTGGAACTCATTTCAATGAACCGTATTAAATATTTTTCTTTCAACAATTTCATCTTAAAATTCAAAAATACACATATTTCTTAATATCCTAATAACAAAACAAAGGAAAAAATATATTTTTATTTACATTTTACACAAAGAAAATAACCCAACAGCATTGAGCACAAATTGGTAATACTCTGCTTTTTATTTTTCTAAAGACTATAATTGATACTCCCTAAGGATATTACCTTTGTAAATCTTGTAAAGTATATATATATGTCATTGGCGCTATTGGACACAAATACAAACAACAGCGATATAGACTAGCACACTTCAAAAGATTTTGTTAAGCTTCGAAATGCGTATAAAAAACGCGCACACACAAAGTAAACATTTCTCGTATAACAAAGAAAGAAGAATCTATAACAACTCAATACAATGCACTCCTTACAAAAGAATAAAACAAGGCAAATTGCTTACTTTAGTCCTTTAAAGGGTGTAATTCAATTTTACGACAATTTAGATAAAAAACCTCTGTACTGAATGACTCCAATTACTTAGCTGACACACATTAAATATAATATGTTCAATTTAATTGCAATATAACTCTCGGGATATCCATTTACCTCACTAAAAGCAAGAAAGAATAAAAATTAAATTTGCAAGAATAAAAATTTATCAAAAATGAAAAAACTCAGTCGAATATCTTCAACTTTGAAATTGCTGCACAATAATCATGAATTAAAAATTTATACTCAACGATCAAGTTCAAATTTTGTACTACAATTTCATGTTTTTAAAATACCATCTCATAAATTCTGTAACATTTTTGACCTTGTGTTATCCATAACATATTTCACTGTTACATGTATGCACAAATATATCATAAAATATTTGCCCTTTAGTTATCCTTGAACACGATGGAACAAAAAGGGAATTTAAAAAACAAAAAAACTTCTTGCAAATATTCACTGTAGTTGCCCCAAAAGTTTCATTGAAGCATAGCAGCCAAACGCCAAGAGTTCACAATAAAATTGCACAAATACAGACATAAATTGAAGGATATTGCATATTTGAGCGCCGCACAGCATCGCTTCGCTTTGCTCTGTTAAAAGTGCAGCCATACTGTATTTTATGGCGATTTCCGTTTCCGCCATTGTTGCACTTTGGCAGCCACTTGTTTCCTTTCGCTACGTGCATTCGCTTGCCCCACAACTCGTTCTCATATTGTGCGGCAATTTTTTTGTCGTTGATTTCCCCTTTAGTGAACTTTCTTTTTTGGCAAATTTTTGTTCTTCGTCTTCTTTGAAATTTTATGGCCATTTAGAAAACCATTTGAAGAGATTTTTAAGAGAAAATGTTTACACTGGCGTTGTCAGTTGTTTGCTTATTTGCTTAGCTCGTTGTTGCGCTAAGATATTCGGTATGGATTTCAATTATTTATTTATTGTTTTTTTATTTTAACTTGGAAGTGGCGGCAAATCGATTTGCTAAGATTAAAAAGAATGAAATTCCATTGAGAGTAATGGTGGACCTTTAGCATTTTTTACTTCGTTCTTGAAAAGAAATGGTCAAATTAAATTATTTAGTATATTTGGTTAAGATTTATGCTGTAAGCTTCAAAAATTGAGATCAGTCATGTTGTTTTGAAAATAAGAGTTTAAAAATGAACTTAAAAATTATTCTTTACAGTTTAATGTCACAAAATAAACTTTAAAATGTAATGAATTTGGAATTAGATTTAATTTGTGCGTATTTTAATTCAATTAAGTGGATTTATCATTCTAAAAAATCCTCCTCTGCTTACAAGTTGAATTAGTGCGCTCTTTCCTTACTATCAAATAAGCGATAAAGCTCTCTTGCTTTGTGATAGTCTTCATATGAGTTCATGGATGAGAACTTTTTCTATGTTCTTAATCATCTCGAGAAAATCACATTCGAGGCCATTCTCGGACATCTTGTCGAAGTAATCGTTAAAAAAGTGACTTATATCCAGTCAATTTAAATTTTTGCCAATTGATTTGCAAAGAAATCGTATCGAGTGAGCGAGTTTTGTCCTTTTCTGATTGTTTACATAATTCGAACTCAAATGTGTTTTTATACCTCATTTACTTTTGTGATAGTTTTGCATCATATTCATCCTACTGGTCGTATAATACTTTGATGGAGTTTAGCACAGTCCTCCTTGTCCTGACTAAAATCAGGCAAATTCTGCTCTGCCCAGAGCAAATTCTGCTCTGCTGAGGACAAAATTGCGTGAAAACTAAAGTAAAATGAAGAGGTAGATCCAAGAGAATTTATGGTTGGCCTTCAGTTACCCAAAAAGTTAAGCTTCTGTCAGAAATATTACTTCGAAGCGTGGCAGCTTCAATGCAAATGGGTTTGTTTGTAGAGGAGTGCTCTCCACAATTAAATATCATGTTTGGCTCAATAGCTTTAACTTCTAAATAAAAGCAAAGTAATATCTATCAAAATTTGTTGAAAGTTAATGAATATATGAAAAATCTATCAACCAAATACATTTATTTGAAGGAAACATTCTCTTTTCTCACTGTATAAATTAGATCCTTTTGCAACTGAAAAGGTATGGGTGTAGAACTATCGCCTATACGGTTGATGTAGCACTAATTGCATGTGACAAATGCCCAAACACATTGTATAAAACTTTTCAGGATCTCTTAAGAAAACTTGTCTCATAAACAGAGTAGGCTATTTTATGTATAAATCCGAATTAAACTGAAACAGTTCTTCTTACTAGGTGTCACAAACAATGCCCTATTATTGAACCCAATTTGTAACCTGTTCTGGAATTTCATAGGAAACTAAGTTGAAACATTAATGTTGAAAAAAGAATTAGGAAGCCACTGCAACGCAACAGTCTTGTAGAAAGCTTTTAGTGGAAGATGATTGTATTATTTACTTTCTTAACACAGCGGTCATTTGACCGAATCTGCTATACGGCATTGTGGCGTGGCGGCCTGTGTTAGACAAAGTCACCTAATACAAACAATTGCACAAGGTTCAAAACAACGCTTCCATGTGCGTAAGTGATGCTTCCAGAAGTACACCGGCTGACGCCTCGGATGACTTATTAGGTTAGCGCATGGTAGCAGGTCATCTATTTAGTCTCATTACGAAATCTGATTGGTTCCTTGAGAGATTTTAGTCAAATTCTCGTTAAAATGCTTGAATAATTCGAAGGCACTTACAAATGAACGTGCACAGTGGAATAATTTTGTTAACGACCAATGATCCGACCATTTATAAAGGATATAAAAGGCTCTTAGCCAAATTTTGACTGCTCTATAAATTCAACCGATTGGCCGATGTAACATTTTTAGTAAATAATGTATGAGATGGTTACAATAGATATTATTAAAGCCATTTGGTTCTTTGACCGTCTTCTTAGAACTATAAAATCTTTTAAGCACCTTCCTTGCTGGTATGACATGAAATTCCATTGAGATACCTGTCAGCAACATATACATTTCGAGAGCTCTAAATCCTACTCCTTAACTCCCTTTACAAGACTAGACAAGATAAAAGCTCTTTGTTTTCTAATAGACTTCAATTTGACAACATGTCCATAAGTAATGTGTTACAAAGTTTCACAAATTTTCAACGATATTTTGAGGTATATGACCCACCTTACTGTAACCCATATTTGAGGCAAAGTGTTTGTTTTTTACAATATCTGATATCCTTAATATCTGATATTTATGTTTTATACCTTCTGTATGATCTGCTTTTCCAGCGATCGTTTTGTGAAAATATTAATTTTTTAATTTTATGTAGTACCCATTAATTTGCCGCATATCATGACAAGCTTTAAAATTTGTATTTTTCGTCTCTTTTACAGATTTAATTTTATCGGAAGTATTCGAGACACATGTACGCGGCCCCGGCTTCGTTATGGAGCCACCAGGACGTGTTGAATTTTCCAATTCCTCCGGTGGCTGGTTGGACTGTTCAGCATCGGGTAGTCCACAACCGACAATCGAATGGGTGCATGCCGATGGTTCAACGGTTTCAGAGATTCATGGCGTACGGCGTGTACTACGCAATGGTACATTAGTATTGCTGCCATTTCCAGCAGCTGCCTATCATCAAGATGTGCACAACACCATCTACCGTTGCATTGCATCAAATAGCGTGGGGCGCATCGTCTCCAGAGATGTACAAGTGCGAGCGGGTGAGTAGAACTTAACCATATTTTTAAAAGCATAAGCTGAAATTGCACAATTTAGTTGAATAGTTTGCAATTCAAGATTGGTTGCAAGTACAACTTCTATCACAATTGATCAATTTCAGCTTTGTCTGCGTACCATTTAAGAAGATTTCAAGCAAGTGAATACTTAAACCTTTTAAAATATTCATAAGCCATTATTTTTCTTTTCTTCCACAACAATTTTGCATCCTCTACAACGTGCTCGTACTTCATGTGGCTGCGGTTGTTGCTGTCATCATCATCATCGCCATCGCCATCAACGCCGTTTGCGTCATTGAATGGTTGTTGACTGCTCCTACTGCTGCTGTTTCATGCAACTATTTCTGCAGTGGTTGCACAAGCTTACAAAGTGGACGTCGAAGTGCTGTCGGCATCTAGAGGCTGCACCGCCATATTGCGGTGTGTGGTACCAACCTTTGTCAAGGAATTAGTACGAGTGGTCTCATGGGTTCATGAACCCGCTATCTACATTTACCCATCGCTGCAAGGAGGTATGTACTGCTGCTACTACTAATAATATTGTTGTGTATGAGTTCATGTATGTGTGTGAGCAATGCACTCCAACTTTCTCAAACACTCACACATGCAACTATTTCATTTGTTATATGTTGCTGCATTTGCTGCATGCGCCTGCAACCATAGGAGTCATCATCATGGATGCACATCCGTTTAAATAATTAACATTGTCCTTTGGCATTTTTATTCTCAGGGTTTTACGTTTTGTTTTTGTTTTGTGCTGCAATTCCATTGAAAAAAGTTTAAAAATTTAAAAAAAGATTGATTTTATGATGAATTTAAATGCAGGTGTATGCAATGCAGCTAAATAGTGAAATGCATTTAATGACCACGGTGTTTTAAGGTACTTCAGCTTCTCGTCCAGATCCAATTTGTCAGAGTACGAATAGCAAACTACAAAAAATGATTTTGTTTTTTTCTCACAGTGCCCTCCAGAGTTTAAAAACTTCAAAAACCCCATGCAAGTCATCTAAATAATTGTAGTGTACGAGTTATTATCAGTAAATCAACATGGACTTTTCATTAGCAAGGCATCACTCCCACATTCTATTTCACCACACCTAACCCTGCGCTTTTACTAGAAATTCTTTTAAAATAATCTATTCCCTGAATGTGGTTTTTAACTTAATTAACGAAATAGTAAAAAAATTCAATTTGATGTGATTCTCTTATTTCAGATGGAAAATTCCATTTATTACCCACCGGAGAGCTACTCATTCACAATTTGCAGGACAGCGATGAATCGCAATCGTTTCGTTGCCGCAGCATGCATCGACTAACTCGTCAGGTTGTTGTTAGTTCACCCACAAGACTCAGGATTAATTGTAAGTATATTCATGCCAAGACTCAAGGAATATTTCATGTACAGTGAGAGCTCCTTTAATTTTATAAAGGTCATTTTCAAATTAATCAAATGCAAATTATAAAAATTAATAAAATTTTATTATCCTTCCATAGCCCACCGTGGAATCATATCACCCAGCGTTGTAGAACACACCTCACACGTTCAGGTATCACAAGACGAGGGCGCAGTACTACTTTGTGTAGCTCAGGGATGTCCCTCCCCAGAATATAGGTAAGTGTGAGCAAAGTATAAAGAAAGTTAATAATAATAAATTGAAAAACTGAAAGAAATTCATTTAAGACTTCGCCATAATTCCTTTTACTATAATCTACTGCTTTGTGTGCTGCTTTTTGCTTACTGCAATTGCTGCAAAAGGGACCAAACTGTGCGGTGCTTGCCATATCGTTTTACTGCCATTGCCAACAAAGCAAATGAACAGTCGCAGTACAATCTCCTGGTTGGCCGCTTATAACTTTTTCCGTCCGTTGCGCCATAAAATTCATTAATTTTTCTGTTTTTCAATTTTTACGCATTCTGCACATTTTGCAGTTCGTAATTCGTAATTTGTAATTTTCTTGAAGAAAATTACATTTTTACTTGTGCTGCTGCCACTGCTGCTGCTCGTGTTGCGCGTTCACTTATTATATTTGCAACAGCTTAACAATACGACAAATACTTTGTACGAATATTGCTACACTGTTGTACAGAATATTAATTGGATTTGAAATTCTTTGGTTTGTTTTTTTTTGACTTTTATTTTTTAAAACAGTCAGGTGTTGTCCTCACATATATAGTTTGAAATTTTAATTTAATAAAGCATTACTGTGAATGTTTTGAATTATATTATTCGGTTAATGTTTATCCTAATACAGAATTCAATTCCATGCACCGTAGTCTTGGATTTCATATGTTGAGGTCGTTTTTTATGTAAAATAAAATGATCTCATAAAAATAATTTCTGCGTTCCCTTTTCACGCTCTTTTATGCATAACATTTCAAAAGCTCATGTGATTACGATACTTTATTGCTTATCGGCTGTCCTGTTTTGCACGTGGTGCTGTGTGCAGCAGCAAACTATGTGCCTTATGTTCTTGTGTGACTATTTTTTACACTCTCTGAAATGTTTTTACTGTCTGTCAATGTGTACTCTTGTAAGTTAGTAGTTGTTTTTATTCCTTTTAAATTGCATCAAATTATTTTCTTTCATCTTATGTAGAGAACAAAGATGTCACTATGTAACTTTTATTTTCTTACACAGTGTATTTTAATGTACCAGTTACCCAATAGTTACCCAACTGCGTTTACTGCATACAGCATTTGAAGCAATAAATAAAAAAAAAAAAACTTCAAATTACTTTTTCCAATTGTGCTACGCGCAAACGAGTCAAGTGTAATTGTCTTGCTGCGGTCTCTGGCAACAAAATTCCTAAAGGACCCATTTACAAATACACACACACACACACACTTATATACACGCACTTATGGTGCACAACATAAATAGCGCACCAATTATTACAGCGTCACATAGTACTATCGGAAGCACAACATCCATTGCTGCTTCTGTGTTGGTCATTTGGTCAGAGCAAAATTGGTTGTTGCTGTTACTGGCAACATGTGCACAAAAGTGTCTCAGCCATTTTATGCTGTCAGAGTTTGCTACTCTGGTTAAAATAAAGCACTTTATGTTGGACGCACAAACGTCGCTGGCATACAGATGGCCCACTTAAGCGTCCTACGTACAGAGTGGTGCATTTTTCTTCCAGCTGTTTCTAATGTTCGACATCGACGCGCCCACATGTGATCTTGAAATTTATACCCATTTATTAAGTGACTCAGTGGTGGACACCTCTTTTTTCAATGTTGTCGTCTCTGGTGTTAGTTGTGCAAATAACTTTATTATATTCCTGGGGTAAAAGTTATCACGAAATGATTCTTTTTTTGTGTATAAAATGTGCACTTGAAAAAAGTAATCATATGACTGAATTTTTTGAGGTTTAAAAAACAACTACGACTTTTTAAAAATAATTTGCACAATATTTCAAAGAACACTTAGCTAAACGAAATACGTAAAATTGCTTGTTGTCTTGAAAAAGGTTTAAAGAAATAATATTTATGTCAAGCACAGTACGAGCAGCCTTTTTTTTCTAGTGATTTACGTCTTGTCACGAAAATTAACACTTCGATTTCCAGTAGGACAATCCAAAAAAAAAAAGAAAAAGCTTAATGTTTGTAGAAACTTACCGAAAAATGGTCCTGGAGAATAGTCCAAAATGTTTGTATTTTGACAGCAGGAATCAGAAAATTTTAGACCTGTTTGATAAAAAAAGAGAGCGTTAACATATGATTGTTAAGGAAAAAACAAAATTTCATTCATTAAGACTGATTGGCTGGTTAGTCTGCCTTGGTCGTCGTAACAGAATGATTTGCAATTGACTCAGAGGTGTACCGTGCATATCGGGCACCCGTGGCGAAAAAACTTATTTGCCGCCACTACCAACCTCACCAAAAAAAAGAGGTCTTCACTTTTCGCATTTAAAAATTCTAGCAAAATGTGATATATTTCAGTAAAACTTCGAAAATTTCCACCCACACATTCAAATTGCCTACATCCTCCACCCGTCTAGGTACGCTGCTAAATTGACATAGACTGGAAAGTGAGTCAGTAAAATGCTCTTACAAAGGCCAAAACAACAGTCGATATTTTATAGTTAATTTGGCACTTCTATCGAATTAATATCATCAAGATCTCAGCTAATGCTATATGTATGAAATAGTTCCGATTCAATAAGTTTAATACTCGTTCGAGCATTCCAAAAATTTGTTAAGACTTCGCAATAACTTACATTTCTAAAAAGTTTTTCCTTGAACTTATCTTGGCGAGAAGTAACTTTTTCGCACCATTACAATTCGATTCGCATAATTCGATTTTGTCTAGTAAACATAGTTAATTAAAATACATAGTCCGCCAAAATAGAAAAAAATTCTGTACAGGTACTTCATGGTTAGTCGATTGGGAGCAGAATATTGATTTATTTGTATCTTGCCGGCAACATCTTTTGCTACAATAATCGACTGAGGTCGGCAATAACCAAAAAATATCAAAGAAAGCGCCCCGGGAAACTGCGTCAATTTCTCTTAAATAATGGAGCAATCGAAACTTTTGAAAACTTCCTACAGTGGGCAAAACATTTCCAATTTATCTGTTTTATGTCTGAGTTATTGTTGCGTCATTTTATCGAAACATCTCTAGATAATTTTAGTATTTTTGATTTTTCCTACAGAGTTTTAGCTATTTCATCCAATCAGATTTTGAAGTTTGTGATTCTTGTTTAAGCATTTAAAAGTTTTAGCAATTTTCTGTTGGTGTGAGCTAATCTCAAAGAGAAGGGGTGGACCATTTCTAATTTGGAATTTGATTTTGCTTTAACAAAAATCCAATAATTTTTTATCAATGCGTTTTTTCTTATACAAAAGTGCAATTCTTACGGTTAACTATGGAATACTACTTCATCACTCAATTTTCAGTACACTTTCAACTGTAAGGAGCTCTATTTGACCAAAGACTGCACCTATTTCGTCAATAAAAGTCTAGTTGCTGAATGGCTAGCATAATTTTTATATTTAACAGCTCTTCACAAATTGTTGTCCAACAGAGTTCAAATCGCAGATAATAACGTGATTCTCAAACTTTTCACGCAATATGTTGAATGTTGCATAGCTTGTGTGACACGGTAAGCCATCCTGTTGAAACTAAATAGGCCACATATAATCAGGTGTCAGTGTGCGCTAGCGCTAACCATCTCATTTTCAAAGGTGAAACCTCCGGTCAAGAAACCACTCCAAACAGTTACCCGTTGAGGGTGCGTTGAAGATAATCTTTATAATGTACTAGTAACAAAAGTTCCCAAAAATACTAAAATTAGCGGTTGGCCTCGGAGTTTTCAGCAATTTAAGGTCTGACATTATTGCATATTGCAGCTATGGCATATACTAAAAACTAACTGTGAAAACTTTGCTTTGAGATATAAAATTACTTTTCTTATGATTTCTATTTTCCAGCGTATATCCGAAAATTGAGCATTAAAATTTTTCAACATGTGATGTGATTGTTTTGTTGCTGTACTCTGTTAGAACACGCACAAATATTTGCTGCCAATATATTAAATTTTATTGCTATTTCTCCATTTTAAGCCAAATGGTGCCAAATGATTTTTACTGCTTTTTCTGCGGTATTTTATTGTTTTATTGTTGGAATGAATGTGGAGTGAGTGACAAATGTTTGCCACATTTTATTCATTTCATTGTTGTTATTTCACACGCTTTGTCGTAAAATTGCGACAAATTCTTTAACACGATACCGCTGGCTGGCATAAGCCATAAGCCATGAGCATGTGGTTCATAAAAGTGGTTGTGTTAGAGAAGAAAAAAACTCAACTCTAATTTAACCAAAGAATTTTTCTTAACTAAATTTCATAAATTTTGTTTTGTGAAACGAACCAACAAACCAAAGAAATACCCGAAACCAAAGTAAACAACCAAGGAACTAACCAACTGATTTCTGACGTTTTATATGAAACTACACTCCACCAAAACTTTTCTTTGTCATTGCCATGATGAAGTACTCAAGTTGCCGTAGCGCAATTCAGACAGAACACAGTAACAACAACAACAACAAAAGCTAGGGTGCAAAAGGGAAAGCCAAACAACAAGGGATTGACATGAAGAAGAACAAGCAATGCTTTAATTAAGAAATATCGCCACATTAGGTTCTTTTATTTGCGTTCCACCATCATCCACACCTAGTTTTTTCTATGTGTATGTATGTAGTATGCTTCCACGCTACTATGTATCCTTTTTGCCCCACCATGTCGCGGTTGTTGTGTTGCCACTGCTGTTGTGTTTATAATCAGAATGATGCTGATAAAATGTGGCCATGTGGAATCAGTTTTATCTGAACATATTCATATAACTTATATTCATTTTTCTCATTTATATACATAACTTTGTATGGGGGCAAATTCATGAAGAAAAAGTGGTGGATATTGCACAAAATGTTCATGCTAATGCACAATGTTCCACAGGAAAAATCAAAAAAAATTTAGAAAAATGGAATTGATATAGTCAGTTACATATCTCACGCTATATGGTGGCAGAATCAGGATTAGATCACAGAGTTGATGTCCACACTAAAAAGTCAATTGCCAATATTGCTGACCACATAAAATACTTCAGTAATAAGACTAAAACTTAAGTTATTTTTGGGATTTTGACCTGATAGTACGCCCATAAATCTGCCAGTATCTTAATTATGTTCTCAGTAGAGACCACAGTAGAATCAATAACGAAGGCCCTATTAAATTTCTTGCACGCCATTTAACTTTATCTAGAAGGTGAAATTGGTAGTCCGTTGATGCATCTTAACCACTTTTTTTGACACAGAAAACTCTGAAATTATACAGCTCAAGTCTGGTTGAAACGATATGCCCAGAATGTTGATCTCAGTATATCTTTTCCAGCCATATCAAGTTTTCCAGCCATATCAAGAAGAATGGGCAAACAATACTCGTCTGTGTGTTATAGCAAGCATTATTGGCTATTTCTTTTATTAAAGATGACTTAGGTCAATTCATAAAATTTCTAGCATTTATTGTGAATCTCTGCTGAGGCAAATTAAATTTTCCGTACACTTCAAGCAGTCCCGCCAACTAACTTTTCGGTGGCGCCTTCTTTAGTAGCCATCGGTACTAAAAGCATTATTTGAGTGGAAACGAACTAACTTCTTATCATAGATGTGAATAGCTAAACCCAATATCTAATCTGGAAATGTTCCATAGCATTACTGAGTGCATCTGATACCAGAAAGCCTTCCGCTAGACTTCGTAGCTGAGCTACAACCTAATGAAATTCCTTCCGTTCAGTAGTGGAAAAATTAAAACATACAATCATTCATACAACACACAACATATATTCTAACCTTACCTATTCAAGAGCTCACTCCAACTCAGACATACATTAAAGTTTACATTACGCAAATATTAATACCAAGATCCAGTCCCCGTCAGCATTAAGATCCAGTCTTAAGTTGAAACCAAATTCAAGATATCACACACAAACAAGTTGATGCCACATTTCGAGCAGCTTGCCACCTTGAAGTAACACATTTATTCATTATATTCGGCTGCAATTGCTTCTTCATTGTTGAAAAACGCCTTCCACGCAGCAATCTCTTAAGGTGTGGATTTTGTCACACCCCACTTCATTCAAGATGGGTTAAGAATCATTTCTCTCAATTTTATTTCATAACCACCTACATCCACTCATGTCTTTAATTGTCACATAACTAAACTCAAATGATCATTAATTTGTTTTTAAAATTAAATGTAATGTTTTGTAAAATTGCCATTTGGCGAAGCATTTTTCTATCGAAATTCACATAAGAAACCTATCCCTTGCACTCGACGTTTATATAAACCATTGCGTACCATTGTTTATTTCATCAACATAAAAGTTAATTATTTCTGGAATATCTCCATTATTTATGTAACTATATTAGTGTATATAAATATATATATATATATATACATACGTATGTTTAAATAAGAACTTATACATTTATATAAACACGCACATAATTAATTTTTTTTTTATCTCATCTGGCAGTTGCGATATCATGCGAGTACCACATGTAACATCCTATGCATATATGTATGTGTGTGCCCACTTGTATTGAATCTTCTTAGCAGATACATGAGCTTCATTTTTATTATGCCACATTCAGCAAAAAAAAAAACCAAATAAAAAAAAATCCAACACTCAAATGGGAGTAATTATGCGGTTTCAAGTACATGGCCTTATGTTGGGATATATCCAAGCCAACTTGGGCAAATACTTTTACCTTTTTTTATTTTATTTCTTTTGTAACAACAACAGTAGACGTAATACAATATAATACAATTGCAAAATATATATTTGCGCTTGAAATCCAAATATACCTTGCATATTTATATGTCGGCTTGTAGTACCTACATATTTAATTAACTTTTATGCAGAGTTAAAACGACAGGTATTAGCATGGACTTAAAATTTTAATTTATATTTTGTTTATTGTCACTTAGGCTAAGCAAAGCAATGTAGTTTGCTTGTGTCATATTTTTTATAAAAATAATCCAAATTGCAGTCCAAAGACGCTTAATATTAATTTTTGAACTACATTTATCTCATTGACCTTCTTAGGAATTTAGACTTTAACTATCTTCATCTTAGTGCTAGTATTTTACTTATTTTCAGTCGAGTCTGCTAGTAGTAGTGCTTCACCGGAGGCGAGGCGAGGCAAGGTTCTAGTTGTTCTCGGTCTCGCCTCGTTTTATAAATTTAAGTCTCGATTCGCCACGTTCTCGGACGAGGTCTTGCAATCACATACCTCGCCTAGCCTCGCCTCGGTAAGGACCGAGGATTTCATTAAACTGAAAAAAAATTATCAGGCCTGCATATTGTCGGCATTCAAGCACAATTGACTATTTGCAAAGAAATAATAAGTGGGTGGCGCTTATTAATCGTTTAATTATGTTTACATCCTCTTAAATTTGTGATATATTATTTTCGGTTGTTAAAAAAAATGGTCAATTTTGCTTGTATGCCAACGATATATTCAACTAGCAAAGCCGGCACGCGTTGCTTCGCCTCAAGAAGTAAAATAAAATATATTATCTTAAATCTTATATGGGACGGCGTGGCATTGTCCATTTTTATTCAAATCAAGCTAAGCTACGAACTTTTTACAAACTATAAGAATTATATGTACCAAATCTTATCCATTTACGTCATATAGTTACTGAGATATAAAAAAAAAGTTTATTCATCTGCGTCAAGTAGTTGATAATACCAAAGTATGCTACGAACCTTCCCCACACCATAAGAAACCTAAACACATGCCAAATCTTCAGGCGATCGGTTGAACGGTTTAGGACATTAACAACAAAGTTTTTTACGGAACGTAGGGGACCCCTTATTAAATCTTTCATCATATAATAATAACAAAAGAGAGTAGTAGCTGTATTATTTTAACTCTTATTCGATTAGAGTTCATTTTAGTACTGCTGACTCTAAAGACCGAAGATATGACGAAATATATGGACTCTAAATAAAAGTAGCCTAAGCTGAGCTTCTTTATGTGAAAGCAACGTGGTGTGAGTTCGGTGTGAATCGGTTAACCGGCCTTCGAGAAAATGATATTTAAAAATATTTTTCGATGAGGGCCACCCTAAAGATGCACTCAAAATAAAAGTTTCATAGCCTTATCTATGCTTTAAAATAAATAAATATCGTGTCAAATTTCAAAAAATATTATCAAAACAAAAAATACTGCACTTACTTCCGATACGAGCTAGTGTTAAAGCGAGGCTGCGAAGCGAGAACGAGGCGAGGTGCCGATGTGATCTCGCCTCGCCTCGGTCGAGCGAGGCAAATTTATTTTTCCACCTCGCCTCGTTCTCGCCTCGGTCTCGCCTCGTTCTCGCCTCGTTGAACGAGGTTTCCTCGCATCCTCGGTGAAGCACTAGCTAGTATGCAAATACACAGTATATGTATTATATATGTATGGTTTTTTCGTAAGGCGTGATCTCCTCTGCTCACTAAAATTCTACATTTAATAGACCTTGTTTACTTAAATCTACCTTTTCTCTCAAAAACAAAAAAAAATTGAACTTGGAAGCCAAACACAAACGGTACGAATAAGAAAAAACAACAATAACAACACAGAATTCAAGCAACAAAAAGTCAAACTACAAATTTTGTGTGAGGTTTTGCAAAAACTGAATTTAAAAAAAAATCATATTTAACTTTAAAAAATAAAAAAGAAGAGTACGCATTAACCTTCCTTAGCACAAATATGTTGTTTTAAAAAAAAATTATTAAAATCGGTTCAGTATTTTTTGCGCCAAAGCGTTACAAACCATTTCGTTTTACTTGTGCTTGAATGAATTTCTCTGAAACACTATAAAGAAATTAACTTTCGATGAGACCGCCGATTCTTTATACGATTTGTGCTTGCTACTTCGTTTCGACTCGCCAACGAAGCGCTTGTAAGAAAGGTGTAATATCAAATGAGTTCCGAATACTAAGATAAACAAACAGGAAAAATAATTTTTGCTTCGCTTTGCCTCACTTTTTGCTTGGGTTCTCAACGGATCTAAAAAGTAAGTGTTCAGGGAGGTGAAAAGATGAAAGTCTGAAGGCATCCAGTCGGTTGAGTATACAGTGGTTCAAAATATCGAAACTTAGTCAGTCGAAAAGCGTTTTAGTGGCATTTTTGTGGCACTTTTTCTCATAGCATGAGTGGGTAACCAGTAAGTACACCCTTTTATACGTGTTTCGCTAAGCAGAGAAAGTAATTTTCCCATATTTAATTAGTTTTTAATGGTGCAACTTTTTCTTCACCATTTGAAATCCATTCGGCATGAAATTTTTATTTTACTGCATTATATTTTCTTCACGAAGATTTCCTTGCCAAAGACTTTATAAATTAAAGTTTTATATTAAAGCCCCTTTCGATATTACCTGGTGATCACTACCATTTTCAGCATAACGATAAATTTAAGACAAATCAATTTGAAGTTAAATTTTCATACTGAAAGCAATCGTCGCAATCATCATAATAAAAATTTATAATATCTACACATTTTATTAAAAAGTTACATGAAATAAATAAAAATAATTTGTCTCATTTTGTACTCAACTCAGTTGGAAATATAAACGCCTTCAAAAATAGAAAAAACCTATTGCAATTACGGGACACATTTTATTATTCATACGTTTCGAGTTCTTCCACTAGATCCACACAAACACACGGCGAAAACACATTTACTCGTTTACCGCCAGGATGCTAAGGCTCTCACAAAGGACAATAATGGTTTGGATAGAGGAAGGGGAGGAACTTTTCAAAATAATTTTGCTTTCGATTGATCACATTTTTGTTGTTAAATGATTTGGAATTTATTCTCAATGATTTCTTCAGCTAAATGAATCAATATATGAGAGTACGGAACAGAATTGGAAGAAATAAAAGTTTTCATATGTTGTTGTCATACATATGGGAGTGCATGTGTGCGTGTCCCTTTTTTTTGCCACCTCTAAACTCAATGGGATACGGAAAAGTTTAACTTAATTCGATGATAAAAAAAAAAGAAAATATCCAGCAAAGAAAAAGTTTTGTTGTTTAACACTCTGAAAACCAATTTGGCAACAAAAAAAAAAGAAAAAAGAAGGAAAAATTGAAATAGGAAACCAAACTCATAGAACAAATTTCAAGTTGGGTCTATCGCTTGCTATGGTTTTTTGTTATGTCTATGGTTGTTGTTATTGTTGCTTTCGTTGCTGTTGTCAACGAAGATGTTATTGATAAAAATATTCAATTTATTAGGAAGAAAATTTGATACTTTGGCCTAATGTGGTAGAGATACCCTTGGCGCACATGTGCATACGCACCACCAATAGATTCCCATTTAGAGTACGAAACAGGCTGTGGGAGATTTTGGGTGGCCTTTAATTTTTTTCCTGTTACTTTATGTAATTTTTTACATATGTATATGGGTTTTCATGGTTAGGCATATGTGTGACCTAGTAGGAAATGTTGATATGAGTGGAGTTCTATGATCTGTGCTAATTCGAAAGTGCGAACAAAACTTATTTGATATATGGACTTCAATCAACTTCAAATGTAAATTCTTAATAAATTTCAGTTTAGATCAGTTAAATTCAGTTCACTTCAGTTCAGTTCAGTTCCGTTCAGTCTTTTTAGTTCAGTTCAGGTCAGGTCAGGTCAGGTCAGGTCAGGTCAGGTCAGGTCAGGTCAGGTCAGGTCAGGTCAGGTCAGGTCAGGTCAGGTCTGGTTAGGTTAGATCAGATCAGATCAGGTCAGGTCAGGTTAGCTCAGATCAGATCAGATCAGGTTAGGTCACGTCAGGTCATGTCAAGTCAGGTCAATTCAGGTCAGGTAAGGTCAGGTCAGATCAATGCAGTGCAGTTCAGTTCAGTTCAATTCCACTCAATTCAATCCAATGAACCAAAATCTGAATTTTTGTAAAATTCCAGATCGGGTTTTTAAATGTGTACTTTCGATTTTTTATCTAATTTTTTTGGTGATATTTAAAGATTTTTATCGACTTTAGGGAAGTTTTATTTCTTGTCATACCTCACATTATTCCTAATGAGCTTAGTGCTTATGTCGTAATGTGAATTCATATGTAACAGCTCTATTATTAAATTGCGGCATGTTTTTCTGCAACCTCTTGCAAATTGAATATGATTACTTCTACCGAATTTTCTGCTACTGCTGATGCTTCTGTTGCTGCTTCTTCATCAACATCATCATCATTTTAAGGATCAATCAAGGAGGCTACAAATAAACAGTAAAAAATGATAGGGAAAAAATTGGTTACATAAATTCTTGGTAACACAAATAGAAAGTTGTTTTCATGGCCGATAGCAACAGCAACAGCAACAAAAACAACAGCGAAAGCTACAGTGACAACAACAACAACAGCAAGTTAAATAGAAATTGCGGGTGCTAAATATATACGAGTATCTATCGTTTATTTTGCTAATTTTTTTTTGTATTATCAATATGCGTGTAGATTAGGGTGGACCATGCTAAATAACTTATACAGAATCAGAATCATAAAACGGTTCCATTCGTTGTAAGATGAATTACTTTGTTCACAAAAAGCTTTATCGATTGCACATCGGGATCAATCATGATTTTAAGCTTCATTAATAATTATGTCGTCATAGCAATATTTAGAACTTGTGGCATACACAAACTCAAAAATACCCCAAACAACATCAATGTGGCATTCCTTTTCCTTATTCAATAAACTTGATATTTTAAACAATATATCAATAAAATTTTTCATTTTACTGGGGTCCACCCTAATGTAGGTATATAAAAAAACAGAATTTTTATGACGATGATAGATTGAAAAATATCACCCATCCACAACAATAATAAATAAGCAAAAAAAAAAAAAGAAAATATGAAATTTTTGCAATTGACAACTCGCATGAATTGTAGAAATTTTCAATTTTGCACTTTTCTCATTGCGCATTTTGTCCCCCATTTTTTCTCACTTTCCCGTTGCTTCACCACCATGAGTTGTCATGTTTTTTTCTGTCATGTCATCACAAAGTTTCCGATAATGAGCATAAAATTTTTTCCAAATATTTTGCAACTGCAATGAAAATAAAAAATAAATATTGGAAATTTGATACAAAATCACTGACACATTATACTGATTGCGATTATTGAAATTTTTATGGTCATATTTTATGTGGGTGTAACTTAGGGCACATGCATGTGTACCTTGTGGCTGGCGTTTGCTGCCTTTACTTATTGATAGAATTAAACTAAAAATCGTAATCGATCACGACATCTTGCATGGAATTTAATATTGAATTCATTTTAGACATGTCAAGTCAAAAGCTTCAAAATATTTAATTATGAATAAGAAATTCTCCCCTGAACTGAATTTGTTCTCCTCATTTTTAAAGACGCTGTCAAAAAAGCGGCATAACTTTTCAACATGTTACATCAGCTTTTTACTCAGCTTCGAGGAAAAAATATACTTTACGTTTACAGAAATATTTTAGTGGACAGCGGGCGTAACCGACACAAGATGTCAAAAATCTTTTTTATAACGATAGTTATAAAGTTTCGCTTCAATTTTTCACTAACAACGACTTTAAATTAAATCAAAATTCATCTCTAAGTCGAATTTTGGGAATTGCTAAGCTTGTCAATTTGATTTCGTTAAGGCTCACCGTGATGCATTTAAGAAAAAAATTTCAACTCCACAGTTTTGCCTGCTACTGCTGAGGCATTAACAAATAATTTTTATGCTGCGCCATAATACCCCACTCTTGCCATTGCAATGATAATCAGGCAGTAAGCAGTCTGTAGTCAAAACTGCGATAACAACGCGTTCTATTCCTATATTTGTTTCCTGCAGTAAATGCGACATGTCGTATCTCATCATCAGCCAGTAAATCTGCTAGCTATACAGTCACTCAGACAGTCATTGAGTAAGCACGCTGAAACTCATCAGATATGCTGTCGTTGCCTTTTTTGGTAGTAGATTCAACGTCAACTAACTCACGATGCCTCGAATGACGGCGTATGTTAGCCAAAGCTTAGGCATTGAATTGCCAATGACATGGCATTTATGACCTGACAATCAGCGAGTGATTTAGCCAATGGATAAAAGAGAGTTACTTAAATGGTGGGTGTTGTGGAACATAACTACTGCAGACAACTGCTTAGAATTGCACTAATTTTAGTAAAAAAAATTATTACTTAAGAAGTTCTTATAAAGGGTGTCGTCAAAATCACAGGAGGCTTGGATTTCTTGCCTTCGGAGCGTCAAAGTATTGCTGTTGTTGAAAAAAAAGGGCGTGACGTTGTCTTTTTGTTTCAACAACAGCGCTTAATCGCACAAAAGGTGCGAAATCCAAATTTTTCGAGAATTTTAGGACACCCTTTATAAGTAATTTGTAAGGAATTTTTATTCCGATAATTATATACTCTCTTTTTAGTGTTAAATCATAACCCCCTGATTTTAAAATTAAATTCTCAACTGCGTAGATAATTTTAAGTGAAAAATATGAGCTCTTATTATTTACTTCTAGTAAGTCCTTGCAGTACATTTATTTCAATAAATAAAAAAAAGTGTATCCTTTAATATTCCGTATCCAATTACTTTAAAATGATGGGGTTGTTTAAGAATTGATGATCGAAATATAAAATATTTAGCACATTTTTTATACATTAAAAAAATGTGTGTTGCATTTTCAATTTGATATATCTACTCTATACGGATGTGTGTGTACGTTTGTGCGTGTGTTTGGTTCGTGTTAATGGCATGAACATGTCGCTGTACCAATTCCTCTCTTCTTGGACATGTAATGCTTACAGCATGTAATAAATTATTATTTAAGCTTACGCAAACATATAAAAACACATCACAACACACATAAACACTGAAAAGCAAACATACAATGAAAATATGTTTGTTGGTGTAGTCGCTAGGGTGTTCCATGAAGA
Source organism: Meiosimyza decipiens (assembly GCA_963680825.1). Classification (NCBI taxonomy): domain Eukaryota; kingdom Metazoa; phylum Arthropoda; class Insecta; order Diptera; family Lauxaniidae; genus Meiosimyza; species Meiosimyza decipiens. The sequence continues at coordinate 28,865,747 of OY804258.1, read as the reverse complement.
TTATGCGTTTGGACAATTTTTTAAGCTTAAAATATCATTTAAACTGATGAGCTAAGTCATTGATATGATCACAACTTGAAAGTTTGCTACGTTGTTATTTGTGGGGCTTATTATTTCTAATTGTGAACGATTACACACACTAAACTTAAGAATAAAGAACCAGCCTGAAATTGTGCAAAATTCTCTAGCCCTACACTTACATTTCGTTTCATATTTGTACAATGGAAATAGTTTTGTTAAATCATAATGCAATAAAACGTGTGAAATTAAAGGACTGCCTAAAAATATGCAATAAATTTGAATTTATTGCTTCAAGAAGAGTTGTAAAATTCATGCCCTAGAAGACGGAAAATTCGACAATCTTTCAAATGTTGGCTCGAATGTATAGATGTTGCCTTAATGATGTTGGAGTAATAATAGAAGGCCCTGCCTAACCTACAGTACAGAAGTGAAATCTAAACAAAACATAAGCATTGCTTAGTCGCAAAGCCTTACATTAAATGTTAGCTTCAACTAAAAATATTTCTTCTACAAAGTTTTAAGCATATAAATTTAATAAAAAATGTTTGAAATACTTTTTAAGCCGCTTTAGCTACAAAATTATTTAAAAACTATTAAGTACACATAAATATGGTCAACACAATAGGTCGTTCAAGGATTTTATTACTAACGCTCTATGGAATTGTTCCAAAATACAACTAGTTGGTCGTCCATCTTTGCCCTCGCCAGATATTAAATTTATGTTTAAAAGGTATTCCTCCACCGCACTGTGTGCTGTCTGGCTTGACAAAACGTAAATTTGGCAAAATTTACATAGTTAGCGTGCTGTGCGGCGTTCTGAAGCTTTTGTTTACATCAGTAGCGTAGTTAAGAGGCAGGGTGGTCATGCAGAGCGTAAGGGATTAACCGCAATCATATGGTTCTCGTTCTATTAAAATAAAAGAATGTGGTTTTAATAAATAAAGTGCAAATTTTTTATAAATTTTCCTAGGGTTGTGGTAATGTAAAAAGTTATGACTTTTTTTTTGTTTTATTACTTTAAATAATTTTCGCAGTATTGCGTTTTAAAGTTTTTGTTTCTATATAGGGTGCCAGGCCCATTATCCGATGTTTTTGGTAAAGATATTTTTCAAATCATTATACAATTTGTGTGAAACTTGATTTTAATGTCTTCTCTTAGCTTTGCCTCTTGATATTTGCTTGTAAAAGAAGTGGCACACCCTCTTGCACAAATCATTTACTTTTTTTCATAGGTTTTCCAAGACACTCATAGTATTTGTTGGAAATTTGTTAACACTATGATCAAAGAACTCTTTTAATATAGAGTCTTAACTGTTTTATTTCTATGGGCGGTAGGCGTGCACACCTTGCTCAACCATTTTAAAGCACTTTGTCTGAATATATAAATAATATACTTAGAGATTGACGCTGCTCAAGAATATACATATATACTTACTTTGCTATACCTGCCATATCCCCTTAAATGCGTTACTAACGGAACATATCCTCAGTGTTGGGTATAAAAAAGGATCAAGGAATGTAATATTTATTTTGCACAATTGCGTTAATAGAAAGACTTCTTGTAAATATTTGTTTCTCTTCACGTTAATATTCATTTCGTTGGTATATTTCCGAAATGTACCACCCTAGTGCATATATATATATGTATGTATGCATGTGTGTGTTTAATCAGCAACTAATGTTATGTAGTGAAGCGCCATGTAGATCTTATTAAGACAATTCAAAATAATTTGGTAAATGTTCTCTGCAACCGCAAGACTTGAAATGTTATTTAGACAAAAACACAAGCATATTTACCAACAAATTCAGAAACATCCACATAGGGGAGTGGTCACAAGACTGTGGTCAACAGGAAGCAAACTTAAACCATACTGCAACAATGCAGCACTTGCTTATAGGTAAACATTAACATTAAATTTTATTTTGAGCTATTAGCTTTTATATCGGACAGTGCACCACATTCAATGCTTACTGAGATTTTTTTCTAAGCGTTAAAAGTGGCATTTTGGGTATGCTTTCAACATTGAACAGAGTGAAAAATTATTTTTATTAATAAAGCCCATATTTAAATATAAAATGTTTAAATTTTCTTTTAATTTCGGTAGAAAATTCATATTCGTTGGAGGGACAATACATAACATAGTCATTTTACTACTGTAAATTAAAACTTAAATCCAAAATCTAAAACTTCATATTCCCATCATTCAAAACTTTACCTAGCCTCACAGTTCATTTGAAATCGAGACCATAAAAGCCTATTTTTCTTATTCAATTCCTATGACATGATTTACGAAAAAGGCGATATAACTCACGCTATTTACTAAATAACATCTGATGCGAGTATCTAATATGACGTGACTAAATTTTTATATACGACATAATTTTTTTAACTGATGTGCTATACAAGCGTACACTGTTATAGTAGTCATTGCTGACTGATACAAAAGCCTTTCGTGCATTCTTGAATTTTACCGATTAAACCATGGAACATCTCGTTCATAACATATGTAGTTCTTTTGCTGTATTAGCATTCGATAATTGCCATATTTCGTCTATTTTCATAATAGTCATTGCTGGCTTATACAAAATCCTTAAAAACTTTCGAGCACTCTGGAAATTTACCAATTTTTCAATTAAACGATGGAATATCTTGTTCATAAACAAGTCCTTTCGCGACATTAGCATTCAATAAATGCCATTCCTAATTACACTCTAAGGCTACAAACATAGTTGTAATCGATCTAGTATTTAGATATTTTTTATTACTGCGTGAAAATTCTTTTGATTACTTACTGCGGTTTCTACAAATTTATTGATGTTTAAAATCACATTGTTGTCCAATTGATATTAATTGGTTTTGAGAGCTAATTTTTTTATATGAATAATATCTAACCAATATATTTGATTTTATAAATTGAAAAGGTTTTTTCTTTGTTGAAAAACAGGCTGTTAGGTCAATTTAGATTTTATGAATAAAACAATGTTAAATTCATTTGTTCACCCGACGTTTCGCTTATGGGTTTTAAGCATCCTCAGGGGTATGTCAAAATTCTTTATTGAATATTTACATCACAAGCAAGAAAAACATTATTTGAATTTACAAAAATATTAAATTAAAAAATTAAAATAACAAAAATTAGTAATTTGAATATTAGCTTTATATTTTAATTTTTTAATTTAATATTTTTGTAAATTCAAATAATGTTTTTCTTGCTTGTGATGTAAATATTCAATAAAGAATTTTGACATACCCCTGAGGATGCTTAAAACCCATAAGCGAAACGTCGGGTGAACAAATGAATTTAACATTGTTTTATTCATAAAATCTAAATTGACCTAACAGCCTGTTTTTCAACAAAGAAAAAACCTTTTCAAGCTAATTTTTTTGTTCGCTGCAAATTTTCAAATAGTTGTTGCTTGAAAGGAGTACTTTTTACCATATTTTAATGTCTCGTTTGTGAAGTCCTAACACATCGTATTATATTTGTTATGATACCAACAGCATTATAATATTTTAACTTAAAGTTTTGCTTGAATATTTAAAAATTTAAATATTGAAACAAAATTGCTAAATACAATAAAGTAATTTTTATTATGGTATAAGAGTTAAAGTAAGTTACCAATACGCACCGTTGTTCTCAACTAAAATTTTAAACTCTTCACAATATTTGTACAGTATTTTTTAAGTAAGGAAATAATTTTTCAACTTTAAAGTTTGGTGAAAAAAAAATCACAATGCTGGAATTTTAGTTATTTAACACAACATACCGCTGAAAATGTACTTACACATAAATTTTTCGCATTTTTTTTACATATAATCATACAAAGTGATGATGACAAAAACAATGATGATGAAAAATAATATTTGTCTTTATAACAAACAGACAGACATTTACTCATGTGTACATATACCCACATATTATTTGTATTAAGATGTTGAAAGTGGGAGGTGTAACGCGTCTGCAGCTACCAACAAAAACAATGAAAAAAATGTAGAAAAATCGTCCCGCGTCACATCACATTAAACAGACATAATGAACATGAAGAACAAAACTGAACAGCATATACGAAGATAAAACAAAACATAGCAACAGAAAAAAAAGATAAACCATCATCATGTTCTGGTTTTTATTTTATGATGCCGCACATAAAATCGTAGAATACTCAAGGAGTGGGGCAGGCAGCAACTATGAGGTGTAATTTCATTTTGTACTAAAATCTCTTTCATTGAGTAATTACACAGGCATTGATTTCTGTTGTTGGTTAGCAACAATTTCCAGTGAGAGTGGAAGAAAGTTAAGAAAAATGTTTTAAGAAAAAGAATCATTTACTTTGCTAATTAAAATTAAGAATGGAAAGTTATTAAAAAATCCACTTTTAAAATATATGACGAGTCATAGCATTCAGTTTGTGCTGACACATTTAGGTCAAAAAAATGGTACTACAGGACAACTATCGTAGTACTCGTACTCATCATGGACAGATTTTATTATGAGACTAAGACATCTTAATAATCAAGCAAAGCTTTAGATTCTTGCGAATCCATTTACCTATTTGAAGCTCGTGAGCGATTATATGGCGAAGCTCAATTGTGTAACAAGACACAATGAGTTGTGTCTTATTTGAGTTCCCGGTCACTGTGGTGTCGCAGCCAATGAGCTACTTAGTAAATGAATTGGCTAACCAAAGTTCAGCAGCCACTCGTTTAGGTCTGGAGCCAATCATCAACATCAGTTTCGCGGAAATCATACGGTGAATCAATGACTTTATGTTCACGAATTAAGGAGTCTTGAATCCTGTACAATTTTAAGATGTTTCGTGAAAGGACTGTTTAAGAAAAAACCGAATTTTTATTTCAGCTGAGAAACAACTACCTATGACTACCAGTGGAATGGTTAATCACAGGACATATTACATAAGGGCAGTACTTGGGTGTCATCATTGATCCAATCTGCCAATCGTTCCTTGAGAATGACGATACTATAGAGCACTACCTATGCAGATGTATGGATTTTTTAAGATACATGAGAAGCTTGAAGGGCAATTCTCGTTTAATTTAAATTTCATAGACAATATGAACTGTCAATCATTCGTTAAATCGACGATCAGTTGGTTCATGGTGTATCTATTTACACGTATGCTTAGCTACAAAAAAAAATTAAGTTTCTTTGGTGAAAACTCGTTCTTTATATTGTGAATACATAAAGTTCTTAGAACATCTTAACACAGAAGTCTAAGCGTCTTGCCATATTCAGCCACATTGATTCCTTTTTTTTGTTTTTTTGTTTTGCGTGTCGATTCCAGCTTTATATTGCCCGATCATAATATTATACATATATTTTATTTGTGTATATTATCTAATTAGATTTCTAGTTTTGCTCACAAGAATGGCAATTAATTTTCTATTTCATTCGCATTGTAAATATTTTATAGAATGGCTAAAGTACTGGGATTCTTGTAGCAGTCTATTTTTAACATGACAATTTGATTGAACAAATCTGGCGTCTGTCTGTGCTCTAAGGTTAAATAAATATTTCACTTTAAATAACATGACACCAGATACATTGAAACGCTTCACATAACCTACGCAACACATATCTATACGCTTATGCACACTCACACCTACACACACACTCGCAAATATTTATTTTGGAAATCAAAATTTGCAAAGCAAACAAAAACACCGATGCTTGTTGTTGTTGTTGTTCTGTTGTCGTTGCCAGAAATGTCGAGGATCCTTTTGACACAAATTGATTATTTTCGTAGAGCTGAGCTCTATAAACAGAAATATGCACCAGGGAGAAAGGGCGACTGGGGAGAAAGAATTTTAAGCGGCAGCAGCGGAAATTGTTGCTATTGAATAAAATCCCAGCAGCACCAGAAGCAGCAGCACTGCTTAAACGTAAGAATTTAAGGATATGCAAGTGAGTATTGGGAGTCTGATGTTGTTGTGCCGTCATCGTTGACGACAATAACGACGACATCGTATTCGCATAGCACACTGCAGATGACAGGCACCATTGCAGCAGACGTTCTTAAGTGACAGGGCAGAGCGGGAAGCTTATACATAGGTGATACAGTAGTGCGGAATTCAAAAAATGTGAAATATATTATCGAATATATTGAATATATTTTTTTTTATACAAGCGAAGACAGGATAGGATGTTCTTCTTTAGAATCAAAAACTACGTTAGAAAATGTTGGATTAGGGGAAAAAGCAGGATTGTCCCTAAAATAAACTTAAACTTTATAAACCAATTTTTCCTAGGCCAAACTAGTTTAGCCTAGAAGAAACTAAGGTTATTATTTACTGCAACGGTCTCACTCTCGATTTTTTTGAAATTTTAGTTCGTCCACGGTTCACTATACCATGTTTAATACGGGCCTTGCTAACACACCAGTGTTGGATATCCTACAGTGAACCGTGACCGAAAACCGCCTCGAAGGCGATGCTGGACATATTGGAGAAGGCCGCCCACTTATCCTAACATGCTGTGATTTTCCTAGGCTAAACTGGTTCATCCTAACACACTTCGGACGAACTATTTTGGCCTAGGAAAAACTAGTTTATCCTAAAAACTAGTTTGGCCGGTAACATATACATATCTCGAATTACATATAACATAATTTAGAAGAAAAGGTCAACCCAACTTTTACCCAAGTTGTCAATGTACCACCGTACTAGTGAAAAATTTAATAAAATAAAATACTGCGACAATTTATTCGCATTCTGATCTACTGCGACCATACGTTATACGTAGTTGCTTGTGCAAAGGATCACGACATCCGTTGCATTTAAGAAAGTGCCATATGAAAACATGCAATAAAACACTTGCACATTTTGAAAGAATTTTAAAAATACAAAAGAATACATTTAAAATAAAATGCAAATATCTATTTAAAACTTTCTCTCTCTCTCTCTCTCTCTTTACAGTTGGTACACACACAATGGTCCCGGTCCTTTACCTGTGCTAAGCGGTCCACGCATACGCCTTCTTGGTCCCATCTTAGCAATTGAGGCAGTGACTGGCGAAGATTCTGGTGTTTACAAATGTACTGCTAGTAATGTTGGTGGTGAGGCAAGTGCTGAATTAAGACTGTCCGTTGCCACGCCTATACAAGTGGAAATTGCACCAAATACGCTAAGTGTGCATATGGGCGGTACAGCGGAATTTCGTTGTATGGTCACTAGCAATGGTAGTCCAGTGGGTATGCAAAATATACTTTGGTATAAAGATGGACGTCAGTTGCCCACTTCGGGGCGTATTGAGGACACCCTGATAGTGACACGTGTTAGTCGTGAAAATCGTGGCATGTATCAGTGTGTTGTGCGGCGCCCAGAAGGTGATACATTTCAAGCTACTGCCGAATTGCAGTTGGGAGGTGAGTTGAATTATTAAAATTACAAACAAAGCAAGTCATAGCCTTAATTGCATACATTTCATTAAATCATAAAATAGATTTTAATGGAAATATTAATGAGCTGTAAACATGTGATGAGCTGTAAACAAAATAATTACTCATAAGACGCCAAGTTAAAGATACCAATAAACTTAGCCGATTTTTACAAATGAAGTGTCGATATCGATTCATTCTTCTCTGTTCGATACCTTTGAACTATGCTTTATTTTTTTCCAAATTTTTTGATATTATTCGATAGATTCTAAATTTTTCCTATCTATCGGCTTTTTGGTACTTTTCGATAATTAGTGATTTTATGGATTTTTTCCATACTCTATGTCTATTATCGCTTTATTCTATGTTATTCAATTTGATCTGTATGTTGTTTCTCTTTGACTTTTTCTATAATTTCTGACTTTCTCGATGTTTTACGATGCTATTCGTTACTAACAGCTTTTTATGGACTTGAATTGTACCATTCGGTACTTTGAGACTAGCGTTGCTTTTTTTCTAATCTTCAAAGTGATAGCAATCTTGGTCTTGAAAACTATGCAAAACCAAGAGCAAGATCATCACTAATGATTTTCAAAACTTTTGGATGCGTTTAGTTTTGTCGGCTTTTTCGATAACATTCTAATCACTTCAACTTTTTTATCGGTTTTCCGATACATATCGATACATTCCGATCTTTTCATATTTTTTCAAAGGATTACGATACTTTTGGACTCTGGCGTTGTTTCGATATTTTCCGAAAAATATCGACTTTTTTAATGTTTTCGACGCTATGCTATAATTTCCCTTTGATATCGATTTTGTCGATGTCTTTCGATACTTTCCGACCTATAACAACTTTTTTGATGTTTTTCCATATTGTTCGACTTTCTTATGTTGTTTGATATTTTCCGATTTCTACTAACTTTTACGATGACTTCGTTAGTATTCGCTACTTATCGATTTTATCGGTGTCTCTGGATAAAATTCAAAGTTTTTTTGACTTCTGCCAACCTTTCAAGGCTTTTTGATAATTCAACTTTTTTCAACTTATTCAATGAACTTATTACTTTTCGAATTTCAGCGACTTTTTAATTGTTTTCACTAGCTTTTTTTTGCATAACTTTATTGTTTTATTTTAAGATCAATTTTTGCTTCTGGTGAATAACAAACTGTCCTTTGTATATTTTGTTAGAAACATGCCATCCTTCAATAATTTTATTTAAAATATCCTTGATTCAGAAGTACACGCGAAACTTAAAGATTATTTCTTTAACCTTATTGAGATTTTCATACTCTGTAGTCAGTTTCAGCTGCTGTGCTTCTTTCTTCTTAAAATGTAAAACTATTAAATAAGCGTCATTACCAGTTGTTATTGTCGTTTAATTTCCGCCAAATTTAAATTACAAATAAATTTCATGAAAATATGCAATTCACCGGAAATTGTGCAATTTACTTTGTCATTATCGTTGAAAATGTTTTCATTTCCGTTGCAAAAACTTATTCGTTTCGCCAACAGAAAATAATTTCCAAAACAGCACTATAGTTCGCATTGGTCAAAGGTGATGGTAAAGTCAAATTTAAATGAACGTCGTCTGTATTTGAATATCGATTAGGAAACAGGTAGATATTTTTCTCATTCTACTATTTAGTAATTTGGCAATAATTAATTTGGGATGTACAAGAGAAAATATTTGTTACTTGCTGCTTCAGCTCAAGGTTTCATCTGATATGATATTTCTTTATTTGGCGCCCCTGAATGCTTAAAAAAGTTTGAGTGTTTCGATTTTGCTAGTAAAATTTTGTATCCTTATATCAATTTACTATTAGAATTTCCGTTCCTTACACGATTCTCATTAGTAAGCACTCCGTTTGTTTTATTTTATATGCAAAATAATAAGAAAAATAATTATGTAAGTTTTATAAGCTTGAGAGTATTTAGCCAGGTTACAGCACCAGCCGGTCAGTAATATTTTCCGCCATATGTTGACGGTATAAGTTGATTGACCATAATGATGAAGTGGTTAATTTCTTGAAAGGGTGCACTGCAGATTCCTTTGAGGTCATTAGCAACTGCCAATTTGTAAAGTGTACTAAGTGTTCTGCGAATATATAGTTTATTTGCATGCTGCAAAAGTATTTCGTGGAAGGAGAAGATTAGCGTCGTAATATTGTTCCTCAAAAAGAATTGCTTATGCCCAGGCAGAACTAGAACGCTGACCACCCTAAAGTTTTCTGCAGAGAGTTCGATAAAAGCACATCTTGATTTCAGTCTTGAAAATGAAGCTTTGTCTATGTCAACAATATAGGCGATATGTCTTGGATTTTATAAAAATTCCGCAGCAGAATTTGTTGTTTTCTTACAAACTTTTTCATGTCATAGAATCCCTCGCACACCACTCAAATCATCGTAGTCTAGAAATTATTCAATAAGACATGCATGCAATATAACATGTACACTGAGAAAACGATTTGTTTGAAATTTATATATGATATTAATATTTGAAAATGTTTGTTTTTAAAAAAATAATGGTCAGAAATTTTGTCATATCTCAAAAACTACAGCACCGATTAAAAAAATACCGAAACCAATGTTATGTTAAATTACCTTGCATATGACATCCATTTGAAAATTGATTCAACGCTTCCCAACTTATAATGATTTTGTCAAAAGCTTTATCCTCTGATTCCGATGTCTATACCTCTGAAACTAAATGCGTTTCCCAACTTTTAGTTCTATTTTCATTGTCAGCATAAAAACTTTTGTTGTTGCGTTATGTTAATCGAATAAAAGTTAGGAAAAGTTGATATAAAAGAATAGTTGTCAAAAGTTGAATAAGTTGACAAAAGTTTAAAAAGTTCGTCAAGAATTCATTAAAAAAGTGAAAAATTCCAAAAAGTTTGAAGAATGTTGGCAGCACGAAAACGTTGAAAAAAAAGTTGGAAAAGTCAAGGAAGTTGAAACGTATGGGAAAATCGAAGAGTCAAATAAGTCATAAGAAATTTAAAAAGGATGAAAAACTCAAAAAAATTTAAAAAGTACCTTTCAACTTCTTCAATCCTTTTCGACTTCGAGAACACTTCGAATTTTTCAAAACTTTTAGTAAATTTCGCAAACACTTCAACTTTGTCGCTACTTTTTGATAGTGTTCGGCACTATTCGATAATTTTCGGCTCTCATCGACCGATACTTATGGACTTCTACAAACTATTTCTATATACTATTTTAATATATATCGACTCATAATGATTTTTACGATATCAACTCAACATTCTATATTGGTTACATAATTTTCGAAAATCGAAATTTTCAGTTACTATTCGGTGCTTTTCGAGTATCGAGCTTTCAATATTTGCATTATTTTTCGAAATTATTTCATATTTTGATATTTGTTGAGTTTCCAATAGGTAGCTCTTTGATACTTCGATATTTTTTTTGAAGCAGATCATCAATCAATATATAACACGGTTCCATCCCTTTTTAACTGCTATAGCACAAAATAATCGTTTAATTTTTTGTTTTTTTTTTTTGGTAATATTATGAAAATGGGCAGAGCAGAACCTAATTTTTTTCCAATAGTAGACGGTGCCACACGTTTCCACGGCTAAGCTATTTGACTGTTTTTGAAGAAATTTGCTTTTGAGGTAGATAGAGCCCCAAGGAAGGGTTTTAAAAACCGTGTTCTTTTAGCAGGCGTCTCACAGCCTCTAATAGGAAAAAATAATTTCACCGCTGAGCCGCTCCATCAAATCCGATGAAATTTAGTATGGATATAGAATACACCCTAAGCAAACAGAATGATTTTTTATGGGCGGTGCCACTTCTCTAACGTCTAAATATGTTTGCACAGCTATGCTAATGAACTTATTTTGATAAAATTTGTTATGGAGACTAATAGAAACCTGAGAAAATTTATTTATTTTAAGAAGGCAAGATACATTGATAAGGCAAGATGATGTCAGGACTTTTGTTTTTAGTAGCGTTGAGCGTAAAATAATACTGAACTGTTTTTTACTCTCACTACATAAATTTAAATTTTAACTAGTGGGCGAACTCTAATATCTTTGAAACGACATCTGATAAAACTTTTTACGTAATTTTCCCGATATAGCGAACTATTTGATCAAATTTTCTTTCATCATAAGCTAGTGACACTTGAGTTTAAGTGCATATGCGGTCAATCTATATTTTTCGGCCTGAAATGAGTCCCGGCCATTGTTATTATTATATTTCGAATTTAGGTGTAACAATTCAAAATTTCATTACTTTTTGGTTTGTTTTTTTTTTTTTAATGCATAGTCATTTTGTCAAAACATCATACGTATATCAACTGTAAGGTTTTTATTTCAAGAAGAAAACAAAAAATTGGCTTAGTGATTTCATTGTTGTTTTCATTAATTTTTTGTCCTTTCACATGTTTCCATACAGCGAAGCTGGAAAATCTGAAAACACAGATTTTTTAATCCTTGTGTTGATTTTTGTTTTCTTTAATCAATTATTTTTCTTTTCATGGTTTTTTGCATTTATGTTTTCAATTATTTTTGTTCATTTGCTTTAGAAATTCAAGCAAAATAAATAAACAATGCCTCACTATTTTCACAAACTGACTGAGTGCATTGATACGTACATACTACCAAACTATGTATGTATTGTAATATATTGCTATGCAAAAACAGCAATATGTATAATATGTATATTTCATTCAAGTTTCCGTTTCCATTTTCATTCTGATTCTGATTCTCAGTTTGCATTCATTTTTGTTTTTTCTCTTACAGATGCGCCTCCTGTTTTACTCTACAGCTTCATTGAACAAACATTACAACCCGGACCGGCTGTGAGTTTAAAATGTTCAGCTACCGGAAATCCAACACCACAAATTTCATGGACATTGGACGGATTTCCGCTTCCATCAAATGGAAGGTAATTGAACTTATAATATTTCGCTTGAAACTTATGCTCAACAAATTAGTGTTGTTGTTTTAGCTGGGTGAGTTAATGGGTTGAAGTTGGATATTTAAACACAACATGGCAAATAAAGGGTGCTTCAATGAGAACGTCGTATTTAGTTTTTGGTTTAAGAAAATTATTTATTCGAAAAAAGTGACAATATTTGTAAAGTACGAACTTTACGATAGGATATTGATCAAAATGTGATTGACCAGTTCCTATTTATGTAATAAGTTTTAACAATAATAACGCTTTGTGTAACGTTCCTTATTTACTAATCGCAGTATTGACAGATGTCATACATTAAACTTTTAGAACTGCCAACCTTTTTTTCGTCATTATTTTTATTTTGTGCTCTTTATTTGATGAATTTTATGAAAATGTTTATCGTACTCATATTCTAACGTTTATATTTAGTATATTAGACGATGGAAAAGAAAATATTTGAATTTTGGACCAATTGATACCGTATCTTTTGCATTGGTTTTCATTTTCAATTCTATTGTTTGGTGTGAAATGTAGTGAATAAAACAACGATAATTTCGAAATGTAGTTTTTTTTTAGGTAAGCAGTCCGTCATCGTGATGCAAGCAATGTAAAGGAACATAATTCAAAAATGATCGTATCGTGCTCGTAGTGACGTAAAGCTTATCGTGTCGTTCTCGGTCTCGTACAAGAAACTTTTCATGTGTATCGTTTTCGTCTCATTATCGCCGAATTTTCTCAGTAGCTGGACCAGCGGCTTTATCCGAACACTGCTTACAATTTACGCAGTCCTTAAAATTCTCACAACTTGGTATAAGTCCAAGAATAGCAATACAAAGACTTTTGTTTTATGGGAGACCCATTATCCAACATTCTCCATATATAGTAAGTTGCTTTGGACAAATAATTTACATTTACGTATCAAGTTTCAAGACATAGCGTTTAAAGTGTTTTTTTTTTTTTGTATAAAGGAGCCGATCCCCGTTGCCTAATCCCATCTCGTGAGGTGCTTTTAGCATAGACAATATACACAATAGCTTCTAATTTCAAAACTCTTTCTACTATGGGCGCCAAGATGATGCGTTTTAAATTTATTTGTATTATGGAAGGTCTGGCCGATATCTCATTCTCGGCGATAATTTTGTGTTTATCGTACGAATCGTTGCTTTAATTTACGTATCATACGATAAATACTACATTATCGCCAAGACCGAAATATCGGCCAGATCTTTCTCGTCCCCGTCCTCGATCATACGAGAAATAATTTCATAATATCGTCTCGTTATCGATATTGACACCAAGAAGAGCTGATGCATTACAAAAGCCACATGTGAGTGTAATTTTTGTTTGAAGACACTGTCGTCAGACATATCATTTTATTTTATTACTATTTCTACAAATGCAAATGTAGTAGTATGAACATGTACATGTATAAATAATATATGTAAATATGTATAAATAAAATTATCTCAATTATTTCCAAGGAAATGTAATTACTATTTCTATAATTTAAAAAAAAAACCAATTCTATATACAATTTCCATATGGGTTATAATGTACCCCAAAACAAGAGATTGGGACAGTTTAACCATACACGATTCTAAGGTTAATATAGGTGTGACTAAAATTATTTACGATAATACTAAAAGAGGAGCGAGTCACTTTTGGTATCTTGTGACAGAAGCAGAAAAGTGTAAGAAGAACGAAAATCACTTAATGCATGTGAACGTGAACATTTTGCTGAATGAATATTTATAAAATAAAATAAAAAGAATTTTACGTAACTTTTCTCTCTGACTTAAGCTTTAGTTTAAACTTAATTTGATTCGATAAAAATCTACAAAATAAAAGATCTAAAGAAAGTTCTTCAAACAAATTTCACTTAATCCCTTTTTTTATTATTTTCCATTCAAACATTTCTTGCACTCGAAGTCTATTGATTGTGAACTCAATCAGTTAACTTGAACTGTAACTAGTTAAGCTCGGAAAATAACTTAACCCCATACACCTCCAAACCCACCACCGCTTTGATTTCAGAAACATTTCATATTGACTGCTGTAGGGTGCAATTAAAGTCAATGCTACGCAATGCAAAAAAGGTAACCGCGCCCCTTTTGCTTGTTTTTAACCAGCAAACATTTACTGTTCGCCAAAGTAAAAACTGCAAAATAATAATAATAAAAGCAGAAGCAGAGACAGAGAGAGAAACAAACAAAAAAAATCAACAAAAAACAACAACATCAACTACTACACTACAAACGGCAAAAATGAACGAATGCAAAGCAAAAATTAAAAAAAGAAAAAATGAGGGAAAACCAAAAAAAAAAGAAAATAATTTTAATTAAAACTTATTCCATCAACTGAGCAAAGAAGTAAACGAGGTAATTAAAAAAGTGTAAGTACGTACTTTCATTTCATTCTGCATTCGCTGGTTCGTTTTGCATTCTCCACGCTTTTACTCGCATCACTGTGTGTTTGTGTGGTAAATCTGTGTGTGTTTTTCTGCTGCATTTGTGTCTGTCTTTATGTAAACTGCTGGGGTGGACCCCAATAAGCATATTAAAGTGAACTTGCTAAAAGTTATAAACTTTGGAATAAAGTAGAGAACTCACTCCGGTCTACAGACTCTGCTTCCATTGTGATTGGATCCGATGGGAAAGTAGAAAACACTCAAGACACAGTCATTTGAATTCTTCTCAACGGTGGTCATGCCCATACTTTTCGTATTATTCTTCAAATATTTAATAAAATTTATGTAGGAAACTTCCATTCTCGAAGTAGTTCATAATCCCAGCGCCTATCACCTGTTTACTAGCTCAGATTTTGAGTTTTCTTGACTTACTTTTCAGTCCATAGATATTTTAATGCTTCTTGGTTTTGTTCACTGACATATCGTTGAGCAGAATAACGCATTAATTGACACCAAAGTTCTTTATCTGTTACATTGTTGCTGTAAAATAATTAACCAAAGATGCAATCACTTTTAATATAAACCTTCCTAAGTTTCCAACGTTCGAATTGCTAAAATATACAACTTTGGACAAACGGCAGCCTTTGTCTAATAGTTGCAACTGAAATCAAATTTGGAGTCATGAGCCTTAACAACAAATTGCTCATATGACAAATTTAGTTTGTTAAGGAATGCCATCAAATAAAGTCAGAGTGTTGAACGCCATCTTTAATTAGATTTAAAAGCTTTTTCTCCTTGAATCCATATCATAAGCAATTTTTAATCCCTTCTGAATATTTTCAGAAAATTCACACGATACCTTACCCTGACGGCACTTAAATTTTAAGGCTGTCCAAAGATTCGAGCTCGTTCAAACAAACTCGAAATTCACGAGCTTTTCCCAAACTTCAGCACCGAAATAAGTTCGTTTAACTCGACTCAACTCACTTCGTTTGGTTGGTATATCTCGTTATTTCACTTCTGTTTCTGCTGTGTCCAAGTCATTGACAGAAAAGAGATAAAAATATCGGTACACCGTACAGAAAAAAAAAAAACGAAGCTCGAACGAACGAGCAGCTCGAAACTCATGAGTTGTAATCGTATGATTTGGATAACGAGCGAACTGAAAATATGTTGAGTCAAACGGATCGAGTTGTTCGAAATTGAATCCTTGCGTATGGCAAGATATGTTCGATCAGCTGGTTGCACTGCCGCATTAATTTGCTTGTCCAAGGTTAAATTCAAGTTCTGACATTTTTTTCGTAATGGCTTATTTTAATATTCAATTACGTTTTACTTGGTTTCATCGTGGTTTTCTTTTCGCACTGTTTCAAAGCTTAGCTTGCTGCCGTGCTAGTCACACACGCGAGTATAGTCCTGAAGAAATCTTCATTAGAATAACGGTGCTTTTGTCGTTTGCTATCAACGTGGTGTCATACTACAGGACGAAGTTGCATGGATGTTACCATACTGTTTGTATGTTATTTGTCTCTGTGTTGAAGCGTTTACTGCTGGTTTCTATACAAGTTTTGTTACGTGCTGCTTTATGTTTGGTGGAACAACGTTCATGAATACTAATTCCCATAAAAGTGGAACAAAAATAACGAAAATGATGCTTAGTTTCTTCCATTTTGAGGGGCCACTTACAAGTTAAGTCAACGACGTTAGACATATTGACTATGAGCTGTCCCTATGACAACGAATTTCGTGTTCACATTTTATCTCTACGAATGAAGTCAATAGTTAGCCGTTTTTTCAGTTTTTCACAAAGAACATTTTCACATGGCAGTTTATATTTTTTCATGAGCAGTTCTCATTGTATCTTGCGACAATATTGAATATTGACTTACATTTTTAATTGAAAAGTGGCGATTTGTGGGGATTTTCAATCAGCATCCCTTATCTCATGCTATTTAAACATACGCTCCAGGCTCTTATGTTAGATAAGTGATGATTTTGAGCTGCAAGAGCACTATAAACGTCCGCTTCGTTTTGTCTTAAGAAAGAGCATTATCACCTCACCTCAGCTCAGGAGTCGGAGAACGTAAGAAAGTCATGTAGCTTTGGCTTGTGACAATGAGTTTAATAGACAACTTTTTGGGGAACGAATATGGTGAATGAGGAATTTCTCAAGATGTTGAGGTAATAGATTGTAATTTCTCTATCGTATGGTCAAACGTTGTCGTGAAGTTGTATCGGCTACTTTCGAAAAATTTCTCGTTTAAATTATAATGATATATGAATATGATGTGATAATTGCTCCAGGGTATTCAGGTTATTTTGCAATTTAATTTTACTCTAAGGTCCACTCTATTTGTATAAGTATGTGTAAATGCAGTGTTATCTGTGTTGTGTATTTTACTTCATTTTCCATTATTAAACATGGCGAGCATCGTTCGGCAGCGGCAACACTCATGATGAGTGCTTCAAGCCATGTTGTAGTTTGAGGCTAAACGCGAATAAACTCTATCGGACATGGTGCTGCTGCTTATTTGACTATGTTAGGCTGAGCTACACACAGTTTTGAGCTCCAGACTTTGCTAACTGAGCAAAATTTTCACTGTCATTTTAATAGTTCCTAGCGATAATCAATGCCATTCAGCAAAATATCAAAAAAATAATGCAAATATTTACTTAAATTTTAAAGTCAAAGTCCTCCAAAAGGTAGGATTCTTTAAATTTGCAAAATAGCTCTCCGTTTCGACATTCAAGATTTATTTATTAAGAAATTCTTCGCAGTCAATTTATTTTTGGAAAAAAAATAAATTCGCAGATAGCTATATATGTATAGATATATTGGTGGCTCTATTGTGTGATAAATTTTCTGATCGTCCGATTTCTCGATCATCTCGTGCGATTTAACACCATTACGCTTTTTGCATTGAATATTTATGCTAGACTGCAGTACTTTAATTTCTAAATTACCATGGTTCAAATGCCACTCCAAACTTTCGTTCATATGATAGTATTCAGCATGTGCGATCTTAGCCCAGTGGCATCATAATCAGCTTTGCCAAAAAAGAGTTAGTTCACCGCAGATACAAAAGTTTGGTATTTGTATTCGAAAAAAAAAACTCCGACTAACGTTCAAATAATTTACTTCAGGAAAAATTGAAAAAACACATTGCAAAACTTTGAGAAAAAACGCCCATTTTATTAAACTTTATTGCATAAGCACTAGCAATAAAACATCTTATAGTTTGGAGTTTTAAGCACTTTGCTTCAAAGGCTATAGCAAACAAATAACAAACTACAAAAATTCAAAATGAAAAAAATTATACAAAAAAAGAAAATACCGAATGAAATAAATGAAAAATCAAGACTCAAAACTGAAGGCAGTCAACATTATGAATCAAAAAAAAAAAAAAAAAAAAAAAACAAAAACAAAAGGCTTCTGCAATTTCAGCTCATAATGCAAAGGCAGAAAAGTGGAAAACTAAACTGAGAAGAGGATTTCACAAGTGGACGCGTTCCATGTGCAAATCCCAAACGTAAATAAGCCAACGAACCGCCCACCCTATCGCACTTGGCATTTTCGCAAAGCGCAACAAAAGTTTTTTCTTCACTAAATTTCCGTAGCAACGGTAGTTGAAAAAAGTGTATGCTTTCGAAAATGTAACGCTGCCGGGGAAGCCATAGCTGAAGAGCAGAACGCAAAGCAGAAAATATTAAAAAGTAATAATGAAAACGTACGAGAACGAGTACTTTAAATCAATAAGCAAAGTAAATAAAGAGTTTATGTGATTAAATAGAAAAAAAAAAACAAAAAATGATTGCTAAAAGAGCTTTGTAATCAATGGAGAGATTTCGATGTCGAGGGAGCACACGCAAGTGGAAGTACTCGGATTGAGAAGTGGAATTGATTATATTAAATTGAAAATTATATATAGATAATTCAGATATGTTTCATTAATTTGCATAATGAACGTGGGAATATTTCATCCATAGTTATGTTTGTATGAAGTTAAACAACAACAATCAAGCTCATCGTTCCACCTATAGGCAAGGCATAACCAACGTTTGTCAGGCCAGTTAGTAACCTATAAAGTATAATGCTTAAGTAATTACTTATGCTCAAACATAGGCTTAGACTATAGCTAATTCTAAACATATGCTCATGAGTTTATCTTAAAAGTTTTCTTGACTTTTTAACAAAAATTTTCAATTTCTACTAAACTTTGACTGAACAATAATACCTCATGTACTCATGAATTTTATGGTGTGACCATTACAGCACAGCTGACCAAATTGACTGACATCAACAGCAGCAGTGTGACAATCATTTTGGCCAAAAACCTTCGTATCGACCACAAATCGCAAATTACATTTTGTACAAAAGTCTGAGGTTGAAAGTTTTTATTGCGTTATTAACCAAAATGTTGCATAGGGTTTCCTCCGTAGCTGCTTACAAAGTTTCGTTGTTGTAACAATTGTTGCTGTTATTGCACATTAAATGTTTACGTACTTTAAACACAAGTCTGCATGTCTTTCGTACCACACCCTCTGCATCGAATCTAACGAAATTGTCCCAAATGTCTCTGCACCAATGGTAGTTAAAGTTCTGCTCGAATGACTTTCATTTGACGGTGCCAGTGCCAGTGGCAGTACAGTAGAGCATAGTTTGTCAAATTGCCAAGAGTGTACTGCTTTTTGGGGGGGCTATGGTGGAGTGATGTGGAAAAGACTGCAATAACATGTTACTAATTGCGCTGAAAATTGTTTTGCGTTAGAATTGAGTTTTGTTTGTGTGTGTATGTGTGTGTGTGTGTGTGTGTGAGCATAAATGCAATTTAGCCCTTTACATATTGTAAAGTTTTGACAATGCCAAACGTTATTTTCGTTAATGTTTTGTACAATTTATCAAATACTTAGGTGTGTGCATCATTTAAGGGTCAATGAGTTTGTAAAGAAACAATTTAATGGCATTTATACTTTACGAAAGGAGTTAAGTCTTGGAATTATTGTTATTACATTTAGGTATTTACTTGTTGATTGTTTTATTTGTAGAAAAGAAAGAAAGAATTGCATTAAGGCACATTTGTTTGCATAATTCTTGTTGGTATCATTATTATCAAGGGGCTTAAGATCTAGAAATTCACTATAAACTCATAAGGAGTGTAGGCTACTTGCTGCTTTCCAAAAATAATGATTAGAAGCAACGATTTTGTAATTACTCTTTGTTAAATATACCTTTCTGGATAATTATCTCGGACATATTAAATTATGTAAAAATGAGAAAAAACTTTTTTGTAGTCAGTCGGCTAAAAAGAACTGACACTAATCTCTTCAAAACTGAAATGAACTTTAATGATAGCAATGTCGAGGCAAAGATTGTATGGTAGTTACTAGCATACATTTTCTAATTACAGATCTTAATATAGGTAATTGAAAATGATGTTTACAACGTGACAAATAGCAAGTTTGTACATGAAGCTGAGGCCAACCTTTGATGAAAACGTTTTTGGCAACTTTTTTTCCATATAGCTCTTGATATATTCAAGCAAAGAAATTGCCCAACGAAATTAAAAACTGTAGAAAAAATAGGATCACAACATAATTTTTCTCAATTCCACCTTTTTTTTAAAAGGAACAGGCTTTTTTCTAGTAAAAACCTTACCATAAAATATATCTGATCATGGTTACACACTCATATAATTCTAGAATTCACATGCACTCCAACATATATATATATATATATATATGCTATTTACATAAAATTGCTTGTGTTGATATATTTTGAAACGCTTTGGAGCAAAATATACCGAACCGATTTTAATAATATCTTTTTCAAAACAACAAATATATTCTAAAACAGGACGCCACATACTTATTTTTTTATTTTTTTTTAAGTTAAGTATCCTTCTTTTTAGGAATAAGTTATGCAAAATTTCACCCAAAAATTGTCGTTTTATTTTTCGTTCCTAATGCAACTTCTTGAATTCTGTGTTGTTATTGTTGCTTTTTTTTTTTGGTTCTCACTTCTACCGTTTGTATAACCTCTCTTTCAGCTTTTTTTAAGTTACTTTTGAAGAGAGATATTTCATTATGAAAAAAACAATTTGTCGCACGCGTGCGAATCCGTGGAGTGATCTATAACATTCGAAACATTTCGACTTTTTCAGCACTATTCTAAGCTTTTACATATACGTATAAAAGATGAAAACTTCTCGATAATTTTGCTTACAACGTATTTGAAATGTTGATTTTTTTTATATCTTTGATGTAATATCTCTTTAGAAGAAAATTATTTTTCACGTTTCAGACTTTTAGTTTCGGCTTGATGACAACGTCTACTCAACCAAATATTTCACTGCGAGTTGAGAGAAATCTAGTCACTTTTGATAAAATGGGCGTTTTATTAAAGACTTTAAGTTTTTTTTTATTTTGCCCAAATATAAATAAGATTCAAGCCGATGGAAAATTATCGAGCAACATACTAATTTTGCTAAATCAAAGATACATTCCACTGTAAAAACAAACGAGTTTTATAAATAAAATTAAATTGTTAAACATGAATTAAGAAGATTCCTGATGGGCATACTGAATTTAATGGCCTTTTTTTAAGTTCTCAATCCAGAGTTTCTAAACATTTAAATGCTTTTGAGCGCATTAAGCTGTGCATTCACTTTTGATTGAAGTATTTCTATAGAAGAACTCGTTATAAAGAAATTTGCAATGAAACTTTCAGGCGAATTTTCTCAGTCACTTTTAGAACCGCGTCTAAAGTTCCGCGTTGTGATTTTGAGCTCGCCTCTGCGTTGGCCGTTTATACGTCCCACAAATTTTTGGCATAGATTTTAAACGTAACCACTACCATAATATTCAAAGCCATCCCTTAAGAGCTGCACTCGAGTCAACTAACAAATATCAATTTCCCAAAAACATAGCTTCACCGCTATAACTAAACTATAACTAGCCTCTACTGAAGTTTTGCTTCAATTTCAATTATCAAGTCATTTTCAAAAATAACAAATAACAACAACGAAACATTCAACTGAAGACAAGAAACTTGTAATGTGTCTGCGACACTTAAACCTTTGAAACGACAGCGTACAACTTGAGATGTCAACTAGTCACATTTTGTGTTGCCATCAGAGGAGTAGCCTTGACGTTATGCCCTAGGATATCACACAAAAAAAAAAAAAAAACACCAAACAAAAACCCATCAAACTCTACTGATGCAGCCATCAAGAGATTGCAGCAACATCAATGTTGATGCTGTACACTTTCTTGTCTGTCTGAGTCCAAGTTTCATGCAACTTTTCAATTGAGTTGCGAAAATTAATATGAGGAAATTGTGTGAGAAAACGGAATGTCAAATCGAAAAACTTTCAAATGGACGGAATATAAAAAAAATTTGGTCCTACTCGCTCGGCTTATAATTAAATTTGAAAAAAATGAAAACTATTTCATTTTTTAAGGCAAAAAAATATTTCAATTGCATATGTGCATGCAAAATTGTTAGCACACAATCTGGCAATGTCATTTTACTGCATTAAGTCTAAGCCATTTTGTGCACACCACCCTTTCACCAATTCCACTGCTGTGAACTGCTGTGCAAATTGAAAATTACATCCGGCATTATGATGCCTGTGCGCTGCACAACTTTTTGTTATGAATATGAAATTCGGCAAATTGCGCTCGATTCACTTTTTCTTCCACTGCTGTTGCAATTTGCAAGACTTCTAAAACGTTTTTCTTGCATTATTGCAATACTTTGGTACAACAACAAAAAAAAGTCAGTCGGTAACTATAAAATCTACCTAAAACAAGTTGAAGCTCTAAAGTGTTAAGTAAGCGGTGGATGAAGGTGAGGGAGGTGAAAGCTTTTACCATTAGCTATGATTTTATAAGTGCAACCACCATTTAAATACGACTGCATGAGGAGAACATATCGCACACATTCTACTAAAGTGGCACAACTCAAAATTTTGAAATTTTCAGAAATTGCAATAAACTGCTTTGGAGCTCGTGACCTATTTTTCAGAGATAAAGTGTGGATTGTTTAGAAGAAGCTACTAACAGAATATGGTTTGATCGTGGCGATTACAATGGCTTTAGGTCTCCGGCACACTTTTGCATCTTGCAGTCTAATTTCCATTGCAACGTGAAGAGAGGCATAACTCATTTTTGACAGCAAAGTACAACTCAAAATTAACTCATCTCTTTTGTGCTGATAAATGTGTGGGTATGATGAACAGTTTTAACGAGATAACTCGAAAATGATAAATTTTGAGTTGTGGCTCTTTAGAAGAATGTGTGCGATATGCACACTATATAGGAAGTTCCCCAGTGAGAAAAAATATCTATTTTTAAAATGCAAGGTTAAGTAGTAGGCGCGGTCAATTAAATCAATAATACAAGCCGAAATTTCAGACCCAGAAACGAAACTATGCTTTTTTACTTCCGATTTGACTCATCCGCCTTGGGTTTTTGAAATATCTTTAGCTAAGTATGCAAAATTGTTGTTTTTTTTTGGCATATCGTAGCTTATGTTTAAGTGTAGGATAAAATTTTAAGGCATAACTCAACGGAACATTTAGAGGTACCACGCATTGCCTTAAAACCCACTTGCATTCTTCTCAAAATATTTTTTTCTCTTTGAGATATCGTTTGTGTAAATTTATGATTTTGTCTTTTGTTCTCTTTTTGGCTCACCCATATAATGCAAATGATCAGAAAAACTTTGAGATTAAATTTGATATGAAGATCATAAAATGTATTTATTTTTGAGTGGGTGGTGCCACGCCTCTAACAGCAAAATATGCTTTCACAGCCAAACTTATGATACGATTTTGATGAAACTTACTATGGAGATGGACCCTAAAGAAAGAAAACTGTTTTTAATGACATACCCACAATCAGAAAATATGTTTTCACATCTATAAAAATAGATCGATTTTGATGGAAACAAATATTTCTTGATTAATTTCAAACATCTTAGGCCATATTTTTCACTGGTTCGAAACAAATGTTGAGTTAACAAGAAACGAAACCTCAATTCGCTAGATCATTGCTTTTTGCTCGTGCGTTGCTGCATTTACCACGTTTGCCGTTCGCCCCGCCAGACCACTGGTTGCCAGACAGTCAGCACGTGTTACTTTGTTGCTTTCTCGCTAGTGTCTGTCGTCTTGAATTCCAAATAGGAACACAGAATCATAGTCCAATGTACACATACATGTACGACTAGCACGAGTACAACTGTAGTTGTGACTGTAGCTCTGTAGCTGCGTGCAATGTGTATGTGTGTGTGTGTGTGTGTAAGTGCAAATGTGGGTGCGCAACAATTCGGCTCTGCGCCAGAAACCAGTGTTGCTTCTTGTGAAAACTTTTGCCACTTTCAGCTGATAGCTCAATTATGTGTTCATATAACTGAATTAGTTTACTTTTTCTTCGAGTGGCTTCGGTGTGGTTGGTTACCATTGGTGTTGTTCCATGTTTGTTTGTACATGTCAAAGTCATTGGATGCCATGAGGGTGTGTCAGGGTAAATGCAATAAATTGCAAATTTGGCGACGAAACACATTTTATTGAATTTTCTTTAAAAGCAAACAAAAAAAAAAAATACCAATAAAATGTTGCATGAGATAATATTCCTTAAAATGTTCTTAAACGTCATGCAGAATTGCATTCCTTTTATCTATGCATGAAGATTGAAACATAGAGTGTTTGAATTTTTAAAATTTTATATATAAATGCCATGAGACTTCTTTCAGGTAATTTTTTTCAAATGTTGTCTTAAAAGAAATTTCTTCACAGAACTTATTAGTGCTGTTTGTGGGGCTATTACAGCACTTAGTGACAATGATATGATAATGTTAAAAAAGGCTGAAAGTGATTTTATTCAGCACTTAATAAGTAGTTTTAGAGCCTTTCTTTTGTATAGTGTTGAAATTTAAAACATCTCAGTTACAGTGAGAGCAAAACTCTTGGTTGCAGCATCAGAAAAATTATTTAAATGGTTCATAAAGCTTTTTAAACACGCATCAATATTTGTTTGTTTTTACGGCATTTATTAGGATGTTTAAAAATTGTGAAAAACAGGAAAAATCAAGAAAAATTTCGCTGAATAACCCAAAACCATAAAAACTTTTTCACAAGCACTGACATAACTATAAATTAACCGATTTTGTTTGAAATCAAAAACTCTAAAGGACTACTATAAATTATTTGAACTATAATGTCTCTATAGTATAGTCAACAGAGCACAAATACTGATGTTATTATGTCTTATGTCAAAATATCCTTAAAGCTTTATCGCTTACAGCAATCAAAGTATTACGAGATAACTTTTTTATGGTTAAGCACTTCCATTCCAGTTACGGTCATCTTGTTTACCAACAGCATCATCATCAACATCAAGCTCCTTAACATCACAGTAGCGTTAACAAAAACCAATCAATATTTCAAACAGTTGGTAAACACTCAATTAGCCATAATGTCGTAATTATCACAAATAAGTTTTATGTTGCTGCTCCCTTTCCAAGTGCTTCAGTTGCTGCTGCTGTAAGAAGTTACCGTCCAACTTGGAGCTCTTGTCATCGATGTTCTGTTCAACCATCTTATAAAGTTGTTTATTTGCAGTTACATTAGCTGAACGAAGTGGAGTAATGGTCTTAATCTTATAAAAGTTTACTGCACTCGCTCGTTAAAGAGGTTTGCTTTTATACCACCTACTCTATGCTAACGTGTTTGTATGTTGTAATGTTATATTGGTGTTATTATAGTTTGTTGTAGTATTTTAAGTTAGGGGCAATTACTACATTACCAAGTTATTTGAAATTTCTTCAGTTTGCCCTTAATGAAATGTGAATAACTTTGCTTTTGAACATATTTAAAGTTAGCTCACACTTCGTAGAAATTGTTTTCTTAAGTTTGAAACATGCAGTAAGAAAAGCAATAACTTATTCAATAAAATGCTTCTCTTCTGAGATATACGACATTAAAGTTGAGATGTTCACAATTCAAGTCATTTGCATAAGAGCAGACATAGTTTTATAAAAAATCAAAATAAAACATGAATGAATGTCGGAAATGCTATGCGAAACACTTTTATAAGTATGAGAATTAATATTCGAACAATTTTATTTAATATTTTATTTCTTCTAAAATTAAGATACATGATACATGGTTTTCATTCAGTTGCAGATATTTTAAGAATAACCGAGATTTATTTCACCATTAATATATGATATCTTTTAATTTGTGCTGAACTATAAAATTAATGTACCCTTTGTGCATCACTGATGGATAATTATAAAAAACCAGACGCTTGCGCATACGAGCAAAAGACTTCGAGAAATAGAAAAGTTAGGAAATTTTCATTTCTGTGGTAGCAAAGGAGCATTCAACGCCGTCAAAGTTCCTAAGGCCCATTAGCTTAACTTTATATCTGTTAAAAATATTTATTTTATTCTGGGAGATTGATATATAAGATACTTTTTTCGTATTCGTTGAAAAAGGAAATTAATTATGATGATACCTCCCATGCTAGGGCGGCTCTCGAAAAAAATAATTATGATGATATAAAATAAGAGTCACTCAAATTATCCTCAGAGTTTCAAAAAAGTTGCCTCAAAACTTTGGGGGGTTATAACAGATTGAATTTAAAAGTTACTTTCCAATAAAACACACGACATTTCGAAAGATGTTTTAATGGAATATTCAGAGGATCTAACAAGAAATTGAATCGAGTGATATTTAAGAATGTTGAATGCAGATTTCGTGATCAGAAAACGTAAGCACCACTATACTTCTTAGAACAAAAGATAAGTTACTACGTTCTTGATTAAGTAAAGCAAATAGTAAGTTTACTAGACTTCAATAATTGATGGCTTGAGGTTGCTCCGGAACTACCTCAATCTACGATAGAGGCTCATTGCAAAAAAGTATACACTTTATAAAGCACTGATAAAAGTCCCCTTAGACGTAATGAAAACCATAAATATTTTGAGAAAACTTGATGGCTACGATATAATTTATGTTCGAGCCTTATTGAAAAAAAAACATACGAAAAACTAAGAAGTTTCATTTAGTTTTATCTTCCCCATGCTGGACATGATTCAGTCATTCAGGGTGAAGACCTTACATAACATTATAAAGAACAGATTATACAAGGGATTATGTAATAATTTACTTACTTTATGCATAAAAAATTGGTTCTATCACGTAAACTAAGACTTAAATTTGTTAGTCGATATAACAATTTGCAAATTATTTTAGCTCAGTGAAAGAAATAAATTAAATTTGTAAGGACCCAGCGAGTATGGGAACATCTCATTCCGGTATTCTCACAGATTCTGTGATTGAAATATAGTATGTTTCCATCACGTCCATCATTTAAGACTTTATTGGTAAAGATATAGTTATAGATGGGAGGCATTAAGTGGATGCGGTATGACGAAAATCATGGCTCCTGACAGCAGGCTGCTAGTGCGACTAAATTCTTATGAATTACTTGAACGTATTTCGCGTGTCGTATAATAAATCCTATAAAAAAGAGTATTCATTTAAGCTGAAAGAACCGGAAATGTGTTTAAAAAGTATCAACATAGCAATTTCTTATTGGACATAGCATATCTTCACTTTCAAAACTTGATGATAATTTGTTCGCATTTAAATCTTTAAAAATTAATATTTATTGAACATAAATTTAAACATTAGGTTTATCAAATTAAACAAGAACTGCAACAACCTGGTTAACAAATTTTTGTATGCATATGCAACCTTTGAAAATATATTTCATTCACAATTCGATGCTCAACAGTAATTGCAAAATAGATAGTAAATAGTTGCTGTTATGTTATGCATTACATACCTGCAACTTAATATAATGGCCACATAGACAACTATCGCAAAGACATGCTTTTGTCCATGCATTGAAATATGTTGTTATTTTAAACGCCTTGATAGTGAAAATATTTATTTTAGAGATTTTATAATTTAAATTTCAATTGCATTAATTAATAGATGCCAATTTGAAAAACAAATTATTCCGAGAAGTGAATTAACATTTTCTCACTTTCTAAGCAAGAAATGCCATGTCGAAAATAAGCAGCTGATATCAATATTTTGTTGTGTACTAAAATTCTTAATTATGAAACAGTATTTCATGAAAGAATGCATACAATTCATACACTACAAAAATATCTCTGTAATCATAAACGCCGTTTTATTAATGGATAATTTCATCAAATGGGCTTACTATATGTCCGCTATCATTTTCTATACATAACATCAATATTTTAACATCATATTTTAATACAAATGTCACAGTATTTTATTCACATTTAAATTGTAACCTTCAATTGTATCATCTCATACAAAACTCTCTTAGTATTTTCCAAGTAATATAGTAATTGAAGTGTAGCAAACTTTTTTTTGTGCAAAATTTTTAAAACCACACACTGCAAAAGCTTGTTGTTGTTCAAACAATAATACAACAATAGAGAAGTTTATTTTTTCAACAAAAAACTTATGTAGTATTTTCGTAAAACTGTTGTAGAATCAATTCACTTGAAGTATTGCTCTTTCAAGGGTAAAGGCAGTTTCTGTTCAAATCATGCTGGCAAATATTTTCAATGCACAACAGATGGATATGTTATTTTAAAGTCAAATATAAGCTTTTCAGGCAAGTTGGGCGGAGTGGCAGGGCTCATACGTACGAGTAGTATACACTTGAGAAGCAGTCATGTCATAGCAGCATTGATTTTTGGACACTCCTTTTAACAAACAACCCGGCAAATATGAATGCAACTGGGTTTTAGGTCACCTGAATATGAAATGAAAATCACACATATGACAAAATGTATGTGTATTTGAATGCTGGTACATTGTACATAAGTATGTATATCTGCTACAAAGGGATTGATATTCATAGTGTGTGCAGTGAGTTGTTTTGCAGTTGCCACAGAAAAATATTAGTAAGGAATTATAAGAAATATATGAGTATTACTTATAAACGTTTTAGCATTGAGAAAGAACAAGAAAGGATACCATATTTTTCAAATCTTTTCAGCTGCTATTTTGTGTTATTCATATTGAAATCATCACTGTCTGCTAGCATTTTCTTTATGAAAACATTCTTCAGATAGAAGATGGTAAAATAAATTGACTTTACGATAATCACGAAGAAATCGTGCGCACAAAGCAAAATATATTCAGCGTCTTGTGTAAATATAAACAACTCAAAAAGTAATGTAATGGTAGAGATCCGAAGAATATTTTTTTCGGACTATCGAAACTATTCGGTTCGAGAGTGCTCTTTCAAAATGTCAAAGTAAACTATATAAAAGACACAAAGGTATTGCGTTTTGTCCTAGATTAGTGTCCGAGATAGTTCAAAGTAGCGGAACAGGTCATAGTGCTTTGCATTCCTCTATGGAGAGGAATATTAATTCGAATAACCCATGGTGCTGATGTAGTTCAAAAGGTGAAAATACATTTAGCGAATGAAAGACAACGCTCCAGAAAAGATAATCTTTACCATATAGCCACAAGGTTCGGGAAGTTAGGCCGTACACACGTTGCAGAGACAAACTGATTGCTGAGAACTCAGGTTACAAAACTAAAGCAAACTATCACTGTATTAACCCGTTGTTAATTATGTGGGGTGTCACAAGCCCCACAAACTTTCTCCTCACACGAATATCTGCCACCGTTCGCTCAGTAGCTGAATTTAATACATTCTAAGGCTGGCACAGTAAGCAAGCTTAGAAGAAAAAACAAAAAGCTAAACAATGCTGGGGTGTATCACACCCCACCTCATTGACTGCATTACTAGAAAACTTCTGTAAAGAATAGGTAGAAGCTCTTAAGCAACGTTTGAGGAACTACAAAATAAGACATTCAGAAGATGATATTTTGAGTGCTCCTGGGACAAAGACGGGAAAATAAAATATACCTGTGCCGACTGCAATCGGTCCATTTGCATAGAACATGGAAATTGTACTACAAAAAGTTCATATATTCTGAGAAGTTTAAATAACTTGTATATATATCCTCACTTCATAATATGCATAAGAAGTGGAATTTAATTAAAAATGTTAAATGTATTTTAATGTTTAGTAATCAGATTTCCGACCTGTAGCTTTTCATGGCTGGAGCCATGTAGCTCAACAATAACGCAAATAGCACTACTTTTATGTAACTAGTGAGGCTGGCGTTGGAGATAATATAGCCTGATCGAAGCCTGTGTTTGACGTTAACCATAATTAAAATTCAAAGAGGCTTATTTCATCGGGAGTTTTATAAAGAAACACAAATTCAAATGAAATTGAATGTGAATGTTGAATATGAAATGCCTTCCAAAAATGCATGAACATGTTTTGGGTGGTTTGTGTTGCGTTGCCCTTTCCAGCTATCATATCTCGGAAACTATAAAATATTGAGAAAAACAAACCAAACTTAAGAGTTTCAGTTGAGGCAAAATAATTCAATAAATCTTAAGAAAAAAAAGCGCCAACGCACGCAGCTCTCTTATAATCTGCTAATTTAATGATGTCATCGCTATAATTTTCTAATTGAAAAGAAAATTTCTCGAAAAATTTCTCATGAAATAAGAAACCCACCTCACTCTTTATATAATATTTTGGTTACATAAACAAATTAAGTTCTCATGATATAAATTTTTAATATCATATATCAAAAATCCCATGTGTTAAATTTTTCAAATTTATAAATCACACAGTTCTTCCACTTTATAAAATTGGAATTATGTTTCGGATTATTGGCTTTTTATGAAAACGCAATTGTGTTTCTAAAACCATTTAATATTCAAAAGGAATACTGCTTAAATATTGTGAAACATAAAATCCATTTGAAACCCAAACACTTATTTTTTACACTTTGCTAAAAATTTTAAATTTCACTACTAATCCTCTGCTGTTTGTGTAACTAAAGCGTTACAAGCCCTGTCATTTCACTTTCTATTTAGAAATGAATATTGTTTGTTCTACATCACTTGTTTGCCTGATTTTGGCGTTACTTTTATTTGGTTATCATTTATCCAACGCTTTGTATGATGAGTGCTCTTTGTGTACGTGAGTTTGATTTTGCAAATTTTGTTGTTGTTAGAAATTTCATCTTAACAAAATGTCAGTTGCCAGACATCAATCGGCAGAGTGATGTGAATGAATATGAAATTCATTGATGATTTCTAAATTGAATCAATATAAGTAAATTTGCAATAATCTAAGGCGATCAAGTAATTCTTAACAAAATCGTTTAATGATATGCTCCGGCACAAAATCATAACAACAGCAAAAGAAACAAAAACACCCAAAATGAAAATGAATAATATTGGTTTTACATTTGCATAAACTCTGTAGGAAAATATTATCCTTATTTAATGGCATTAATTTTGCATCATCCCAACAAATAACAACCACTGCAGCCAACCAACGAACCAACTAAGCACCGAGCTAACCAACCACTTGTTGCCATTATTGGAAAAACATTTTAGAGAGGATAACAAGAATGTAGATGCGAGAGGTGGGTTTCCCTAGAAACCACAAATGATATCGTCTTGTGCATGATATCCTGCTCGTTGTGTGTCACAGTTTGTTTTTTTTTTTTGTTTTTACTTTGATTTTTTTTTTGTATTGGTAAAATTCTGTCTATCAAATTGTCTGTCGTTTTGTTTTGCCATCTCTGCCTGTCGGGTTGTTTTTCTGAGATCCAACAGGATGTTTGCTGCATTTCTTAAGTTTGTATCCTTATGCTTAAAACTACAAGAATGTAAGAAAAATTGAAAACAGCTATTGTTTGGAATGAGAAATAAAATATCGATAGATTTGTTTACTCTGTATAGTAATTAAAGTACTGATATTCTATTTATAAGTTTTAGTAAAAATAATTTTTATTTTCATCTCTTTCACTACATCTACTAAATATCTAACTGTTAGAACAGTAGAAAAGCAACTTTTTGCTCTTAGATAAGACTGCTTTAACGTGTAATTTTTATCCCTTGAGATTTCTATTAAAAACTTTAAAATCATGAAAATTTTATATATCTTATAATGATTCAGCAGAACAGATCTGTCGCAAAACCAAATTAAATAGGAGTTTATTTCATGAGATTATTTACTTTGGATATTTTTATCTCATAAGAATTCCTAAAATTTTTTCAGCATTTACTATCGAAATTGTGTAAAAAGTTCCATCTGAATTTGTTAAAACTCTATTTAAAAATCTTAGTGTGCTCAGTTTAAGTTTTATTTTTGAATCCTGTACATCGATACTTTTGCCATAAAAAAAAATATTTACAAGTAACGTCAGCACTATCCTTGTCCTTTCCTCAATATTTGTGCAAAATAAAAGACATGACAAGACTAAAACTACGTAGCGTAGAAAGAAAATACTGCGTTATTTATTTGAAATTCTATTTATCATTTAAATATTAAGCATTTAAAATAGGATTAAGTTTCACTGCTGCTTCCCCGTTGTGTGTCAAAATAAAGTAGCAAGATAGCACTGCTACGTTGAATGACAGTGACAATGGCTGCGGCTGGAGAGTTATTGGAAAATTTTTTCAGTATTGATGGTGGCACATGAAAATCGATAAAATATACAGTTCAAAAGAGATTAAGAAAAAAACTTTTACAGCATTTTTACAGATTTAGTCATACTCTATGCTAAGCTGATAGAATATTGCAGTCAATATGCTTCATAAAAAAAAAAACATCCTGACTAAAGCAACAATTTGACGGAACTTCAGCACGTAAGGAATAGATTTTAGCAAGAACTTAAAATTTTTATTTTCAACTAGTAGCACTATACAATTATTTGTAAGATCGCAAGTGACAAAAATCCCATACGATAAAAATATATCGAGATAAAAATTCTTAAATATATTCGTTTCTAAATGTTAAAGTTTTAACAAATCTTTATAATATAATAGTTCTTCTTCATGAGACAAGGAGATAAAAATCTCATGAAATAAAAAATGGATATGATTTTTATGTCTCTTGTGATTTTTTTTATTTATAATCTCTTAGAAAAAAGTTAAATAGGCAAATATCTCATGAAATAAAAACTACTAGATAAAAGTCACTTGCTATGGAATATTATCACTTTAAGTATATAAGTCTCATGAGACACATGTTCTAATATTCTTCCGAAATCATCTCTCACGTTATTTATTAAGTTAGACTTTTTGTTATACTGTAACGCTTGTGCTGCATATATCAGCATGATATTTTGGTGAGAGGTAGAGGAGGGTCTCTAGTATACATAAAGAGGCAATATACGGAAAAAATATCACTTAAAAGTGCCCTTATTATAAAATGCTACCGCTAATTGATATTGTAAGTAACAAGTTGATTTTTAAGAAAAATTCTTTTAATTAAAGTCAATCAGTTTTCGAGAGTTGGCCGTAGTTCAAGCCTTTTCTGTTGATAAAAAAAGTTTCACTGGAAAAAAAGCATGCACTTAAAATTTGGTTGATTTGGAAAATTGTCTCTGGCCTGCGAACTTAGCAAAAAATTCTACAAAATAATTTATTTGCACGAAATATCATCGTGAAAACTAATTTGATTATAAAGAGTTTTATAAAATAAATAACGAAGGATATTAAGGATATATCAAAAGTTCAAAAAAAAAAGTACTTACAGAAATTTTCAGCGCAATAAAAAAATATGGGTCTTTGAAAATTGAACGTAAAATTATTCTTGTAAGTTTTAAGTAAATCAGTGACATTGAATTGACCACTTAATCGATTTCAAAAATAATGAGTCATACATTTTTGGAATTCATAATAAATCGACGTTAATCGAAATTTACATATTTTGAACAGATAAACTAATGAATTTTCGTTTGATAAACAATTGACCATATAAATGAACGTGCCATCAGAAAAACTTCTGGACACCACGCTCAACATTTAATATCTTTATAACGTCCAACACAAACTTTATAAATGCACACGGGAATAACTATGAGCAGCTACAGAACTTTTAAAATTAAAACAAAAACAAAAACAAAAAGTTGCACCTGTTTAAATTATATGCAACAAAAAAAAAACATGCAGCAATAAACTTTTCCAGGTATTTTGTAACTAATGTAACTACACTTGATTTGGTTGTCACTTACCAATGCACGTCGATGGTTGCATCAATTCATTGCATTTATTAAGGACTTGCATGGAAATTCCGGTTTGGTCCGAACCAAAGCTGCCCTGAATTCTTTGCATGCTGCCATTTGAGCAAGTAATCATGTCCAAAGCAATACAGCATTGGTGTTCAGCCAATCGACAGCAATGTCCCTTCATTGCTATGTTTAGGACAATAAAACGGAATGACGACGACATGAAAAACTTTTCAAATATTTTCCAAGCAAATGCAAATAAATAAATTGACAGATATTTTTGTATTTATTTGTTGTCACAAAAAGTTAACGAATGATATACATTGAATGTTTATTGAAATACAAGCAGAAAAGTGCTGTATGGTCATACAATGAGTCTGGGAGATTCAATAGCAACAAGGAAATTTAGCTTCAATAATGTTGTTTCAAAAACTTTAATGTTTCGTAAAATACTTTATGAAGTAAGAACATTCACATTCAGGTTTAAGTGCTTAAGACCAATCCATTGGTTAGCGGGAGTAACACAATTAAAGCTGAAATCACGCAAATCAAAATCAAGACTGTTAGGACTGCCAATATAATAAGAACTCCAGCGAATAGCTGTTTTCCATACATAACTTCTTAAGACCCACATACAGCGTTTAACTAAACTCTCCATGACACTTTTCCCGTGAGAAACCCAACTGGCTACGTAAAGTAAAGCAGCGCACACGTAACTATGCGTTCGCTGAATAATGAATGATAGCAGGCGGTATTCTATTCGATAAGCTCTGCAAGTCAACACAAAACAAAAACAACAAAATTCAGACTTTGATTGGAAAATTGTTTTACTGTGCACATAATACAGTGCGTGTTCAACTCTATACAACAACATCATCAACAACAATAAGAAGTAGAAAAAAGAAGATAAAAAGAGAAAACCCTTAGCTGTCAACAGGGATTCACAAACTTTGTGTTTGTATTTAACTTATTTATCCCTTACATTAAAAGTTTGTCTAAAATTGATATCTTTTCTGCGATAAAATAAACACAATCAAAAGTATCTGTTGGAATAAGCTCAACAATTTTAAGTCCCTTTAGGTATTAACGTTGAAAATATTTATATTTAATTGACTCAACTTGTATGAGGTAAGCGATTTAATATATTTTACTATATATAAGTAGCTTAAGACGCGTCAAATTCACAGAAAAAAAATGTTTAAAAATCTAAATTTTTGTAACATTTTTTTGGTCTTGGCCGCAAAACATTTAATATAGACAGCAATAAATTTGGAAATAGAAACCATCTTGATATAAATGAAACCATTGCTTGAAGGAAAAATAACCAGCTTTTTTTAATGAAAGTTTTTATTTACAAACTATAGAAAAAAATAAAAACTGCGCCACTTATGGTTTAAAAATCTCATAGCCATGACATGATTGAATAATAAGCCCTTAGATTTAGCACTTCAAAATCAATTAGAAGAGTGTTTTTAGCTTGATCTATTACGTACAGTGGGTCATAAGAGCAATACGAACTAAATCTTTCAACAGAAAATATATTTTTGTTTTTTCAAAAAGCTAATTTTTGAAAATGCTCCATATATGAGGCGATATTTAATGCAAATAATACAATTGCAGTAGAAAGATGATTCAAACGGCAGCTAAATTTGAAATGTTTGCTGTTCAGAAAAAATCAAACAGCCCCTTTATGGTTGGCTACTATCTCGCCGTCTTAGTTGCTGACCCAAAATTGGCTTCATGTTTGGCGACATTGGCGATATGTCTCCGCGGCAATGTCTTCCAGACTTTTTGTCTACACATGGTTGGCAACAGTCTCTTATAGTTGTAGCCAGAAATGTCAAAACTTGGCGATCGCGATTTTGATATCGGCAAAATGAAAAAATGCACGTTGATAAAAATATATTTACAATTTATGTCAAAAAAATTATTTTAAAAAGGTTGATTCAGTACAAAAATCACCACCAAAAGGCACAAAAAATTGATATTTTCGAAAAAAAACACCAAAATGGGCGGTATGCTTGATGCAAGTATTGGCTTACTAAACGAGTAATTTGTTTCGTTGATAACTTACATAATAAGTTTTCTTTGTTAAGCGATAATTGGAAATGAACCTACAAAAGTCATATGGCAAAATTTGTATTAATAAATGTTGGCCAGAAATGTCAAATCTCACCACAAATGTCAAGCTGAACCAGAATTGTCAATATTTTTGTCATCCTCAAAGTGTGGAACGTAATACTATGGAGAAAGTGAACTGTAGCCAACCATGAAACCGAAAAATGAAATAATGTATCGTGTTGGAGTTAAAAATCAGTAGGCAACCATGAACGGGCTGATAGTCTTATGATGATTCCAATACTTTTTCCCTTTAAAAATGAAGACTGTTCTACTTCAGTAGTGTCAATTCAGTAGGGCTGGTGATGGCATTTCCCCGCCCCCCCCCTAAGGATGTGATACTAGTTATTATTCAATACATTAATTCAATAAATCCATCTTATAGTGGTGTAACTATATATCTCACTCCCAAGATTTGGTGAAGTGACGCTACTGTTCTACTTATATTTTTTGCAGCTCTTTACATCTATGAGAATCTTTAATTAATTATATTTTAAATTCAATGACACCATGGACAATTTTTTTTGTCAAATGGTTGAGAAAAATGCCTTAAAAATTAAATTCCTTGATTTAGCAATTTTCTCCTTAATTATTCTATAAAATTAATGACGCTGGAAAAAGTTTATTTATTATTGGGCATGAACCAGTAGCTTATTTCAAAAATATAAGAACTGACAATTCTCGCGACTCATGAAAAATTTATGCTGAACATTTTTTCATCATAAATGCACTTGATACCAATACAAATTTTTCAATATTTTCCTTTCATTAAACTACGAATTAAATCATAAAAATAAATCAGCGCTGGAATGTTCCATGAGCATTTTCATCAAAATCTCTATTGAGTTTTTATTTTCATTTTAAATCAATAGCTCTTATATATATTTTTTTTTGCATCAGGATTGTATTTCAATGGCAAAGTGTGTCTGCGGCTCCTTAGCCATGTATCCTCATTATTTTTGTTCTATTAATTTAAACAAAACAAAAAATTTTGTTTGTCCCCAAAAGCCATGAAGTTCGACCATTTAATAAACAAAAATTTTTTTATTTTAGATATGAAGATGGCAGGTTTCGCACCCTAATTGAAAATATTGTAAAGAAAATTAGTGAAATGAATAGTTTTGCAGCTGACTTGAATTATTCAGCTCATTTTGAATGATTCATAATAAGCTTTTGGACCGAAGTCTTAGAAATTTCAGAAAATATCTCATGATATATTCTGTGCAGTAAAAGCTTTTGTTGATTTAAGTATAAAAAATGGTGAAAGTCATGCATTGAATTAAAAAATTAGAGAACGTAAGATATTTTTTCTTTAAAATATCGTGGAATTATGCAACAATAAGTTTTGACCTAACAATTCCGCAACTTGCAGAATGTCTGACAATGCTGGCACGTACATTCGTACTTTTATCTACCAAATGATTCTACATCTACATACATTTACTTAATGCACTTCTTCTAATTTGATGTATTTCTTATTCTCCATTTCTTTTTTCGTTTCTCTAATGCAGATTTATGATCGGTCAGTATATCACTGTCCATGGCGATGTGATTAGTCATGTTAACATTAGCCATGTCATGGTCGAGGACGGTGGCGAATACTCCTGCGTTGCAGAAAATCGTGCTGGAAAGGTACAACATGCGGCACGTTTGAATATTTATGGTATGTTGTAATCTTATTCATTTGAATTCAGCTAAAGTGAAAAGCAAAATATTACAAAAAATTTATAGTAAATGCAGAGTTCATGTAAAGTGTAGTGTAGCAAGCGAGTCTGTGTATACATTGCGCCTAAAGCATTTTTACATCGAACAAATTTTTTTCATGTAATTGGAGGATAGAAAAAACCTTGCAGCGGCAAAAACAGTGGCCATTTTTCGACTGTTTTTGTTTTTTGTTAAATTTTTAACAGGCGCCTACGTTTCGCTGCACACGAAAAAATCTCAACTTCATATGTGTGCGCTGGATGGTACAACAGATTTGTTGTATTCGTACGTGCACATTACTATATTCTCATGTTGTTGTTTTTGTCGCGCTGCTTGTCTTCTACATGGGTCATTCACATGGAAACTCAAATGTTTTTTTTTGTGGTAAAAAATTTTCGCTTGTCCAGTTGGTAGTAGCAAATGAAAAAAAAAAAAAATTAGGGGGAAAAAATTAAAAATGGGCGGATGCGGATGTTGTTTTTGGCTTTGACTTAGCCAGCTGTATTTTTGTGCTTTGTCGTTGTTTTCGTTTCATTTTTCGTTTTTGTGGTGTACTTCTTATCTGGACCATATTAACTGTTTTTGCCTGAGAGGTGTTGTGGCATGAGATTGAAGTGGGAGTTGGGGGCTCTTCAGCAGTTTGAGTTTGGATTCTACTTAAACATTTGCATATTTAACTGAAACTGAATATTGTTGGGATTTTATGTTGCTTTTTTCGTTATATCAAAGTCTATATTCCTTTTAAGCGCTGTATTTGCACTTTGATTCTGTGCCAAAGGCTGAAAATCCCTTTTTAAATTTGCAGCTTAATGAAATGATTTTATTAATTAATTTTTAAAATTCACTACAGGAAAAAAATTCATGTTTCACTACAATATGAGCAGATAGGTTGAGTGAAAAAATGATATCAGGTAGAAGAACTTCGAGAGACTATAATTTCTTTAGAAACTCTGAGGAAAATATTTTATTTTTAATTGATTTTTTGAACTTTTTTTTTATGTATCCCTTTTTAATGCTTATGGTGAATCTCGCTTATCTGCTTTGTATGTGAGGAAATTATCATATTTGGCATAAGGAGAAAAAGACTAAGATGAGAGTAGAGAAGTCATTGTATCCAAACAACATTTATAACATTATATAGCTCGTTGACTCTAATCAAGCTTATGTAGAAAAAACCAATATCAATGAAATCTTCAACTTTAGTTCTTCACGCTCGAAACAAACAAAGGAGAAGGACGCTCTGTTGCATATATCAAGTGATCGCTGCAAACAGATCAATTGGTATAAGATTGGTTTGTACAATAGATGGAAGCTGGAACAGAGTTTAATATCAGTTAATCAAAAAGACTCACTAATTTGCCATTATGTGAAGCTTCACATGTTGTTGGCTTAAAGTGTCCCCATCCAAAAAGTTTAACTATCCAGTCATACAATGATCAAGACTTTGGACTTCACACTAGCATTTCATAATCTTCAACTGAACTCTACACCCAACTTTGAACTTTGGCATTTTCCAGTAGTAGAGAATATCATTAGTTGTCAAGTGCAATATGCAACTAAAACGTGAAGGTGAATGAGAACAAATCATGGTGTTGATATGCCAAGAATAAAATTATTTATTTTAATAAAAATAAAGTATTTTTTGGAATTTCTCATTTAGTTTATTGCGTAGTTAAGCAATTAAGAGCTTTCTACTTGTGCGCAGAACTTGCATGTAGAGCGAATTAATTTTGTAGTTGAACACCTTAACCCTAACCATCCTGACA
The DNA here is from genome assembly GCA_963680825.1 of Meiosimyza decipiens. Taxonomy (NCBI): domain Eukaryota; kingdom Metazoa; phylum Arthropoda; class Insecta; order Diptera; family Lauxaniidae; genus Meiosimyza; species Meiosimyza decipiens. The sequence goes on along the minus strand of OY804258.1, from coordinate 28,826,282 downwards.
ACATTTACATACGTAGTCTTCTGTTGAGGGTACCCGGGTACCCGTATGTATTTTGTATGGGAAGGTAGATAGTCATATAGGTTAGACAAGTGTGTACTTGGTTCTGTTTAGGCCTGTCGTGATGAGTGGGAAAGGAAAAGCAGTGTTTGTTTGATGTGTGTGAGCGTTCTTTCGTCTCTCTCTCTCTCTTGGCAATGACAGTTCGTGTTTGGGTTTTAGCTCGAACAGTTACTTTTCTTTGGTTTGTTTTGATTAACTTTTTTGGTGTCGCGCAAACGTAATGCATCTGTTTTGGAAATAGTAGTGTCAGAAGGGGAAACTTCTGATGCCAGTTGATCATCTGGTGCTAAACCAAGTACTACTACGCCATCTGACCCCAGGAAAGCACCCACAACTAAAGGAAACGTATCATCAATGTGTTCTATAGACAACTTACAATGGCGAAATGGTTATGTCAATATCTCAGCCTAATTTATCTCAACAAGCTTACTTAACTTCCGTTGGCCAATCAGTCATGAGTTAGAAAAATTACCCTCGTCGGGCCCTTTCGACAAAATAAACCTAACTTTCCAAAAGAGCTACGACCGAGCCTCACACACTATTGAGGTACACATCGATATGCATTCAACAAAAATGGAACTTTTGTATCTGCCGTGACCATGATGGAGAAAATCGCTTTCTCTTGTCAACAATGAATTATTAACGAGAGGAGCCATCAGTGAATGAAACAGAAGAGATAACTGACTTCTGCAATACCACCAAAGGTGGAGTAGATGTAATGGGCCATCGCTGTATCTGGTAAGGGTTAAATGCACAGAAACTTAAAGATGAAGAAATATTTGTGCGTTTTGTTACAATTGCTTTCTGTTCATCCATACACTTACAATCACGCATTGTTGGTGGTAGGGATGTCAAAGATGGCTTTGCAACCTATCAGGTTTCTTTGCAAAGAATTGGCATAACATCGAACGTTATATTTTGCCTACTGGACACTGTGTACCATTGGAAGAACTTATTGTCGTAACATGCAACTTGAGCCTTCGTACACTGCAACTATTCTGTTACAGATGGCATTACTGTCGATATTGTACTATTACACCTAAACAATTCAGTTGTATGGAATAGGAGAACAAAATCAATAAACCTGCTCTACAAGTAAACGAAACCTGATGCTACTCTTATAGCAACTGGTTAGAGTCACACTATACACGATGACCATAGATCTGAAAAACTGCAAAAGCTTTTTATGAAAAAAAAAAATATGAAAAAATTCTTAAAAAACTGCATTTTATAGCTATTCTAATTGTGAATAGTCCCTTAAATGATTAATAGTAATCACTTAGAACACTTTAGCACTAAAATACTTCAAACAAAGAAAACTTTCCAAATTTAGTCTAAATAATTTAACGAAGTTTTGGCTTCTAACAGCAAGGTAAATGTGTGACATATATGGACCCGCAACCTAAAGAGTACCATTTTCCATACCATTAATTCTTGAAAAGTCAGTAAGTTGTTTGTGCTAACAATTTTGGTTACAACTCAATTAATTTTAAAGCTAACATGGAAAAAAGTTTTCCACAAATTGCATTAACATATTACAGCATTTAAGCTTCATGCAATTTTCTATAATTTTTTGCCCAAAAAACCCAAAAAAAAGAATGAACTGAAATAAAATAAAATTAAATAAAATAAAATGAATACGAAAAGTAAAAGGATACAAAAATCCTGGTATGAAAAATTCAATTATCCCATTAAACATTTTACAATAAATTTGTCACATTGTGCTGCGCACACCTTTACAAGCAACACTTGCAGCAGCAGCAGCAGCAGCAGATGTTGTTGCTATACGACGTATTTAAAAATCTTGTTGTTATTTTGCAGTCGTTGTCCTTTACCATACAACGAGTACCACTGTACTCATTCTGTGCTGCACTCTACCCAACAATATGCTTAACCACTGCCTGACTGTCTCATCGACATGGTACCATCATGTTTCATGTTATTTTGTTGCTGTCACTGCTGTTGTTGTTGTTGTCGATGCTGACCTACATTGATAAGCGTTGCATTTGTCGGTGTCGTCGTCCAGTTTTTCCGGCAGAATATTTCTTCATACTACGAGTCCTTGCATAGTCTGTTGTATGTTTGTTCGTTGGAAAATTTTCAAAGCTTTAAAGTTTTATTTTTTCATTCATTCGGTCGTTTTTGCGATGATCCAGATTTTGTGCCTTTTTGGGTTTAAGTTTTTTTCCTTTTTTTTCTTGTCGATTTTTTCTCTTTTAGTGACATGTTTTTGAAGTGCCTGAAGGAATCACATTGTATATACGAGTGAGTACAAGGCTTCACTTCCGTTTTGTCAATAGAGAATTTTCACCAGCGACAGTTTTGAAATTGTTAACATTTTTTTCTTTTGGTTGGATTTGTGCGAGCACTTTGGTTTTACTTTTTTCTTTGAGAACGTAATCGTGTTGCCTGTAGAAATTTAAAATATTAAGCTGATATGATGACTAGTGCTGTATTTTAAATGAATTAAAATGAATTCATTTTAAAGTGATGCAGCTGCTGTTTATATAAAAGAATAATTGATGTCTAATTTATTTCTAATTTGCATTTCGACCAAAAACTTTAAGCGATTGCAATGAAGATAGAAATACACGTCAAATTATATAGGAAAAAAAAGCAACTTTCTTTTGACCAGTGCAACGATCAAGTAAGCCACAATCTTAACAAATAAAAACACCAATTTTTTTCGACAATTCCAAAGAGCTAAGTTGAACCTTTAGTATCTATTAGGGTTGTCAGTTTGGTCAAAGGTACCATGATTGTTAAAGATGCTCTGCCAAAACAGAACTTTGTCTATAAGGCTTCCAGTTGTAAATCCATCCAAGTCCAGAAAATCAAATTTTGAGGTGTTCTCATATATCAAAATCTAGACCATGGCTTTGTCTTTCTTCTATGTTTTAAGATTAAAAAAAAATTTTGACTGAAATATTACAGTTTTAAATTTATTTTTGATGCATAAATTTCAAAATCGGGCAAGTGGATGAACTTGTTTTCAAAACCGGGTCATGTTCACTTCATTTCAAACAAAATTTGTTGAAGTAAGTCAGAACCCGTCAAGTCCATATTAAATAGATCATAACCCGAATTGTTTTCTCAAAAATATAGGCAGATGAAACTCGAAAAGTCTGATCTGATGTGTTTTAATTTTGAATGAACATAGATAGAGATAAACGATTTTCGTTGATTTTTTAAAAGTATGAAAGCGTCAAAATGCTCCATGTTAACCTTCATAAGATCTTCGGGTCAAATGTGTCCCATTTTAAGAGAAAACTTGTTATTTTTCGAAAAATTATTGATTTCTATTTCTAATATTTTTTGAATTTTACTTAACTTAAAGACTTATTATAAATTTAAAGTTTCTGAAAATATATACCTAAAATTATTTTAGTTACAAATTTTTTTATACATAAGGTCTTAGGCGCAAATTTGTTCTAGAGTAAAAAAGTGAGTTTTTGTGATGCTTTGTAAAATGATTTGTGGAAATTTATCCGTTTTTATAACTTGACACAAGTTAATATCAAAATTAACATTAACAGATCAACGTCCATTATCATTTTATCACACTAACCTTTGAAATGGATAAAATCTAGGCTATGAATTACTTAATTTTTGCTTACTGCAACATTGCTCCAGTCGTATGGTAAACAAAGAACGAGCATGACGGAAATATTTTGTACCGGAAAATGAAGGATTGTGTAATAAAGATCATGCTGAATGAAGTATCAGACGAGAGAGAGTTTAATCACGACATTATTTTTCATGTATGAATCACAACATCATTACATTAATTATTAGAAACAAACTCCTTATTAGTTCCAAGCATATGAACTAGTCGTAGTGTAAGAATGCAATATGATAAAATATACCGCATAGTGTAAAAAAAAAGAGGAGAGAGAACCTTGTCTAGAAAATGAAGAATTATATAGAATAAGCTAACAAAGTAATAGTTTTTCTCAGAATGATAGCGAAGTTGCGCCTGCTCAGATAAGGACGTTACAAATTGACAACCGAGAATATCCCAAACAACTCAGAGGAAGATGTTTATTCTCGCAATACATGCTGCCTTAATGTTTTACAGAATTTTGGATTCTTTCTGATTCTCGAGCTCTTTAATTCCGAAATATTTAACCTTATACAGGCAATGAAATAAAAATCATGCCGAAAATAAGTCCTTCATATGCATGTAGTTCTCGATTTAACAACTGGTCTAAAAGCTGAAAACGCAACTACAGATAGTTTTTTCACATCGTATCACCTTGGTGAAAAACTGCTACGTAAAAATAAACCTAAATTATCACTACAAGTATTGGCAATGAATGGCAAATCTACTATGTAGATATTTATCATTCTTAAAATTTTACCGAGGACATCACTTTCTCATCTAATAACCCTAAAAGAAATAAGTCAGTGGCACTTTGTATCACGGTTAAATAGTTAGTTATCACGTAGATAAGAAACAAAACTAGATTTAGATAACAATAAGTGCAAAGCTGGTATAGACACATTCGAAAAAATTATGTCTTGTTATACTTGCAAAAGAAATACAAATCGATGGCCTCAAGTGCTAATAATTATGGCTGAAACGAAGGCTGCTTTTTCATACCGTGACACTCCTTAGCTAATTCAGGTATAAAGTTCACTACGCGCTATATAAAAACAAAAAAAAAGAAGAAAGTAACCGAAAGCACCATTTGCATGAAAAATTCCAAAGACTATACGTGATTTGACTCGATAAGATGAACGGCCGTCTACTGCAACCTAATCAGAAGTAAGAAATAGTGGTCAAAAGGGAAACCAAGTGAATTTTATGTTAATTATGTGCCAAAACTAAGATCAAAACACTTAGTCTGTCATCTTTGTAAAAAATTTGTACCTAAGCAGCATTCTAAAACGATTATTTTATGTTACCAATATAACGATAATTAATTTGATAAAAAGTTCTTTTATCATAATAAAATTTATTTTGATGTGTCATAGGTAAGCTCCATGTATTATTTTTGTTAAATTAAAATAAATTTGAAATAAATTTCGACACAAAAAATGCAGTTTTTCCTAGGTGTTGTAGGATATAACATATTTATAAGCCCTAACAATGAACTTAAGTAAAGAAATTATTCTCAAAATAAGAAATTTACTACTTGGGTCAAATTTGACCCGAAGAACGTTAGTGTCAGTAGCTTTAAGGATCTTATAAAGGTTACGTAGGATATTCCATGCAATTTTTTTAATAGATATTGGTCATATGGTAACTTTGGTCATCAGAAACAATATCACGTTAAAAGAAATAGTGTTAATGGTATGGCTCAAATGTGAAATTTTAAATCATCATCAGTAACATCATCATTATTACTAATAGCATATTCTAACAAGGTCAACGATTTTGAATTGCATTTTTTACACATTTTTTTAATAATCGTTACTCGTATGTTGTTTTATAAAATGCAATTTGCATACAAACGGACGCATATTACATTTGAATTCTGTTGCTAAATTGTCCTTGGATATAGTGATTTTTACTTTATTTCATATTAATAGAAAACTGCATATAGGAAAGATTTTAAGTTTTCATACATACATACAAGTGTGTGTATGTGTACTTATATTTGATATGTGCATGCATTTGTGGACGCCATTTTCAGATATTCTCGAATTAGGCCACGCATTAAGCAGCCAGATGCACGTACACAGTAGCAATTATATTGGATATAGGCAACAGATTTAATATCCAATCATACGTGCATTTGAAGTGATGTTTTTTATCTTTATTTTTGTATGCACTCTGTGTGCAATTGCAATTGCAACTGCATACAGATGGCAATTTAGCAATTTAATATTTTCACAAACAGAGCAAGGCTGGCAGTTATGAGTCTATGATTTTTATTATTTATGAAAATTTTATCATTTTATGAATTTAATATTTTTTATTTTCAAATTGTTCACAGCTGTAGCAACTAAAAAATTTATTTGATAGCTAATGTGTTGTGCAATTTTTAACCTGTTTTCATATTAATTTCATGTTTTTCATGTGCAAATGTATGGCAAATAAATGATATTGAAGTTAGATGAATTGACCTTATTTGATGAATTGGCCTTTTGAAATTATTTCAAAATGTGAACATTCTCAATTTAGTTACTTGATTTGAATTATTTTGCTCTGCACAAAGGATTTTAGTGTAAAAAAAGGGGCCTTCACAAATGTCCTGATTGTAAAATATGAAATCGAAGTTTTTTTTTGTAACAGTATTACATCTGGATATTTTTTTTTTTCGCTTTCTGGAGATATTTTGAAAGCTATAAAGAAATGTAATTTTCTTCATGAGCACAGGGCAGTTGTCAAGTTTCATTACAGAACTCGGTTAATTTTACGTATGGGATAAGTTATGTGGTATAGCATTAAGCAATAACCTATGTATCAGTTCTTATACTGATTGCCGCTCATGCCTCATAGTAATGAATTTTAAGTTTTCTGATTAGTAAAAGGTCATATTACTCTGTCCACTGGGTATCGTTATAACAAAATGGGTTAACATCTGCCATCAAAGTTATGATATTGAGTATCATCCATCAACATTGAATAATAAAGAAGTACATTTGTTACAATTCATACAATATTATTTTGGAAAATATATGCATATATTCATATACAATTTCAGCACTTTATTCCCATTACATTCAGCATATTCAATTCAGTTAAAATAGTTTAAAAAGTTTTTAAGTAAAAGGTGTAACTGCAAAATATTTAATATTTATCTCTCAATTTTTCTTCGGATTTTATTTCATTCTCGACTAAGTTCAAGTGCTTTTTGTGCAATTGATTTCGTCATACATAGAATATTCCTTTATTTTTATGGCTTTCTAAATATTTTTTATTCAATCTTGCATTTGTTGTATAGTTTTTTTCAGATTTCTGCCACATCTTTAGATAAAAAAAAAAATTCTGTGTCAATTTTTGTTTTTGATACTATTTTTTTAAGCGATGGCATCATATTTACGCACAGTGTGTCAGAATTGCAAATATGTATTCAACCTCGAATGTTTGCCAAAATCAGTTAAGCTTTAATTTTGTGAATGCAATGGCTATTATTTCTATTTGCCATATGAAACAAAAAGCAAATCACTTTGAAGTCTTAATTTTACTTTAAGTTAAATAAAATTTTATGATATGTGGAGTTCAAGATTTTTATAAAACAGCGGACAGCTTATAGGTTTCTAAGTATGACTCTACTTCAGCCAAGTTGAAGAAAATGTTCCAAAGAGTTGGCCGAGCGAGGATCATTTTGCGGTGTTTCAATCCGGCTTCAGTTAAGTAATTACTCAGGAGAACAGTCTATTCACAAAGAGTTGATGGTGATTGGTGATCAATATACTGCAGTGCTTTCTTAACTGTATGCCATTCTTTGAAAAACGCAACCTTAGCCTTTATAGTAGGATCAGTAGCTCGCCAATGAACCCGGTTGGATTCATACACGTACATTGTAAGTCTTTTAAAAAAGAAAATAGAGCTACACTCAGAAATGCAATATTTTATTAAATGTTAACCACAGTGCAACGTACGAATAATGCAGAAAAATTGCAAAAAAATACTCTGCTGCTGCTGCTACTTTGTATGATGTTGCTGATGATGATGTTGTCGACGACGATGAGGACGACGCCGGCAACTATTATGACTATGATGATGATATACCAGCCAACCAGTTCTTCTTCTTCATGATGCGCCTCCAAACTAGAGTTAGTTGCTTGTTTGTATATTTATGAGCTTAAATCCTTTTGCCGAATGAAGCCATGCAGCGCGCTTGTTTTTCTTGAGGGTAAGGATTGCTTTACTCGTAATACGACTGCGGTTTACAGGAGCGTTAAAAAAATTGCTGCTGTTGCTGTGCTGCTTATGCCTTTTGGCATCCGTTGGTGGTTTCTGTACTTCGGAATTTTTGATTTTTTTTTTTTTTTTCATGGGAGTTTATGTATATATGAATATTTTTTTAACGAAAAGGAAGTCTGTACATCCGATCGGACGCTTCATATATATTTTTTTTTTGTTATTTTGCTTTTAATTGAAAAAAAAGTATGAAGATTTCATATTTTTCGCTATGAATTTAAAATAATATCCTGCGGGCTCGGCCATTTAGTAATGTACAGTCATGGTTGTCTTAATTGTAAGTATGTATTACAACTATGTACTGCCACTGGACAGATGGACTGCTTTCTGTAATTTTTTTTATGATTTTGGAGTTAATCTCATATTGCGCATATAAAGGTTTCATTAAATTTTGCTCATGCGTTGCAAAATCATTTTAAAAATACATTAATAAAGTTTTTTAAATTAATTTCATACCCTACATGCAGTGGGTTGGTATTAAAGCTGGTGTTCCGGAATTTTTTCTATATATGGGACCAATAATTTTGGAATAGTGAATGAAAATCCTAGAATTTGCGGGTTCTGAAAAATATTTTTTTCTTAAATTTTTTAATCAAAAAGTGTGTGTTTTTATAACAAACATTTAAGAATTACGACAACTTCTGTTATTTTTTAGTTAACTCTATCGACATCAGATTACAATATTTTTGTACAGGTTCGCACACATTAGTAAATGAAAAAAATGTGTTGAAATCCTAACACCAGTCCTTGGAGTATGTTCAAAGCAAACGATTTTTGTAAATCTGAAGTTGTTTATTATTAGTGGTACCCGCAACATTGACGCGCACTCAAAGGTAACAAAAAAGAAATCGAAAAGACAGTTGCAAACAAAATAAGTACACGATAACCCTCCTTAGCACAACTCCGTTGACTTTAAAAATAAAATATTAAAATCGGCTCAGTATATTTTGTGCCAAAGCGTTACAAACCATTTCCATGTAAGAGATTTCATATAAATAGTATAGAAAAATCCAATATTTATAGTAGCTATGTGCATGAGCGTAGCTTATACTCAACTACAACTTGACCAACCATAATTTCAAAATTTTCTGTTATAAATTTCATTGTCTAAATTTTTTTTATTTCAATTTATCTATGGCATTTTTTCACAGCTGCTACACTTACTCCTTGCAACTTGCACTTCTGCGTTTAGCGTCTGTGTTGTTTCTTCTTTTTTAATGCAACAAAAAAAAATGTCTTACATTACAGGGTTACCGTACATCCGACTGATACCAAAAGTAACTGCAGTTTCAGGCGAAACATTAAATTTGAAATGTCCTGTGGCCGGTTATCCCATTGAAGAGATTCACTGGGAGCGTGGCGGTCGAGAATTACCTGATGATATACGACAGCGTGTGCAACCGGATGGCTCCTTGACCATAAGTCCTGTGCAAAAGAATACCGATTCCGGCGTTTACACATGCTGGGCACGTAACAAGCAAGGACACAGCGCACGTCGTAGTGGCGAAGTAACCGTCATAGGTCAGTATCAAGAACACAATTTTTACTTTAGCTTTAATGTTTGTGTGTGTGTGTGTGTTATTATTTGTGATTTTTTTTTTGATTTGTTTGATTCGACGTATAAAAATATTCTTTCCAAAAGAAACAAAGCTGAAAGCTGGAAAAGTAAAATTAATTAATTTTTTTTTCCTCCACTGGACATTGGTTTGAAGTGACTTGGCTTGGTCGTTAAATAAATGTGTTTTTTGGCTACAACAAAATTAAGTGCAAAAAAAAAAACTTAAATATATAAAGGGTAATACAGGAGTGCGACAAAAAGAATGTTCAACGAGAAACAAGGCCAACGGAGGAAGAAGATTCATCATTTATTTAATATCCTAGAACAACTTCTTTTCTTTTTCCATTCGCACTATGGATTTTTTTTTTCCTCGATTCGACAGATGAGCGGCTATATTCCATATTATGGCAAAAGCTCGAACACAGCATCTACTATAGTACAACAACGATGGCAGAAATGAAAATAACAACAAAAACAGTTGGAAAATTTTACCTCCCGTGTACTCAGTTGGCTGTTCAACGTCAAAATGATTTAATTAATGAATATTCTTTCCTTTAACCACTTTTTCTTCCTTAAATACAAAAAAATTCCCATTATCTTTGGTTAATTAGCAGCAAAAAACATCAACATTTGATAGGACTTAATACAGAAATATAGCGGTCTCTGGAACATTATATCAATTATATTAATTTAGGAGCAAAAATAGTTTTTTTTCTCATTTGGTGAGCACGTTTTTGTTTATTTGATTCAATGTTTAGTCAGTTCAAAATAATGGAAATTTAATTAGTAATTTTAAAGAAATGATGAAAGTTTGATCGTAAATATCTTCCCTACAACGAACTCGGAGCAAGTTCAATTGCAACAAAATTTCAATGAAAATAAAGTATTCCATCCTTAGTACGCCGTGTCTTAAAGTTCAGAAAAACTTTTATGGCTCGATTGGAGAGATTACTTTCGTGTGTTATTGGCAGATATATCTCCTTATAACCTGCAGCGCTGCTAGGAGTGCACTATCTTACTTTCAGAACGAATGCTTTCGTATTCGACTGTTCATCTTCACTCTAAAGAGAAAGAACACCAGATGACTCGAAAAATAAATAGCAACCGAATTTTTATACATTAGGCGAGGAAGATACGAGCAATGTCCTTCCTTTAAATGCTGTATACAAATGACTTAAATTTTTAATATCTGACATTCAAAAATTCATTTTAGACCCCCAAAACAGCACACATTGTTATGTCCCCAAATGTAATCCAAAGCCAAAACAACACTTCAAATATTTTCTTTATTATCATTGTTCACTCGTTTATCACATTGCCTTTGTTACAGGGTGGCAAGAATAACTAATAAAGCAGCAGTCATGCTAAAAAGTTTTCACAGCACGCCAATAATGGCTGCTTATCTATTTTTTTATTATTATACATTTTGGTAAAAAGAAACCAAATCATTTCCATCATAAATTGAGGGTAAAAACTGAGGGTTTACTTGTAGCAGTCACAGAGCATCAAAATTGCTCAACATAATTAAAAAATTTACGATATAAAATATGATTATGATAATGATTGTCATCGTCTGTCATTGTAGTTGGATGAAGAACTGAAACATTTGTCCTTTTGGTGAAAGTTAAAATTGTAAATCGTAATCATAATCAAAATTAGTTAAAGTTTTATGAGAAAAGTTTTTCAGTTTCAGTGCATAAAACTACCAACATTTTTATTATCACCCGCAGACAAATGACATAAGAGGAGCAGAAGAAACAATAGACGTGAACAAGGAATGATATACTACGAGTGAGTGAAAGGAATACGAAAGGACAGCCAGCATTCAAATATCAACGAGGAGTGCTGCGTGTACATTTTGTTTTCATGAATGACTTGTAAAGTTGAGTTTCGACAGCATCCTTGTAGGAAAACATGTCACTAGTGAAGGAGAGTAGCTGAATAATGCTAACGAAAGGTTCGCCTTATGGAATCGTTTCGTTCTGATAGTAAAAAAAACATCGAGAACGAAATCCTAGCTGATCGTCGAATCCTTTTTGTTTTGTGTAATAATCACCATTTTCAAGGAAGAAATCGAAAAACCAAGCAAAACATATTTGTTTCAGTCTTAAACCTAATAAAAATATTTATTTTTCACCAGTTTTTAGGTCGGAAAGAATTTTTTTTTTGATATATTCGATATTTTTCCATGGAAAATGATGAATGACAGAATAAAAATCTATATATTTTTTTGGCTTTTGTAGTGAAAAGCTCTCTTAAGCCAGACACGAGAAAACAACAATTATTTTTCACTAGTTTTTGACCGGAAAAACAAATTGTTGATTAACGTTTTTGTTTTAAACTTAACCCAAAAATTTGTCAAAATGCAGCCCCTATCCATTACTAACAAATTTGCTTTAAAAGGAGTGCAAATGTTTTCATTCCAAAATCTTTACAACATTAAATAACTAATTGACCATAGTCACTTATAGCTAAGTGTCTCGCTGGGATGAACACACATCCGTCTTTTGTTGGCCCTTTAGTTTTTTTTGCTGTATAATTTTACATTATGCTTTATTTTTTAACAAAATTTTAAATTATGCCCCAAAATTAATGCCACAAAATGGGCGCATAGTCAGGGGATTGAAGGAAAATGAATTCATATTTATTGAAAACAAAAAATAACAACAACAACAACAAATATAGTAAAAGAAAATTGAGGAAACACAAGTTAGCGACAATCAGCAAAATGAAAAACGGAAATGCGACGTCTTTCATTTATTGCCAACAACGATCAGGATAAAGGCCAAAAATCCTGATGATGGTTTGTGTTTTCTGTTGGTATTTTGAAGAATGTACTTTTGAGCATACACAAACAAAACAAACATCAACATATAGATATATATATAAGGTACATGGAAAGATAACAGCCCGCTTACAATAAATATTTTCTTTCAGGAATAGAAAAAAATGGCAGACGGACAGTATATTCTTTTAAAAAAGTGTTTAATATCTACACACTGAGCAATAATTTCCAGATCCATAGGCAACCAAAGATGTCTTTCTGGAAGCTCAATATCTACTTCTATAACATTTTGTTATCCACAATCGTTGGATCCGTTTATGCAGCTCAGCTTACGCAGAAATATACTTTATAAAATGAAAAATAGCTCTTTCTTCACGAAAGTAACATTTTAGTCATACTCTGAACAACAACTACATGATTTACCCTAGTACAGAGCATCTGTGTAAATGCCTTTGAATGTTCCTCTACTTGCTTACAACTACTACAAAACCAAAAAAGAACAAAAAGCACATTTAAGCCCAACATGGTTTTGCATAATTTACACTTGTGTGTGCGTGTTAGTGCTACCGCTTTTTCCTTCATTTTTTTATTTCATTGTTTTTAGCTACCAACATCCTTCCTTTCCTGTCATTTTACGCCATGGGCTCCATATTTGGTTTAGGCAGAAAATTATATCTGCGCGTCCTTTATTCCCTCTTTCTACATATTTGCTTATTTAAAAATAAAAAATTTGTTTTTCATTAGACTTTGGGTGTTTTAGAGTGGTATTTCAAGTTTCTTTTTATGTCCTTCACACTATCCACCCTAAAATGCAAAACAGCACGTGCTAATTTGCACAAGTTGACACTCGTTGAGTGTTTGCGTGTGTGTGTGTGTGTGGTGGCTCTGTCAAACAATCATCCAACAGCAAAAACATGCATTGGATCAAATTAAACAGATAACAACGTTCTGGATTTTTGTTCTTTACGTTTTATTTTAAATGGAAACACACGGCCCATCGAGTTATTTGGATAAAAAATATTAATTTCTCTTTTTGAAATAAAATTTATAGGAGCTCTGTAGAGTTTTTTTCTTAATTGCACTTTGATCTTGATCTTTCTGTTAAAGTTTTAATTTTAAAACTTTCATTTGAAAATTACTTTACCGAGTTTACGGATTTATCTAAGAATTCAATTTAAGTTTTCGATATCATTTACAATTTGTTAGTGTACTAGTGATCGTCCTTCTAAGAACTTTTTCAGTAAGTGAATATGTCGCCACAATATTATAACATCTTCATAATTGCTAAAAGAAAATTACAAGAAACAGTACAACGCTTTAAGCTTCGAATATTTCAAACAATTTTCCTTTGTGCAAAATCTGCCATTGGGCACCATCGCAGTTTAATTTTATTACAGCGATAATCCTCTTCAAAATATCTCAACAATATAAAGTGAGCCACAGTCACTCTCTTTAAGCACTCTCGAAAATATTGAGGAAATAATTAAAAATATAAGATGCTGGCCACAATATCATTTACAATGTACGAAATACTTTCGTATGAAAACCCAGCTGAACAGTATCTAATGAAAATATATATTTTCAAGCGATTTAATATTATATATACTATTATCTAGAGACCACCTAGCAACACATATGGAGATGTCCTACCAGTTTTCGCAATCCCTCTGATCTTCGAAGTTTCAATAGTTAGGTGGTCTGACTATTCTTCCTAATGGTTTTGACAATATCATTTACAACACAGCCTTGCAACTCTAAGCTTTCAGTCAGCTCAATGAAACTGGCATTGCTTGATGTTCGAAAGCTTTACGTCCGAGACTGCCATACTTCAGTGTTACCTACTCTCTCATATTTTCTTAGCAAAATACATGGAAATTAACACGAATTTCAAAAAAGATTTTGGTTAATACGAAGATGCTTTTGAGCTTAACGAACCTTTACATGTCTGCGTAACGTAACGTTAACACCAGAATCTAGATCAAACTATTAGCGAAAAGTTTAAAACTAGTCTAAAATATCTAAGTACACATTAGTATGTTGGTATTTCTGATTCGAATATATTTTCTGTGTACTTTTTAACAGCGAAACCCTGCTATTCACTGACCTTTTGACCAACAATATGGACAATTTTTAGAATCATGCCTTTATCTCATACTTATACTAAATACTATCTCAGAATCGAACATGATGAAGATGCTTTCGGAGATATGATAATAATGATAAGCGGAGAGCGCACATTATTTTAGGTTTGGTGCTCTAAAAATAATTACAAAAAAAAGATTTTTGTCTTTTTCTGACCAATGGTTCCTTACATGCTCAACCAAAAGAAGGAGTTTCTTAGCCAGAAATAAAGTGCAAAGAAAACAAATTAATTAAGAATATATTTGTTAATGATGTTTTAACTCAGAAATAGGCAAAGTAACAAACTCCAAAAAAAAAATTTTAAAAACGGGTCAAAATGCAATGCAACAATTGTGGCGAACACACGTTTCACATGCATAAATTTGCTTCATGCTGTTGAAGCTTTAAAGCAATGCAAGGCAGAAAGCACTGATTCGGACTTGAGCATTTTTGGACTTCACCAACACTATTCGACTTTATCAACATTATGCGACTTTGTCAACATTATGCGACTTTGTCAACATTTGTCGACTTTGTCAACATGTTTTAATTTCGTAAACATGTTTTGACTTTGCTGCTCAACATTGTTCAATTTTTCAACATTTCTCAACCTCTTCAACTGTTTTGTGCTTAATGATATCAACATGGCTTTTTCTGCATTGTGTCCGATTTCTTAAAAATATTTGCATTTTTACTACAATTCTTGACCGTCCCAACATTATTGGACTCTGTCAACATTTTTCGAATTATTTTACCTCAACATATTTTTCAAAAGCTCTCCACACACTTGATATTTTTCCATAACTAAAATAAGGGAACATAATTCAGTTCATACAACACAACGTGAATGCTTGCACTCTTCCAACATTTTCCTACTTTAGTTCCTAAATCCATTCACTTCTATACTTCTTAGTACGTAATGTAAACACTGCAACGTTTCTTACTTTCTGAAAAGCTGTTTGAATAATTTTTAAAACGTTTACAATGTATAATCCATTCATTTTTATTATCATTATCTTTTGTTTTCATTTTGTGTCAAGAGCGAAAAAACTTTTACTTTATCTGGCAGTGTTGCCGCTGTGTTTTCTTTTCTATAGCGATAGCTACATGTCCTTGTGTTTGTTTTTCCTTTCACTGCTACTTTTGTGCACCTGAGCTACAGAATTGCAAAATATTCTTGAAATTTTTAAGGAGCGAGTAAACGAAAAGTTTAATAGTAAACTTTCTTTTTCTTCTCATTCTACTTGGCTGCAATAAAATTGGCAAATTAAATTACTACACCTTAACTGCAAGCAGAAATTCGTCAACAATGTCGATTTAAAAAAAAAAAAATTTACAAAAATAAATAAAATTTTTCCTAATATTTGTTCACTACCTAATGTCAAATTTTTTGAAATGAAAAATGAAACTTTCTTATTTAATGAATTTAGTGTTTGTTTTGCTAGAAAACATTAATTGTATTTCGACTGTTGGTGTGAGCAACTTTTCTACAGCAGCGTAACTTTTAATCGTTATTATATGAAAGGTAAAATTTAACAGTTGGTAGAGTAAAATTCTAAATAGTTTTTTCTTTTTGTTTTTTAAATTCGTCTGCGTGCAACAAAAAAAAATACCTTCACTCAATTTCCAGTTTTAGTCTGTTTTAGTCCGTCCAGAAACTTAAAATCAAGGATGAGTCTAAGATGCTGAATATAGCGCCCATCCAAAAGTGGCCAAAAACTCTTTCACCATATCAAAGTTTAAGTCATATCAAATGTTGAATTTAAGCTAACTAACCGCAACAGAAACAAAAAAAAAACTTTTTTAAGTAATTTCTTATATACCATAACATTTTCCAAACTGATATAAAACCATATATAATATTAAGTCAACTAATTTGTTCGCAGTTCCACCGAAATTGAGTCCCTTTCTAACGTCGATACTACAACTCAATATGGGCGATCGTGCCTCCCTAACGTGTTCGGTGGTAAAAGGTGATTTACCATTAACAATAAACTGGCGCAAGGATAATCGACCCATAGATCCATCACAACATATGTCAGTGAAGCAGGTCGATCAGTATAATAGCATATTGGTCATTGAGAACTTAGGATCCGATCACACTGGAAACTACTCATGTGTAGTGCGTAATTCAGCGGCCGAGGTGGAAAACTCACAAGCGTTATTGGTCAATGGTAAAAAGCTAAAGCGCTAAGAATTTTTTTTTTTTTTTTGTATAACTCTTTCAGTTTGATTTTTGTGTAGAGCACTTGAAAATATGAACATATTTTAGAAAGAAATCATTAATATTTTTGTTTCCAAAAAATCCCTAATATATAAATCTGTATACTACTGTTATAGTTTTCACGATTTTGTTGTATTTAACTCGAAATATTTTTGCAACCTGGAATGCATTTTTTCACTCAAATCTTTCTTATTGTTAAGTCTTTTTATACTTTTAGAAAAATTTCGATCTTAAGTTTTTTCCCAATTTATTTAATGAAGTTTAACTTTTTTCCAAACTTCTACGACTTTTTTTCCTGTACAAATTATATTAGACTTTTTTACCAAAATTATATAAAATATATAGATATATTTTTGAATGATTGTAAAAATGTAGATTTGAATAAAACAAATGAGTACACTGTATTGACCAAAATAAAAGCATTTCAAAATATCGACATACCCTCTAACTCTCTGCGGTAAAAACCTTAAGCCACGCTCAACAATTACGTTTAATAAATTATGCATCAGCAGCAACAGCAGTAATCAACGTTGGAAAACTGAAAGCGTCATCATATGTGTTATATTATATTTCATTTGATATACATTGTTTTATTATGTAAATTGTTCTTGTTTTTATAATTCCAGTACCACCAATTATAGAACCATTTGCCTTTCAAGATGGCTTGGCTGAGGGTATGCGCACACGCACCGTTTGTGGTGTTTCGCGTGGTGATCCTCCACTAAAGCTAACATGGCTCAAGGACGGTGAGCCTTTGCCTGAGCTATTGGGCGCTAATGTTACCATGTTAGATCCATATTCCTCTTTGCTCAGCATACCTTCGCTGTCAGCTTCGCATTCGGGTGAATATGCGTGTGTGGCTAAAAATCCTGCGG
The DNA here is from genome assembly GCA_963680825.1 of Meiosimyza decipiens. NCBI lineage: Eukaryota > Metazoa > Arthropoda > Insecta > Diptera > Lauxaniidae > Meiosimyza > Meiosimyza decipiens. The sequence continues at coordinate 28,808,783 of OY804258.1, read as the reverse complement.
CTGAAATAAAATATATGGCTGTGTTGCAGGTCAAAGGTATAGTATAAAAGCTAGGATACTGAATTGCAACCGAATTGAAAAAGTAAAATCAACTAAGTATCAGTTTCGTATGTAGGTTTTGAAATGCTTCAGGTTTTTTTTTTAAGCCGAGCACACAATTTCTCATGCGAACTTTTAAGCTCCAAATGTGTTATAGGACGTACTTTAGATGCATTGAAAATAGATTCAAGTGACATAGTTTCTCATTACATCTACACATTTTTTCGAAATAGCTCCTCGATATAAGGTGAAGGCTTTGCACAAACAGAATTGTGCTAACTTATTTAAGACTTTCAGTGTTTTTTGATTTTTGTTGGTTTATATGAAATAACTAAATCAAGACAACAGAGCTAGTGAAACGATTAAGTTTAAAATTTAACGAGCAATATCGAAAGGTATCGTAAAAGCTGAGAAAAATCGAAAGATATTGAATATTATCGAAAAATATCGAAGAGCCGATAAAAACTGCAATGAGGAATATAATTACGTTCAAACAGTATCGTATAATATCAAAAAACATCTATAAATTCGATAAAAGTCCAATAGTATCGAAAAATACTAAAAATTGTAAAGGACTATCAAATCAAATGTACATATCAAATGGTAGAGAAAACCATCGAAAATTCGAAAAAATTATGGCTGTGAGAGCTTTGTAGGCCAGTGTTATTGCGTTGGGGAACATTGCACTGCTTAAAACCCTCTACTTGGTATTTTTTTAAAAACTTAGTTTTAATACAAAATGTTTTTCGGACAAGATTTTCGCAAATAATTAAAATAAGGATTGCAACTTTTTCAATATTATTTTAAATATGAGATATGTTTTTCGTAATACTCTCTTCTCTTTGAAAATAACTCAACAGCTTGAAAAAGATTTGTAGTTTGAACTTTGAACATAGATTCTTTTGGGACAACCGACTCTATATCGTGCTTGTAAGAAATTCCCATTTAGAGATATTCCACAAGTTTCCAGATCCGAGAACTTAATGTCCTTGCAAAATTTTTTCACTTCATTCCCTAGAAGACTGAGCATTTCAAAAACATATGAAGAAACTTAAGTTATAGCGCTAATATATTCTCTATAATAAAAATACTCAACACACAAAACTTTCAAACACACCAACACACCTTTGCACTTATACACATTTATCCATTTAACACTTTTCAAACATAAAATTTTCCAAAAATAATGAGATCAAATTTTTTTTTTTATTTCAAACATCCAAAATCAGCTTCTTAATAATTTTTGTTTTTATATTTTGAAAGTATTTAATTTTTTTATTTTATTTATTATGTTAAATAAAAACAAATTTAAAAAAATTACTCAAGATACAAAAAAATTGATGTTGACGATTATACATTTAGGAGTTCTAGGCGTAAATTAAAAAAATAAAATTAAAAAATAATATATAATCAATAAAAAAAATTTAAAAAAAAAATTTTAAAAATCAATATAAGTTATCCCAACCTCTACTTGAAACGTTTCGGCACGCTGTGAGCTTCATATGCCAGAACACCAGGTAAACCTTTTAATGCACTGCTTCTTTGTATAATAATTAAATTTCGTTTCATTTTCGTTTACGTTTATTTTAATTATAGTTTCTGTTATTATTAATAATATTTTTTTAAATTAGTTAAATTTTTAAAAAATTTAAAAAGAAATCAAAGAAATTTGAAGACTTAAATACTAAATTCTATAGATCGCAATTTTGGCTTTTGACATTTTAATATAGAGACAAAATTTGCCAACCGGAGCGGAAAGTTCAATTTGTCATTTAGCTCTTTTAATAAATCTAAAATATTGATAAAATTTTAAGCGAACAACTTAAACTTAACATAAACTTTAAGCGACCGCTTATTGTTGTTTTTGAACAAGTGCAATGGTACGTATTGCAGCATGAACGTTCACATAAAACATCTTACTGTTGCAAAAGTACAGGTGAATAAAAGATTTTATTTTGTCATTATTTTGGGCAATATATGCAACGAAATACATTAAAATTCATCAACAACATAGAGAAGTTAAAAAATTTTTAACTTATTTACAATCAATGACAGTGGGTGAGACTGTTTTGCTACCTACAATAATATCCGGCTTAAAATGCATAGCCTCCTCGGACTTTTTCGTTTACTGTGTATAAATAGAACTTAAGCCTAGGCCATTAGAGCATTATGACAGCTACAACTATCATTGAGTTATGAGTAATGAACTGCACAAACGCCATTTATTTGTATAATAATTTTTGGTCAAATATTAAGTCTGGGCGAGTAGTTATATTGTTACGAAATTGTTACAAAATTTCCTGCCTCTTTTTAGGATAATTTCGATCTCTTACACTTTTCTGAGTTCGATCACTGGATTGTGTAGCAATTAAAAACACAAACTTTATTTAATTATAAAATGGTTTATTTAAATCAAAAGCGTTAGTTTTTAAACGGTACAATTGTTTATTTCCTTTAATTATCGATATTCAAACTCTAATATTAAACAGGCACTGTATAGACAATTATTTCACTTTATTGCTTTGAAATCCACTGTATTACTTAAGACCACCTTTATTACTCTACTGCTTAAGAACAACTGTGTCTCGACTGCTCAAATGACAACCTTTTATAGCAAATTCACTTCCTTCTTGAAAGTTCCACCACTATCCAGAATGTCATTTCCGGTACCTTCTACATTCAGTTTATTCGTTACCTTCTAGATGGCGCTTATCGAGTTCAAGAATTGTCTGACATATTGCAGCGACATTCAGTTCATTATTTCTAGTACAGAAACCACATATGACTGCCAGAGGGTGTTCGAGAACTGGCATACTGCAAATTTCGCTACAATATGAAATACCGTCCTTTATTAAAATAAAATCGTTTCTGAAGAATTTGACATTATTTAATTTAGTCGTCATATAAGGCTATACATATATGAATATGACAGATGTTGAAAACTTGAATTGTTTGTAACTTAAAAAGGAAATATTTCTCATAAAAGATTGCTAATATTTTTAAATTCATTAAAAGAGCTAAGCAACAAGTTTTATATGAAAATTTCAATGTTATGAAATTTCCAATCTATTTAGCCAATTTTGTTAAATACAAAGGATTAATTTATATATTTAATAAAATCAAAGTACTTAACGATTTTGAACATCCTCGACATCAAGACATTTTTGGATTTTAAATCTAACAATTTGCCATATCAGTGACACAGATAACATTTGCCGATAGCAAAATTCCAGTTAACCGTTGACTTCATCAATGCCTCTGCATATTCCAAAATAATTGTCACAATATTAATTACTTTTCCATCAGTAATTCAATGTAACATTTTCATAAAACAAGAAACAAAAATTGTATATTTCAATTGTTTTGTTAGAAACAATGCCGTGCTCAAAAAGGCAGACAATAACTCAAAAATACATTGCGACTTATTTGCTTTAGTTAATGATGAAACATTGAATTTAAATTGTATGCATTTATGAAATTGTAATTTTTATAAACTTTGACTTTAAGTTTTTCGAAACTTCTAACGGGTCATTTCATAAGCGATTGTTTTTTGAAAATTGAAAAAAAAAAAATTTTCGATAAAGCATGAAATATTTATTTGATGCGATACATCAATTTCTTTCATTTAGTTTTTAAAGATTATTTCATCCAAAATCTCACCAATTGCAGCTTTAATTGTGTCTTCCAGGGCTCAAATAAAGGCTGGCTTGTCTCTGTATACGAGAATTTTCACGTAGCCTCACAAAAAATAGTCTAGTGGGGTCAAATCGCATGATCTTGACGACCAATGGACGGTTCCAAAATGTGATATCTATTAATTGCTCACCAAATGCGTCTCTCAATAGGCTCATGGTATCGCGTGCCGTGTGACATGTGACACTGTCTTGTTGAAACCATATGTCAAACAAGTCCACTTTTTCTATTTTAGGTAAAAAAAAGTCGGTAATCATCGCACGATACCTTGTTCTTTTGACTGCAAAGTTGCGAATTTCATTATTTTTGAAAAAGTACGGTCCATGGATGCCGCCGACCCACAAACCGCACCAAACAGTGCATTTTTCAAGGTGCATTGGCAGCTCTTGAACTGCCTGTGGCTGCTCTTCACACCAAGTTCTGCAATTCTGTTTGTTGACGTACCCGTTGAGCCAAAAATGAGCTTCGTCGCTAAAAAAAATTTTTCGATTTTTATCCAACTTTTCTATGGTTCATTCACCAAACAAACGACGTTGTGGTAAGTCACGCGGCTTCAGTTCTTACACCAGCTGTATTTTGCATGATTTTATGCCACGGTCCTTACTTAAAGTCTTCCATGTGCTCGAATAACACTAGCCCAATTGTCGACAATGGCGACGAATTGACATATCGCGATCTTCATTGACACTGGCCGATACAGCAGCAATATTCCCCTGGGTACGCACTCTCCTCATACGGGTTGGTGGAATTATGTCCAATAAAGTGAAACTGGTGCAAAATTTGGTCACAATAGCTTGAGTAACATATTCGGTGGGTCGATTATGACGACACAGAGCCCGAATTTTAATATTTAAATTCAATGACTTGCAAGCGCTGTTAGTTTGTTATTCTATTAACTGTTAAATGGCAAATCTTATTGAGCATTTTTGGCGTTGAGATATGTTATGAATCAAATAAATTAAAAATTGAGTATTCGAAGTTATAAAATGCCATGCATCGATGATTTTTCTTTGAGTATTTGTTAAATTATTTTGAAATAATTTTTTAAAATTTTATGATTTCAACTATGATTTCTGTATTTAATGCTTTAAGCTTGTAATTTATTTTAAGCAAAAACTCCTGGCCTAAACTAAACCGATGCTTTTCTACTGCTGCAACTTTACCTGCTTTAGCCTGCTTACTATTAAAAAAAAAAAAATAGAAATCGAAAAAAATTAATGAATCCTTGCGTCAGCTCAAATGACGTTTAATGTGCTTAGAAACCAAAGAATAAAACAAAACTACGTCTACGTCTTCTGCTTTAATTTATATGGCTCCTTTTTTTCGATAAAAATTGCTTACTGTTTTATAGATAAAATAAGCCACTTATTGGATTTATTTATTAAAAGCTTTGAAAAAACTTGTAATCTTGCATATGTTTTTTGATAGTTATGACTTAAAATCACAGACTTGAACCTTAAAAAGAACATATATCCAGTAAAAGATTACAGATTGATGATGAAAAAAAAAAAAAACAGAACCAAAATAATTCATGATATCAAAATGTCTTTTAACAACTGTAGCTCTCACAAAAATCGTTGGGGCCCACAGGCGGCTTTTGCCCTACATATTGACGGTGTTGAATAAAAGAAGTTCTGCTGTTACCTTTCCCGTCCGGCCCTACCTAAATCGAGCGCTGAGGATGTATTTACACGATTTCGTGCAATATATATATGACGATTTCATTTAGCATTGGGCGAAACTAGTATGACTATGTTTAGACCTTTCTTGTTGTCTTAAACTTTGCTTGGTGTATTTTTTTTTCCATGACTATTTCATCGATTAGTTATTGTAAAGGGTGTTTTTTTTAGAGGTTTGTTTTTCGAATAGAGATAAAACTGGCATTTTATGGTCAAATCTGGCAACTCTAATGTCATTTATGTTCAGTTTGGTTTGCCATTTCATCATAAACAGGTTGACAAAAGAACAACGCTTGCAAATCGTGCAAATTTATTTCGAAAATAATGGTTCAGTTCGCGAAGTTTACCGCAAGCTCCGTCCATTTTATGGTCGACATAATCGTCCATCAGAGCAATTAATTCGGTTAACCATGGATCGTTTTCGCACTACGTTTACTCTATGTGATAATACGCATCCGCAGAGACGTCGAACAGTGCGCACCGAAGAAACAATTGCCGCTGTAGAGCAAAATGTTGAAGAGGACCCGAATGAATCGATTCGCCACCGTGCACAGCAATTGGAGCTTTGTCCATCAACCTTATGGAAGATTTTGCGCAAAGATCTTGGCTTGCGACCTTACAAGATCCAGCTTGTGCAAGAATTAAAGCCGCGAGACCATGCAATGCGTCGTGATTTTGGTGTATGGGCCGAAAATGAGATTGATCTCGATGCTGATTTTCATCGCAAAATTTTGTTCAGTGATGAGGCTCATTTTTGGTTGAATGGCTACGTCAACAAGCAAAATTGCCGCATTTGGAGTGAAGAGAATCCACATGAGACCCTTGAGACGCCATTACATCCACAAAAACTGACTGTTTGGTGTGCTCTATGTGCTGGTGGAGTCATTGGGCCATACTTCTTCCGAAATAATGCTGGAGAGTCAGTTACCGTTAATGGAGACCGGTATAGAGCCATGATAACCGACTATTTTGTTCCCGAATTGGATGGCATGAATGTGGATGAGTTGTGGTTCCAACAAGACGGCGCTACATGCCACACAGCGCACGTCACAATCGATTTATTGAAGGAAACATTCGATGAGCGCATAATTTCGCGGAATGGACCTGTCAATTGGCCACCAAGATCGTGTGATTTGACACCATTGGATTATTTTCTTTGGGGATATGTGAAGTCGCTCGTCTACGCCAACAAACCAGAAACGTTAGGGGACTTGGAAGCCAACATTCGTGGCGTTATTGCCGACATACGGCCCCATATGCTCGAAAAAGTGGTTCAAAATTGGACCTGTAGAATTGGCTTTATTCGAGCCAGCCGCGGCGGCAACATGCCCGAAATCATATTTAAACATTAATGGCATAAAATTATCCTTCCAATAAATCCAAATTGATGGACATTAAAACGATTTTCTTGTGTTTTATTTCAATTCGAAGCTCTATACCTCTAAAAAAAACACCCTTTATATGCTTGTATTTACAACTTGTATTGTAAGCCACGGAATATAAATATAAAAGTAACAATAAATTAGAGGCCTATTAAGTCCCTGAAGAGAATAATATTTTCCATATTATAACTAATTTACATATAGGATAAATTTAAGAAAAAAATAACTATACGACAATCTCGACAAGTTTTTTCCAGAGCTTTTGATAAATCTGATATCCAAATGAAACAGTTGAGTGTAACTGAAAAAATAACGCAATTAATATCTAAATGTTGGCTTCAAAACTAAATTCCTACTCTTGAAACCCAAAATTCAAAATGCTTCTGCCACGTAATTCTTCAACTCAAATGCAGTGTAACTAAACGCACTATTTTTAAATTAGCTATACGAGTAAATAGAATGCATGAATTATCATTAATTTCACGTTTCTCCTAAATTAAAGCATAAGTTTTGCATGACCTCAAGAATTTTGTATATCGCTATGTATTTTCGAGCTTGCATGTTGTATGCATGTTGTGGCATGAACATATGACTTTTAATTTGAATTTTGCTTAATAAAAAAGTACAGTATGGCCTCGAAAGACTAACATTATATTTTAGGCAATCTTAATTGCAAAATATTCAATATTAAAAAGTGGACTGAATTTGAAAAAAAAATTAAAATTTTGCATATGTATGTCTAAAATACAGAGGCCACACTGTACTGAGTTTTTTATTTTTATCTTATTGTTTTAATTGACAAATAATTATTTTGCGATTGGCTTTAAATTTCTAATTCATTAAAATTGAATGCAGCTGCTGTGTGCAAGGATTATTAATTATGAAAAACAAAGTATTTTCCCTGGCTTTTGTGCTTCTCCTGACTTTTTTTTTTTTTTTTTTGAAATAAACATAATTAAGTATCTATTAAATTCACGTTAATTCTATAGAATAAATATAACAATGAATGCAATTCGCAATTTGATATAACAAATAATTAAATTAATTTCATATAATATAACATGATAATTTTAATAGAAAACGCATTAAGATTGGGTTCATTGTTATATTTATGCAGACTCTATTTGTACACTCAATAAATATATATAGTATGCTATTATTGAAACAAACAAATTTGCGCAGAACAAAGTTATGAATGAAAATTTCTCTAATTCAGCATTCTACAATAAGATAACGAAGTGCTACTAATAAAATGTAAGCAAACTTTTTCGCTTACATTAAATGCAAATTTTTTTTTCTTAAAAATTTTCTTGAATGTCTACAATAATCAATACGTTTTTACAAACTTAACTGCAAGATGCAGAAACGTGCTTTTGTTTTAAAAAAAAAAAATTGTTAAATATCTTTTAAGCTGCCGAAACATGAACTTTCGTTGTGCAATAATTTATAAATTTACCTTCTTATATATGAGTATATATACCATACATAAGACTTTGCTTTGCTTTAGACCTTCCAACTATATAAATATTTTAATTGAGTGTACCTAAAAAAAAAAAAACTTATTTGCATTTCCTTCAAAACCTTAACTTCAATCATTTTAAACGTAACCGCAAAAGTGTTTAATTTCAATTCAATAAAATTTATTAATTCACATATTACTTACAACAAATACATATATGTAGCAATTAATTAAATAAAAAAAAAAAACGTAACATCAATGCTTCCCCCAGGCTTTAAATGCATTACTCAAACTATTGCGCTATCTTGCTACTTCCTCATTTTTTGAATAACCCTGCCGCAAATTATAATATTCATTTGTTACTATTAAACAGATAGTTTTATTGATTTTTGTTAATTATTTTCATGATTCTTTTTTTTTTGTTTTGTTGTTTTTTAATACATTATTTTGTCTTTTTTTCAGTACACAACATTTTCGTTGACATTAAATGTGGTTTAATTAAATTCTTTTTTGCAGTTTTTGCTCAATTTTCGTTTTACATCATTGGTTATTATTTTAGTTTTTATTTGCGCCGCTTTAAAATGCTGTAAAACTGTTGTTGCATGATATGAGAAAAAAAAACTTAATCAAATTAATTAATCGAACCATTCCCCCCCCTGAAGTTGCGTGTTGAGACACATCATTACTGTAATTGGCATCATAATTTAAACGGATGGTTAAGAAAACTTAATATATTATTTATAAGGCAGTACAACTTTATGAAAATGTTCATATTATATGTGCAATAGAAGAATATGCTTACTAGAGTGAACATTTCTTATTTAAAAACTAAAAATTGTTGAAATTTTTCCTAATGTGACAGCAAATCTTCAATAGTGCTATATAAAGCGACACAAAACAAAGTTCAGGTGCTGTAGCACCTCGAACAGTGTTATAAAAAACAAGTTTCTGTCTTGTGAATTTTCTTTTAAGAACCCGATCAAAAAATACTTGAAACAAAAAATAATCTTAAGTTGTAATTTATTAAAAAGAGCAGCACTAAAATAGTGGGTCAAACTTTTTTTCTTAACATATTCAGTTTATTTGTCCTTAGTTTCTTTTGTTAAAAACTGTACTATCCAGTCAAACAGTGTTACGTGGAAGATCTTACAAACCATCTTAACGTTACATTCAACATTGAAATTGCGAAAATTCGCAATAAGCAAAAAAATGAAAAAAAAATTTTTGCATGTCGCTGAAAATCCAAAACCCCAATCCAAGCAATAAACAGTGGCAAGAATTAAGTCCCTGATTTTAACAACTAATTGGTCAAATAAAGGAGAATATTCTCATTGTAGTTAGCGAACCTAACTGTCTAAGTCACTTTGCTTTTACGCATCTTCTGATAAGACTAATGTAAGCACGTAGTTTCTTTAGCTGAATATGCTATCTCTTGGTTAAGAACTGATTATCTTTCCACTCCACTTGCTCACTTTGTATCATTCAAGTTGATAGCTGTACCACTAGCGTTAGCGTGTTATTCAAGTGCTATAAAGCTGAAATAGTATTGGTTTTTACGAGTATCTGTGTGTTGTTTGCGCTTTTTGCAGACCTTCAGGATATCCCCATTGTACACAAATATCAAAAATTTTATTAAAATCTTTTTTTCCCCTTCTTAAGTATTGGTTGGCATTGACCTGTTACTATGTTTTATAAAAGCCCCTTCAGTATTTTGATTATTGTATGCGGCTTATACAATTGATCAAAACACTGGTAAGCCGCCATTTTAGCGCAAGATTCAGTTTGCTTGTTCATCCGCCATCTCGTTACAGCTAATGAATGCCTTGGTGTTCAGGTATCCAGCATAAATAAACTTTGTTACTTATGCTGTCTTGTAGAGAGTTAAAACATTTGAAAACTGATTTTGACTTTATTGTGTTACTTTAGAGAGCTTTTAAAGTGATTCCACATATATGTTTATGCGACAGTTACTCTTGTCCCTCAAAATTCACTCTGCTGCTTTTTGAATTGCGACTATTTTGACTTGAAAAATACTACAAGTGTTTGGAAATTGAAAAGTTCAGCACCTATCCCTAGTGCTTAATTTTGTTGGTGTTGTTTTCAGGGCTCCAGTAATGCCTATGCATATCAGACGTTGGATCCTTTCTAACTTTAGAAGTAAAGGCTTGCTTTCTACAGCGTTCCACCAGATCACGACCCCACAGAGTAAAATTGGTCTTACTATAGCGGTGTATATACAGTATGTTACCTTGGGAGCTAGTCCTCATTTGGCTCCAAACATTTTTTTTGCATGCGTAGTATGAGTTATGTGCTTTTTTTAAAGCTTCATTTGAAACTACGATATTAGTGTTTCTAAGCTATATTTCGCTAAATTTAAGAATTTTGTATTTTCTTGAAAAGAGAACCAGTTCTCTTTTAATTGAGCTTATGCATAACCCTCTTCCAGATGCCTGTACGTTTATGGTTGAGAGAGGTCTTCCCATTAGTTCACTTATCACATTAAATATTTGCCCGATATAAGAAGTAAAATGACATCGACTATGCTACTGCCTTTACGCGCTGTTGCTTAATAATGTAGAGTAATGGATCAACTGTAAGTATCCATAAGAGAGGAGATAGCACCCCTCCTTGGGAGGTACCTCTTGTTGCAATTTTATGAGAACTTGTGTGGCCCCATTCTGCATGTTGCGAGTTTGAAAGAAAGTCACTGGGAATTTTTTCTCTTTTCGCTTCAAAGTTTTCAGTAAAAAATACGTTAAACTTATGGGCTGAAAGTCCTTTATTTTACATACTAAAGCTTAATTTGATTTGTATGGAAATCTGTATAATAAAATTTAAAATTCCTGTTTCAGGATATACTGTGATTAATTCGTTGCAAGAAATATCTTCCACTTTGTTCGACCGTGTTTTTAACCATATCTGTATATATCGCCCAGTACCAAGTTACAGAATATTGCTTCCATAAAAAATACACGCTCACAAGTCCAAGCGCACCCCCTGTTTTCTAATGCTAGCTTATGGAGGGTATCACATTCATTTGATCAAACTGATTCGCTCCGTCTACAGCATTATCATAGTGAATTTGAAGACGTGTATTCAAATAGCTTTCAGAGAGATGGACTTAACTAGAACGACTCGATAGGTGAATTTTTTCGAAACTATATCTATGCCTTACAAACGGTAAAACAGAATGAATATACACTGTAGGTCAACTAAAATAAAAAAAGGCTGTATTGAGGATTATGGATCACTCAAAAATAGTTTTAAGTGTACAAGTCTTCATACTACTCGTATTCAGAGAGAAAGATGCCTCAAAGATCATAATGTCGTAAGTAGGTCCGGAAATAGTAATGCTTGAAAGTTTATACCTATATCATATATTGGGAAAGTTTAGTAATCAGAAATAAATTAATGAATAAAATTTTAAATATATATAACTTTTCAAGCAAAATTTCTAGAAAATAGTATTTAAGCGAATAAATGCTGAATTTAATAGAGGTAACATTAAAATAAAGTAAAAAAGAAAATTATAAAGTAATCATTGCACACACAGGTCACACCCCCAACCTAATATTCACTGACAAACAGTGCATAAATAATTTGGTACCACAATCGCCTACATTTAAAATATATTAAAACCAATGTGCATAAATTAAATTAAAATGCATTTTGACAGAGTAAATAACGTTAAAACAAATTAATTCATTTATTCTTTTTGCATTCAAAAAAAAAAAAAACAAAAATTTATTTGCAATGATTTTCCTTTAACAAATTACTTAACTTATTGATTATTCATATTTATTTTCTTTGTATATTTAGTTGCATAAATGAAACCTTGGAAACTGCAAATGTTTTATCCTTCACATTTAAAAAAAAACCAATCGATCAAAACTTTGAAATTGTTTCCTAATTTTTCCACTAAACTATTAATTTTTTTTTAACTTTTTCGCTCTTTTACTCAACCTACTTTTACTATTTATTGAATTCTGTTTTCCTAAATACGAGTACTTTACAAAAAATTTTTAACTTTATTCCAACTTCTTACTCTAAACTAGATGTGTTTAAGTCTTATGTTTATTTTCTGTTTAGTTTTAAAAACCAGTATAAATACTTCAGTATTAAAAGAAGAAAAAAATTGCTTGGATATTCACAAAATTAATTATTTATTTTAATTATTAATTTTGCATTAGAGCATTATTTTTAAAATTAATTCATAAATTATTTATTCCTTATGTATGCTATGCTACATTTTCAACATACACCTCGAATACACATCGTTTGATGGCTGGCTTATTGCAGTTCCACCACGTTGGATTGTCGAACCAACTGATGTCAGCGTAGAGCGTAATCGTCACATTATATTGCATTGCCAGGCGCAAGGCGTGCCAACGCCCAGTATTGTGTGGAAGAAAGCAACGGGTTGGTATACCATAGTCTATGTTAAAAAATTTTATTTACACTGACTACTCAAAAGCTTAAACAATATATTGAACTCTTGGAACCTTGACACCACAGTTTTGAAGGTGCCCAAACTACACAAAACATTTATCGTTGATAAAATATATAATACGTTTTTTAAAAAAGTATACTAAAATAATGAAGCGCATGAAATTATTTACTAATTAAGCCGAAAAAAGGGTTATTTAGAGAATTTTTTAGTTTCATTTCAATTTCAAACTACAAGAGTCTTTTAAAAAAAACACTACTTAACAAAAAATAGGGTGGTCTGCGCATGTACTTTTTGTATTAAATTGTTAAATTGCACATTATACACATCCCGTCACGTAGTTGATGTGTTGACTGAGTAATTTAACAATTTAATGCACCATTTAACACTTTAGCGTAGCACTACGTGTGAAAAGCCCCAATATTTTGCGTTTCTCTGTTGAGCGTATCCATCAAATTTTTATTAATCTTTTCGATAGTGTTCCTTTGACCGAATTCAAGCTCTGTGGATCAACTTATTTGAACTAAAAAATTAATCAATGGATAATTAGATCAAATCGTTAAAATGATTCCGAGATATGAAGAATCAGATCCGAATTCGCTCAAAAATATTACATTGTACATCTAGGTTAAAATAGTATGCTTAATACACAAGACTTTTTACAAAGCTCCCTTGACGCCTTTAAAAATTCGTTGTATCATCAATAAAATTCACAACTTTTTTTTACAGAAAATATGTACCTGCTCCATTTATTCATTAATTTAATTCATGTTCTCATTTTTTCTGTTTTTTTTTTTTTATCTTAATTTTATTTCTGGCAAATAGGTAGCAAATCAGGTGAATACGAGGAGGTGCGTGAACGCCCATTCACCAAATTACTTGGCAACGGTTCATTGCTATTGCAGCATGTCAAAGAAGACCGCGAGGGATTTTATTTGTGTCAGGCGAACAACGGCATCGGAACTGGTATCGGAAAGGTCATTCAGCTGAAAGTTAATTGTAAGTTGCTAAAGTAATTTCATTGTAGAACAGTGTGTGTTGTTGTTGTTGTTTTCGCTCATTATTATAACGCATCAGCTGCGCCAGCAGCAGCAGCAAATCAGCAGATACCCGATGTTGAATAAAAGCGATAATGAGCCAAATGATAAATTGTTACTCTTGGGAATTTTTGCCAGCATATTAATTGGCATTCATTCATTCATGCGGGCTGTATGCTTGATGATTTCATTTTATAACGCCTCTTTTGCTCTATTTCACAGCTTCGCCATATTTCTCATCTACTTCTCGTTCGGTCACCGTTAAGAAAGGTGACACTGCTCTGTTGCAGTGCTCTGTCAGTGGGGACAAGCCGATTAACATCATTTGGATGCGTTCCGGGAAAAATACCTTGAATCCATCGACAAATTACAAGTAAGTTGAGTAAAATTAAGAGCATTGGTAATTTGTCTTTAAGTTCTATATTATTGGTATAAGGAAAGTGGAACAGGGTTGCCAAGGTGACAAAATGTAAAAGTATTTATAGTTTCTTCTACTCTGTAATATTTACATATTAATTATGCAAACAAAACCAGTCATAATCCAATGGGATGCCAAAGTAATAAATTTTTTGCTGGCGATTCGACGACAGCTTTTTTTTGGATGTTTATAAAATATTTTAATACGACTTATGCATTTTTTCACTTTTGAAACATTTTTCTAAATGTTTGAGCGCTTAAAAATTCCCGAAGCTTCCAAAAAAGTTGTGAAGCTCTAAAATTTTTATTTAAAATATTTTTAAAAAGTTCTCTATAATTTTTGCTATAGTTTACCTAAATGGCAACCCTGTATTTGCTTACTCCAACAAAATTAAAATTACTGGAGTGCAAAATTGAAGCCTAGTTACTGTTTTTTTTTTTTTTTCACTCCGCGTCTTCGTTTTTACTTTTCGCAGAATTTCAGTGAAGCAGGAAGCCACACCCGATGGCGTTTCAGCAGAACTACAGATTCGCACTGTCGATGCCACCGATAGTGGACCCTATTTCTGTCGTGCAAGCAATTTATATGGCAATGATCAGCAATTGGTGCAGCTGCAAGTGCAGGAGCCACCACAACCGCCAACAGTGCTGGAAGCAGCAATGATTTCAAGTCGTTCGGTTAATCTAAAATGGAAACCCAAAACATTGAATTCTGCTGAAATATCCAAATATATTGTGGAATATAAAGAAGTGGATCGTAAGTCTTGTAGTGTAGCGAATACGTCCAATAACTGCAAAGAATCCAATTGAGAATATGGTTTTTTTTTAGCACTCTTCATTGAACAATGGAAACATGTTGAAATCAGCGAACCACCACAATTCACTGCCCTTGTAGAGAACTTGAAGCCAGCGACACGTTACGCCTTTCGTGTTATTGCCGAAGGAACTGCAGGACGCAGTGCACCAAGTCAAGAGTTGGTGGTTAAAACAGAGCCACAACGTCCTGCGGGACCACCTCTAAATCTTTCAGTACGTCCTTTGTCTTCCACAGAGTTGCTGGTCAGCTGGGTAGCACCACTGTTGGAGCTACGTCATGGCGATATTCAGGGTTATAATGTTGGCTATAAGTTGGCTAGTTCTGGCAACAGCGCTTATAATTTCACTTCGGTATCTGGTGATGGCGAAGGTGGTACAGGTGAATTGCTTTTAAGTGGTTTGCAGAAGTATGCACGCTATAATATTGTGGTACAAGCATTTAATCAAGTTGGTCCTGGACCGCTTTCGGAACCATCGTCGGCACAAACAATGGAAGATGGTGAGTTGTTGATTTTAGTAATATCACCGATGGTTTTTATAGTTCACAAAGGGTTTAAGTCTTTCACTTGCAACTTAATTGAGTGGGTTGCACTTAGCTATTAACATTTACATAGAAGAGATTCCAATTCCTAAATCTCTTTAGATCAATTACTTTTCTTCTAAGTCTTACACGTCTTTAATAACTATATTATTCAATATCTCTCCACAGTGCCAAGCCGTTCGCCAGAAGATATACGTTGTGCGGCGCTAACATCTCAGTCACTGCAAGTCTCATGGCAACCACCGCCAATTTATCACACCAATGGTCTATTGCAGGGCTACAAACTCATTTTCGAACCTATATTGGATGATTTCTCACCCTCAAAAGACGAGGTAGAATCACGCAAAACAACAGCCTTAACCACCGTCTTGACAGGATTACGCAAATATACCAACTATAGCATACAAGTGCTAGCACACACTCGCATGGGTGACGGCGCACTCTCAAATCCACTCTACTGCCACACCGAAGAAGATGCACCCGAGGCACCCGCCGATATCAAGGTAGTTGTAAGTTCACCGCAATCACTTTATGTTTCCTGGTTACCACCAGTGGAACCTAATGGTGTCATCACCAAATATAATCTCTATACGCGTGTCGTCAATGGACGCGAAGAGTTGAACAACGAAAAACGTAGTCTTCCATCACAACAGGCCACATACGAAGCCAAAAATCTACATCCGCATATCGAATATCAATTCTGGGTGACAGCATCCACACGTGTGGGCGAAGGCAAAAGTTCACGTGTTGCCTCACAGATAACAACGAATCGTGTGCCGGCGCGCATTGTCTCGTTCGGGGGACCAATTGTACGCCCGTGGCGTTCGACGGTAACGCTGCCATGTACTGCTGTTGGGAAACCAAAACGTGAATGGTACAAATCGGATACAACGCTGCGGCAGGGTGGTCTACACAACACACAGCTGCTTGATTCTGGAGACTTAATCATTTCTAGTCTACAAATTGCAGACAGTGGTAACTTCAGTTGTCAGGTGGATAACGGTATAGGCACTGATCGCTTAACGCATATACTGATAGTACAAGTACCACCGGCGGCACCGGTACTTTACGTTACAAGTGCCACATCGAGCAGCATATTGATGCATTGGAAATGCGGCTTTAATGGAAATGCGCCCATAACAGGATATACGCTGTATTATCGCCGTTCCTCGGGTAATATTGATGAGATGCTTCTATCACGGCATGCTTCTAGTCACGAGCTGAAGGGACTCGTTTGTGGTAGCACCTACCAGATACATTTAACGGCGCATAATAAAGTTGGTTCTTCGCCTGCGAGTATAATGTTACATGTGCGCACACAGGGTCAGTCGCCGGGGTTACCATCGACAACAAATCTAATTGCGCCTAACTCCACTTCAGTCTTGATACGCTTACATACATGGCCAGACAACGGTTGTCCCATGTTGTATTTTGTGCTACAATATCGTCCAATGACGGATAATGTCGATAAAGATTGGATTTTGGGTAAGTTGTGTGATGACGATTTTGTGTAATTCCTATATGGTAAAATTTATCTTCAATGAATGTGTGACAGCAGTTCCACTGAATTCTGTTTTCATCGGGTTTTAAACAGTTCTCCGTAAGCTATGTTTTCATCAAAATAAGAGGCAAAACCGAAACAAACAACTCTTTTAGTTAAAGCAATGCTTCTCAAACTGAACTCTGAGCAAAGCTAAGGCTGCGCTCATCAAACTGTTTGCACACTTTTCAAACACTGTCTTATACAACGCGCTAATAATTCTTTATTCTGTTTACAGTTAAGATGTCAAGAGAGTTAAAACAGCGCTTTTATAAGACCTATACGTCAAAATGAAAGCAGTACTCTCCAAACTTTGCTCTCGGTAGTAATATCCAACCAAGGGAAATTTCCTCAAACTAAGTCCTCAACAGATTTCCTGAAGCTCCGTTCACAAAATATTTGAGACAATGTGTTTCAAACTATGACTCAAATAGCAGTTCTCAAAAAAACTGTTACCACAATCTATTTACTCTGTCGATAGCAGTACCAAGGCAGCATTCCTTCATCAACTGTCAAGAAGCAGCTCTCCTTAAATTAAATCAAAATAATACTACTCAAACATTAGAGTGCAAGTATCTCTCTCAAACTCTATCCAAAATAGAGTAGGACTGGCATTTCTCAAACTTTGTTTACCATGGTATCAAAGCAGCGCTGCTTAGTCCTTATCCACAGCAGATTTTTATAAGATCAAAGATAAGAAACCTACATCAAACTCTGGAGTGCCCTTTAAACTGTTTTAAGCGGATCTCAAACAGTGGTTCACAAACTCTGTGTGCTACTCAGAGTATGTTTAATCCATACTTGAACAGTTTTGCTCAAACTGTCAGAGTCGAAATTGAAGTGGTGTTTCGCAAACACTTATTTTTAACTTAATTAAATCAGTTACTCTCAAACTGCCAACACCAACACAACAACACAATTTTGTTTAAAACAATGTTGAGACATCATTTCAAAAGCAAATAATTAGTGGATATTTTTAACTGATAAAAAAATATTTCACTCAACAATAGGGGGCATAAATTTCCAACATTACAATGTCCCTCACACATCTTCCACATCATCAATATCCGCCACGCTTATTATTAATTGTTTTTTACGCTCGTTTGTTCGTTCTAGTTTCCAATGCACTGAAACCGCAACGTCGATTCACAATTTCGGGACTGCAACCATCGACACTCTATCAATTAAAAATGGAAGCACACAACGTTGCCGGCGTATCGAATGCGGAGTTCACATTTGTCACCCTCACCAAGGATGGTGATCCGCCACCACCAGAAATTGTACAACGCGGTCAGCGCGGCTCAAATCTTTTCTATGGCAATGTGAATTTATTGATTCCCAGTATAGCGACCGTTTCGGGCATGATTTGCACCATTGCGTTGGTAATCATGTGCTACAAACACAGTGAGTATCGTAACAAAGCAATCGATTTCTGCCGTTGTGGTTGCTGTTGCTGCTGTAACTCCTGCTGCTGCAGATGCAGTTGAAGCAGCAATAGCACCAGCACCAGTTTCGAACAAAAACAAATTGAATTTTAATTGAAATTGAAATTATGGTTTGTCATAAATAATACAAACTCATTACATACGTATGACTTTTTTTTCTCTTCCATCTCTTTGTATTCATTTACTGTTGGTGCCGCTGTTGGTGATGCTGTTGCCCGTTGCTGCCCAATGCTTATCACTACAACTGCAATTGATTTAGAACAAGGAAATCGCATTCAAAAGGAGTCTCTAGAGAATCGCCAGAACAATGAGGCTGCACAACGGGAACGATATTATGCTACCATTCATAAGGTGTCCCTACAAAATAATGAAAAAATTCCGGGTGAGTATTTGAAGCTTGTGGTAGCAGCTTTAATGGTAGAAATTTATTCAAGCACGTCGCTATTAAGCTGTATAGATATATATTTATATCTAAGTCAAAGCTGTGATCAGCAATGAAACTTCAGATATCATTAAAGTTTTCTTTTTGGGACTTCTCATCGAATATTTGGTATATTTTTTGCTATATATTTCTGCGAAACAGCTACATGATGCTCATTGATTAGATTAGATATAGTCCTGTAGAATATGGTTCAATGTGGATTTTTCATCGAATTAATTTTTTGTACATACAGTCCTATTTACATCCTGCTGTAATCCGCTCAGAAATTTACCGGAGCGCTTGAAGAATTGGGAAACTTTGTGTTCCCCATGGTATTGTATTTCCTTTAATATAAAGTCATCAAAACCATAGTTGCGCTTAAGGATATTCTTTAATTGCCTCTACCAAACTTAGATCAGGTCCTTATTTTGCATACACGTACTGCATAATTATCAATATCCCATCACTTAACGTTTAACTTAACAGGCAAATTTAGAATTCTCAGCCACCTGCTGTTTAACGCTAATTGTTTACTAATAAAAACAACATTTTTTTATTGCTTTGCTTTCTTTGTTCTCTCTTTGTTCCGTTTTCATAGAAACTTCGGAGGACATCTCACCGTATGCCACATTTCAATTATCCGAAGCGAGTACGCTGGCACAGCCACATCATGCGGGACCGGCCAATACGCTGCTGCATTCATTTATGTATCACGAACGGGCATTAACCGAGGGTTGTTCATCGCCACCACCTGCTGCGGTACTGAAATCCACAACCCGTCCAACAAAATCAAAACAAACAAATCTCTATCACTCCTCACCATATTATAATATCGTGCGTTGTTTACTTTTCATTTACATAACTACTAACTCTTTTTGTATAGAAGAACAGATCAAAGTCTGGTCTGTCAATGAGAACTTACACAGACAGAAATGTCGTATTAATTGGCAGCTTTTTTTTGTATTTTGTGTAAAATTCCAATTCACATAGAGTATTTTTGCTAAAGAACAAAGTAATTAACGTACTAACTCACTAACAAACTCTTCGCCTCTCACTCACCATAATCATCATCAACTCTCTGTCTCTCTCTTAACAATATAACGCTTGATATTATCGTATCGTATCAGTATTATGCTGTAGTCCCATATTCGTACATATTTTGTATTTATTATTGTCCTTAGTTTTTCTTCATTCCCCCCTCGAAGAGGTACGCATATTTTGTTGTTTTTTAGTTGATTTAGTCCTTTTTGCGCAATTTTGCTTTTGTACTAAAAAAAAAAGAGAAAAAAACTTTGCATTGCTCTGCAGGACATTTTTTAATTGTTGATTGCATTCTGTTTTCTCTTCATCTCTTCTTTTTTCGCCTCTTTTGTTGTTATTTTTCCAATTAGTCATCGAAGAATCGTCGCCGTCATTCACGTAAAACAGAACCGGAGAGTGAAGAGTCCGAATCAGATGGGGATCAACTAACATCCAGCCGCACCGAATCATCCAATCAGCATGAGGGAAAAATCAAACACAGTACGTACGCTTTATAATTAGAGACTTTTTCCGTTCCGTGCTGTGTTCCATCGTTCAAGTTTATTGTAAATACATTACACAAAGTATGAAGTTTTATTTTATTTTTCTCTTTATTACATACAATTAGTGTTATTGTTGTTACTTAGAGTTCACCATTCACCCACCACTCAGAGGGTATTTCAGTTGTTTTACCAATTACAATTAAACATTGGAATGAATTAGACTTGAAATATTTCATTATGGCTAAAACTTTAGTTTCTTTAAAGCAAATATTCAAAAGCTTTACTGTTCTTTAAATCGGGTGTAAAAGATTGACTATACAGTTCGTCTGAGGAATTTTTTAAAGCAGAGAAAAACTTTTTAAATGAAAAAATTATGGCATCATGTGACTGACTGACTGTATACTGAACTTTCCGTCGACTTGACTGGAGTCTTTTTCTCATACAAAAAGTGCAGGGTTCGTTAATCGAACTATAAAGGTCAATGCTTCCCAATACAAATTTTTTTGAAGCATTTCATATTAGCACGTCGTGTGTTCTGTAGGAAATTGAATAAAAATCCTGCATGCTTGCACATTTCTTAAAATTTTTCAGATAAAAAAATATACCTACTCGAACATGTTTCCGTAGAGATATTGGCTAGAATGTATTTTATCAATATTTTCCAGTACGATCCGAGTCTATTAAGCATTTAAGAGCAATTGGAAAAATATTTTGTTACCAATAACTTTATAGAAAAATGTTTGATTACAAATACACAAGTGATACTCCATAGGAAAGGAACGTTATTTTCATGGACGAGTTTTCCATGAGTGGAAAAACTTTTATTCGGTAACGCTTAGAATTTTTTTGGTTGATCCTTCAACCATATATTCTCTGAAATTTGTAAGCTGCTACCAAAACTATGAACTCGGGAATACTCATGAGAAGGATTTTTTTTTTATTTAAGTAATAGTATCAATGGATTTTAGCTACTGCAGCTATTAGTCTTCTTAGCTATTTAACTAGAAACTTTAAATCAAACATTATCGTTAAGTTGGGACCGTCACACATTGAAACTTAAGTGAACTTAATTCCCGCCACATATGACATTTTATATGTTTGAAGTTAATGCTTTTTCAGTGTTTTCATATAAATGATTCACAATGTTCAACCAAATCATTTTTTTTATAGGTTTAAGTACCCTATCTTCTAATTTTTTTAATTATTTACTTTTTAACAATGCAATTATCTTCTTTGGTACAAATATGTTGTTTTAAAAAAAAGATATTTAAATCGGTTCGATATATTTTGCGGCAAAGGGTTACAACCCATAAAAATAAATAATATTATATAAATGGCAGAGATTTCATTGTGCTCGTCGTATTCTCAGAAATATGTCTTTAAAAATACAATTATATCTCGCTAAGGACTATCAATTTTGCATATTACTAACACATGTGCCCCTTTAGTAAGAGGTGTTCTGAAGCTTAAATGCTGACAGCTCTGATATGGATTATGCTTCAAAAAATAAGAAATGAGATGAATTGAAAAACAGTTTCGTGCATATTGTTGCGGAGGACCGTGCTAAAGCCCAAAAATGCTTTAACATATCAAGGTATCGTGTTGAAATTCAGTGTATTATTTTTTATTACTGTTGCTTCTCAGTGTACGAAGAAAAAATGAGATTGCATTAATGAGCGTGGAGCTTCCCAAAATATTCTCATGTGTGTACCAAGAAACTACTCCAATACAACCAAATTTGTTTTCGACTTCAGCTATTTTTGCCGTCCAGTTTCAATGGTTTTAGCCACTTAACCATCAAATTTCGTAAATACATGTTTTATATATCGTTCTCGAGAAGCATTCTAATTTGAAGGCGGTGCCTCTCTCTAAATTTATATAAAAATGTTTTTATTTAATTTTTTTTCTAATTTAATGTACATCCAGAGTTACCAAGTTAAAAAGAATCAATTCCCGAACATATAAAAATAATTTTTTTTTAAAGGAAAAAGTTGAGGTCCTTTTCGGTTTTTATTTTTTTGACCTGTAGTATTAAAAAATGAGATGACTTAAAAAAAATGAGCTACTTGTCACAAAAATTGCCCAATTCCCCGGCCACGTCAATACCGCTCACATGGCAACTTTGTATACGCCATCAACCCGAGTTCATCAAAATCAATACAGTTTTTTTTTTAAGTTAAAGTAATACGCATTTACACCCAGAAACACCACTTTATAAGGGGGCATATGTATTACTTATGTGCAAAAATTATCTGTTCCCTTGTAACTTTAAACTTTTTCGGACATTTTACACTCCGGGGAATAAGGTGACGTACTCCGTTTTTATTGCATCTAAACTCCAGTTCTGCTCGCCATATATTAGATAAAGCAATAACTTCAGTTTTGGCCAATATGAAGGTAAGGTCACTTTTCCTATGGAGCTTCAAACACAAATATCAAATCAGATAATAATATTTCTAAAACGTTAAAAACTTACTCATTTCACTTTTGTCCCCTCAACTAACTATTTTTCCTGATGTTTACTCCATCTCACTTCAAATCTGTCAAATTCAACTCAAAAAGATATCAATCAATAATGACAGTTTTTCTCTATCTATTTTTTCATATTCTCTTCACAGACTCTAGAATTGTACAACATTTTCTTAATCACAACATGTCGATAACTTATTTGTAGAAAATGTTGCAACTTCAAACAAAAAACACAACAACTACACAAGTAACAACAACAAAAAGAAACTTGAATTACATTTGATACTAAAATTCAATAAACAGACACTATCAGAACTACTTACTATTTCTACTAAAATATGAGTACTTTTTTTATAAATATCTACTATTATTACCATATGATAACAATTGTGAAAATATATGATATTTTTTTGATGAATTTATATATATATATATATATATATATATATAATTATACATATAGCTTATTTTACTATACTACTAATATAAGAGATATACTTTATGGCATTTTGATACTTTATACAAATTGCTAACTAAGTTCTAAGATTTAATTTTGTACTTTTTTCCTTATCAAAAAAAAAACATATCAAATCAAACGCAAAACCAACCAACCAAACATCTTCCCCTTCAACAGGTATCATCTACCATGGAGCACAATCAAGCACTTCCTCTGATTTATCACCAATGTCTGAACAAAAATCATTACCACGTCGCGGTCGCTCAAGGTATCATCAACAATATCAATTTTCCACCAACACTACACCCAGACACCATAACAACAAAAACAATAATAATACCAATAACACAACAACAACAACAAATGCATCTGCATCATCATCATCGGCTAATAATTCGAATCATTGTATGAAAATGTTATCACCACGTACTGGAAATTTAAAATCAATATCGAACACATTCAAATCACAAGATTCTATACAATGTCATATACCCACATTGGTGAAATCACCATCGATAGCACAACAACAACAACAGAAACATCATCAGCACCAACAACAGATGCAAGCAGGAAAACAACAGCAACTTCATTCAAATGTAACAACACCATCGATACCGGCATCATCAGCATCATCACATCATATGAATTTACTAAATAGTAGTAGTAATAGTAGTGCTAACTGTAGTGGTAGCAAGAAATTACAACAACAACCCCTATTAATAACGCCAAAATTGGCGGCATCATCACATCATTCAAATCACCCTGTAACCTCAGAATTACTTGAAAGTAGTCCCCTGGCATCCGTTGTTAGTTCCCAGCAAGCACCCCCACCTGCCTGCATGCAATCGCAATTTCGCCCCATACCAAATAAAATGAGTCCAGCCACAAATGAGTCAACCCTATTGAATCCCTCAACGGCGCCATTATCATCGAAATTTTTTTCAGCAACGACGCTGCCCAAATAGGATACGGCCAACGGGGGTAGCATAGAGGTGGGTATGGGTATGAACGTGGGAATGGGTTTGGGTAGTTTTGTCTTAGATGGTGGTGAGATTTCCTGTACATATATGGATCCGATAGATCAGACACGTGATTAATGTGATGATGAGTTGTAGCAAATTGGAGAGTCTTGGAAACTTAAGGTAGTGTATAAGGGTGCAGAGTAAGTCTCTAAGAAATCAAGAAATAAAATCTTAGATATTTTCCGGGGTTAGGTCAAAATATAAAAAATGTTTAAAATGCCCAGAAACCAGAACGAAAATTTACTCGATTTTAATAGAAAACCAGCCGAAAAATATATTAAAAATCCGTTCGCAAAGATTTAGAAAAAAAAAAAACATATTTGAAGTTTCTTGTATGATTTTCTCTTTGACGTAAGAACATCTTTACGAACGGGAATATACTAGAAGTCTGCACGAGTCAACAGATTATTGTACTCGCTGTCGAGTACAACGGTTCTATTGACATGTTGCGAGTTAACAATAGACTGGCACAGAACAGAATGATCACACGACATGACTTGACTTTGTTTGTACTCTGAATCGTATTTTGCCATCAACGCCGAACGCAATGAATGCAGTGAGTCAATCAATTTGTCGTCCAAAAGGCTTCGGTTGAGTTTTTAATAAATGATTATATGTTATGAGTTGTTCTGTGTTTGTCTATGAGCTGAACGCGTCATTCAAATTGTTGTTGTTGTTCAAATTCACCACGCAAAGCAACACGGCATAGCAAATTTGTTGTCTGAGCAAGCACACTAAGAGATAACAAGCCACTCGGTGCCGAATGCAATATGCTACGAGTGCTAGGAATATTTTATTCCCGAGCATAGCATACACATCTCTTGCTTGGCGCTTCGATTTGTTTTATTTTGATTTGTTGCTTTTGTGCACAAAGGTTCAATTAACTCGTAATCGTGGAGAGTGGCTTGATGTTCGTTTTAAGTGCACTCGTGTTGACATATAGTAGGTACTAGCGCTTATAAGAGAAAATTTTATCTAAAGTGTATTGGCAAATTTCTGATTGGGTTTATTTTTCTCCCATACATAGTTTCGATGCAAATGTCCTAAATTTTTTAGATAATCCAAATCGTTCTATAACACAACCCTCATCAGAATAAGGCCAAAATATTTAATTTTAGAGCCTCTACCGACTTAGTTTTGAATTAATATACCTGTAAATATCACACCATACCCCCGCCATCTCATTATTTTACAAACACCACGAACACACAATTTCAACACAGACATACCGACACACCCACAAACTATTAAAAATCTTGACCTAAATCCTACTCCAAAAAACCGATGCGAAGAAGATTTTCTGAATGTGAGTGTTGAAGCCATAATGAGTGAATAGTTGCTGTCTTCCCAATCCACCAAAAAAATAAAAACTCCAACAAATATCTCAACCTACAACAAAAAAAATCCATCAACTAAGAAAGCAATCACCTACCTATATATCCTCCCAACTTCAAACAGGGCAGGCACAATGCGCACCTTGCTGCCGATTCAGCTACAAACAACCGATGGCACAAATAGCGGTTTTCATCAGATTCCACTCGAGGGCTCAACACCAACAAACGAGAGAACCGAATTCTCTGAAGCCGAATGTGATGTTGACACTTTAAAAAAACTAAAATTGGGGTTGCGTTCAACGCTTTGGTCACGACCAGCATCAACAACGGCGCACTTACAACAACAACAGCAGCAGCAGCAACAGCAACTGGAAAATCGGCAACTGCAACTGCTAAAGCCAACAAATATAACTGCAAAAACAACGACTCAGGGTCAACAACAGCAACAGGGATCTCAACAGCAACAGCAACAGCAACAGCAACAGCAACAACAACGACAGCAACTATCCCCAGCACCTCAGAAACTTCCGTCTGATTATTCAATATCTGTTTGAGATATTTGTAGCATTTAAAGTCAAGAGTTATAAAACAGGGAGGATGATTAGTCCTCTGAGTGAACTTGGGTAGCTTTAGCGTACTGCTGTGCAGCATTTGTGATTTGGTTTTGAGTTCTTCCTTCTTTACTTCCATCTATCAACTTTATGCATCCGTTCTAACATCCACTATGAATTTAAACTTTCGGACAATCAATCAAAATTTTCTACACAAAAACCAAAAAAAAAAAGAGAATAAAAAATGAACTCCAAGCAAACAAAATCAAAAGAAATCCTCAAGTCAATAATATTTACTAACTATAAGACACCAATTTTTGCATGTTATATTGAATCCAATTGAAGAACTACTCCCACCCCCACCCTTTAAACTCCACTTAGTCTACCGAAATTCCTGTATTCAATTCTAGTTATCACTTAAACTGAAACGTAGAAATATCATAATCAATTTTCTTTACTCTTAAATTATACATATATAATCTGAATATGTATTTGTATATCGTATGTGTATATAAGCTTGTTATAGTTTTATAATGTGTAAAAAATGGTCCTCCTCAGTTATGTAACTGTAAAACATAAACCTTGGTATGAATGTTTTAAGAAATCAAAATTATGTTTCATTTATCATGTATTGTCGTTATTTAAATTTTTCATGTATATATCTTGAGATATCTGTTTCGGTATCTCAAAATCTCAGAAATTGGTTGAATATTTCAGCTTTTAAAGTCTGTTTGAATGACTGACTTGACAGAGGTGATATCGATTGTCAATCAAGCTTTCAAGCAGGATTTATCACTTTACACTTTTAAAAACTACGTGGATTACAAAAATTTTGACATTTCTAGCGTCATTTGAGATTCCTCGGTACATTTGCCAATTCTGGCAACATTAAAAGAAAATTTTTCAGAAACAGTGCACAGTGTTGAGGTTTTTATTCAATGAAAAAATTTCACGCATTAAACTTTAACCAAAATATACGTAACGTGAACGAGAACAAAACATTTTGACGAGACGTGCTCTTTCGTAAGTATCGAACTTCAAACCGTTAGTACTCATTGCTTCGTCACTCATGGCTAACATCAAATTTTGGGTTAAATGTCAAAACAGACGTAACGAGCTTAAATATTCGTTCAGTTTCTATTGTCTCAGGCTATCATTTCGTAGAAGGAACTTACGCAATGATGCCAATTCGATGATATTACTAGAAACAAGATAGGTGAAGGTTGTTTTTTTTTCAAGAGTATTATAACTCCCAAAAACGATGAAGCATCAAAAATTTAATCAAACCTGGCAACGTTGACATCATTAATTTTCAGTTCATAGCGTTAATACGCTAGTCATTGAAATTTATTAAATTCATTAAAATTGCAATTTATTAAATTCATTAAATTGCAATTTTCAACTCCATTAAAAATTTACACAATTTTTTCGCAGCTATGAAAATTATTGGCCGCCAATTTTGTGTTATTTGACAGCGCTGGATATTTTCTTGTGAGAACATGTGAGCTTTTCGTAAACAAAAAGTCTTTTGTAATTTTTTTATTTCTCATTTCGATTAAAGTACCCATTACCAAGGTTTATGTATTCATATTTATTCTATTACACAATGGTAAATTCTTACAAACGTAAGTACACTATACACCAAAACAAAACGAACTGATTATAGTAAACTAATAATCATACCGCTATAAACAACACTATGCAACATAATTTTCTTACTAAAATTAGGTTGCAAAATATTATTATTAATTGTAGATAAGTTAAAACAAAATAAAAATGTTATATTATGTATGGGATTTGATAATTAAATTAGTTTTAAAGTAAAAAAAACTTTGTGTAAATTTTTGTATATAATTACATATGAAACTTATTAAAATTTTAGTATTAATATGAATGATTTTTAGTTAATTTTTTAATACAAAAATTACTAATTTAAACAAAAACGAAATAAAATCAAAATATTTAAACTCAAGTGTTAAAAAATCGTATTGTATAGGTAATTAAGTAAAAGTTTTATGACATAAAAAAATTTTTTTTTTTAAAAACCAATCGAAAATCAAGTAAAAAGTCAATAATCAAAAAATAATTAAAAATATTCAAATGCAAAAAAAAGCAAATTTTAAAAATGTCATAATATTTCGTAGAAAGTAACTTAAAAAATTTTAAAAAATTAATGCAATTTTTTTTAGCTGGATACTAAAAAAAAAAAACAAACAAATTATTATAACCAAATAAAATAACACTAAAGTTTAGCAACAAAAAAGAAATACAAAATTACAAAAAACTAAAATTTTTACACGTTTCGGAACCATGTGCCAAAAATATAGAAAAAAACCAAAACTCGAACAAAAACCAAATTTACACAAAAATGATAATTCTTTTTTAAAAAAGATTTTTAAAACAAATCAAAATTAAAAAAATCAAATATAAGAAAATATTAAATATTTGTATGTAATAATTAAAAAGCGTAAGTTACAAAGAAAAATATTTCAATAGCTGTACCAACAGAAATCGTGAAAAAAAGGACTCAAAGCATTAAGAAAAACTTAAGAAATTAATTTTCGAAACATAACGTAACAGAAATAAAAAATTGTTTAAAATTCACAAAAATTTGATGCCAAACTGCCACTGATTTTTGTGCTTTATCACAAATATAAGCTCACAAACAAAGAAAAGCTCTTAGCTAATATCGAGAAGTGCTTACAGTTTGTGTTTGGCCAACACGATATTTTTAAATGCAGGCACCTATCCCTCGAGCTACATGTGAAAAGTGAAAGTTCGCTACAATTTATAGCTCAAGGGATAACAAAACACATACAGCTAAACAGTACATTATATTTATGAATCAATGTCAAATTTCAGAAAAAAAAAACAAATGAAGAATTTTGTTTTATATGCCAAAAAAATTTTATAAAAACAAATAAGTTTTGTATATTTTATTATAAATACAATTACGCATTTAGAATGGTTTCACTAATAATTTTTAGCATTGATTGTAAATTATGCAAATAATATAAAAATCACTCTTTTCTTCCATTTAAAGTACATAATTAAAAAAAATTCCTTTAGTTTAAAATCAACTTTAATTTCGATATCTAACAAAGGCAGCGTATCCAAGTCATGGAATTAAGTGATGTTACAAATTAATGCTCGGAAACACGCCATCAAGTATCAACGCTTGTCGAAAGCTTTAGTAATGTGGTGTAAAAGCACAAAAAAGTTCTGTGCCATTACTGCTGTCAAGAATATGTTTTACTACGTTATTTACAAAAACTTAATAAATTTTTTTTTTAACTTTTTCATTTCATTTTCAATTGTTGTTGACCTACATATTTCATTTAAAGTTTAAACTTCAAATGCCTATGAACAATTGCATATTAAGAAAGCATTTTATAGCATTTAATTTAAACATCGAAGAGTACGAATTTAAATGTAATTAAAATACAAAACAACAACAACAAAAAACGAAATCCAACAAAAGAAAAATAGCAAAGAAGATTTTCTTTTTTAAGAAAATTTTGCCAAAGATCCATTTAAGAAAAGACAGTATTCGTGAAAGTATTCAAACTATAGAACAACAAATAATAATTAATTTACAATCAAAATACTAAAAAATAAATTATATAAATAAAATAGTTACGATGTATAATTATTGAAATTATTATAATTAATTTAATTCAAAAAACAAAAAAAAGCCGGTGTGTAAAAATGAGAGAAAACAATTTTAAAAGTAAATAAAAAAATAAAAATCATTATTAATTGTCAAAATATTTAAAATCGTATGTTTATTCCAATTTGGATATCTGGTAAGTAACATGATGGAATTATCAAGATAAAGACATGAGAAAAATTGCTCCTCAAACGTTGGATTGCCACAATTCCTCCATTTTCATTGTCATTTATTATCAATTATATTTTATTGATTATTTTATACATCATTTTCTCGATTGGTCAAAATTAAAGAAAATTGAATGATAAGCGATTCAGAATCGATCTACCCTCACGATCTCATGTTTCTCAATTTTTATGGACAAAAGCAAAAGGCAAAACATCACCCAGAGCTTGCTTAAGCTGTAGTGCAAGTAGTGCATGATACCTGTGCGACACCTTATTGGGGTGGCAGTTACATCTGCCATAACTCGTTATTGCATTATTGCAACCGCATTCATAAGACACATTGTGCCTGAACCGAGCAAAATTTCTACTAAAATGGATCCCAAATCAGTCTTGGCACGGTGATTCCGCATCATATTACAATTGAAACTTCGTACAATTCAAAATCGATGCTGCTTTTTTCATCGAAAAATTGGACTTTCAGTTTTCCAAGACCATAATATATGCAGTGTGATCTGGTAACGATATGCCATTCGGAAAAATTAGATTCCTTGATTAATTTTGAGTAGAAAACTCTATGGGAGGGAGAGATCTATCTTGAACACCCCAAGAGTTAGTATAAGTAAAAACAAACGCCCTCGGGAATTTAACGTAATTTAAAATTAAAAAATCTTAGATTTCTTTCTAGAATATCAAAAGTGTCAATCTTATAAAACAAAATATAAGTTTAATTTTGACTTTGAAGCGTCAAGGCCAGTTAAAACTTTCAAAAAATTATTATAGCCAATCGAAAAGTTATTTAAAAATTTATCGAAATCACTTAAACTAAGATTTCTGCAGTTAGTTCAGGAAACGAATTGTCAACACGAAACAGGGGGTGTTGGCAAAAATTTCAAATAATCATTCCCTCAACTTCAGCTAGATTTCAAAGAAAGAGAAAATATCTAAAGATATAATTACCATCCCATAGGACTTTGCCCAAGTTTAAGGTCAATCGGCAATGTTCGATTTTTGGCCGTAACACCGTGCTGCGCTGTTTTTGTATTGAATTTGGAGAGTCCCCCACCATTTATATTATGTTTAAATGTCAATTGTCCCTCTTTGGCTATAAGCAGAGCTGCAGTTTGCAAGTGTCAATGGAGCGGGTAAGAGCAGATTTATTGAACATGAAAATGGATGTTGTCAAAGGACAGAAGCTAAGCGTGCCTACATTAAGCCAAAAACCCTCTATAAATGATAAATTATAGAATGGGCGCTGTGTAACAAGATGTGCTAGATAATATGGGATATCAAAGTCTGCAATGTCCAAAAGCGTCCATATAGTAGCACTAGTATCAAATATGTTACATACACGTTACTGAGTTATGTTTTCTAATAAATAACTTTTTTCTACCACTTGCAAAAGATTACATGTAAGTATGAATGAGTTTTGATCCAGTAAGTTGGAAACCTCGATGACTTGAACCGGATTGGATTCAACGTGTACAATTTACCATGACTCTACTGTATATTCAAAAGCCAGAACATTTAATTTAAACTTTTAACGGTGACTAAAATTTGTACTAAAAAATCATTAAGTTTTAAATTTCGCGCACTCTTGTAAAAGCACATATTCTATGAGACATATTAATTTTGTAAAATCTTTACTAAAAATTTAATTCCACGAAATCTCTTAGCCCATTTCTCAACCGGAAGTCTAATTTTTCATGGGCTTTGTCTGCCTTTGCGAAAGGATTTACAATAGCGTTGCAGCATTTCATGTAAGTGTTATACTTCGTTAAACTTAAAATTTCGAAATTCCTTCTGCTGCATGGAATTCCTTTAGAATATCCTTTGAGTTATGCTAAAGCAAGAAATGTTACTAAAGTGCTGGAAAATGTTAGCTAACATCCTTAAAATAAGTCAAAGTGAAAATGTTATTTAGTAAAAAAATTGGAAAATGTTAGTGTTTTAACATAGCGGAAGTAATGTCAATAAAGCAGCGTAATTTTTTTTCATATACTGTGTTATCGACTTATACAAAAACAAAAAAAAAAACTGTTTTTGCTGCTGTCCGACAGAGGACTACAGTATTCGCTTAAATATGGGGATATTTAGTGAGGACAATAGACATTTATTTGGGGAGAGCCAAAAAGTATTGCCAACTACATGTTCAACCTTTCGATTAAAATGGAGTTCGATTTGGCGTGAAGCTTACTAATTTAGCCTGAGTGACAATTTTCGCAGCCACAGAAAAGTTTACTATGGGAATACAGTGAACATTTATGTAAGCTCAATAAGCTAAGTGACAAATTTTTCTGCGTATAATAAACACAGCGATTGAATTCTATGTGTGAAACAGCATTTTAAAAACTGTTGACATAAATACTACATAACTTATATTTATATGGTCATCAAGCCAAGTAGAATCATGACTTACTAAAGCAACCTTCGATCATCTTGGATCACGGCCTTGTCATTTGGATATGGGCATACAGATTATCGAAAGAGAATGGAGTGTCTACGCTTATGAGACATATTTATGTATGCATGTGTGCCCTTAACATTAAAGACTTACGTAAAACCCAAATTTTAAAAAAAATCTCTCTTATATTCTTTTTCTTATCGCATTGCAAAGAGCCTCCACGAAACTTTTTCAACGTGCACGATTAGCAGCAAGTGTATGCGGTTCTTCACAACATTTTCCCGATTCGTGTATTTCCTGCTCTAGTAGTCATTTCCACGATGATTTAGGAAGGGCGCATTTTCAACTGCCCTGAAGGTTCGACTCCTATGCATACCGGCAGATTTCAGTTGGTGATTTTCGCAACGTGTATCCAATCCATTACCAATTTTGTCGTTTGATTTGAATAAAAATCGGATATTGACGACTAAAAAAATTAATGATACGAAATTCCCGGCTCCCAACTCTAGCAGTCGCCATGCGTTAAGCTTTGCTTTAATCATAATGTAATAAATATATAAGTATTGTCAAGTTGAAGTTAGGTTTTGGTTTTTTGGGTAAGCTAATATTGGCATATGAGATGATATTCTGCGTGATCCTGAACTCTGCGAAGTTCAGTAACGATTCAAAGCTCATATAATAGAGATGAACTTGACCTCAAAAAAACTGTTGTTGCAGAATCGACCAAATGCATTTGGGCACTCGGGTAAAGCTCAGGCTTGGTGTGAGGCATTGGCGAATCCAGATACTTTTCTTTGGGAGCTAAGACAAAACATTGACAGTGCAATAGTGTACGTTTAATATATTTTTATCAAACGTTAAATGAAAGAAAAAATGGACCTATATAAACTCCATTAGAAAACACATTTTTAAAAGTGTACCGAATGCAATAGTTCCCAAAATTTTAATAGAACTGGCAATCAACCATTCCAGCTCAATTTATTATCATACTTTATGTCAAGCTGCTTTGCATCATGCTTTTAGACAATTCTGTGTAATTATCTTATAATAAATAGGCGGCACAATAGCTGGCAGCGTGTAACACATCTTAAGAAGAGTCAGTCCACTAGTTTACCACCGCGTTTATATGCAGAATAAGATATGACCACAAACTCCTCTCATTTTACATTCATTCCATCGTTGCCTTGTTAGATGTTATCAGCCACAAAGGAGATAATACTCTTCATGCTTAGTTTTACCTATGACGAAGAGTTACAATGTCATAGCTTTTCTTACTGTCATTCAGATGTGTCTACCTTTGAAAGCTTT
Organism: Meiosimyza decipiens; assembly: GCA_963680825.1. NCBI lineage: Eukaryota > Metazoa > Arthropoda > Insecta > Diptera > Lauxaniidae > Meiosimyza > Meiosimyza decipiens. The sequence continues at coordinate 28,774,965 of OY804258.1, read as the reverse complement.
GCGACAATTATGAGAACGGATATCTTAGAGCAAAGTCTAAGCAGTACATTGTGAAACTGCTTTATGCAATGTCTAAGGATAAACTGCTTTGCATAGTCATTTTTCTGGACAAAAGCAAACCATTTCAAGAAATGGATCGTGTGGAATTGCAAGTATAATCCAAAAAAATTAAAGGCTGAAACAGATTTTGTTATCTCATATTAAAAAATGATAGGGGCTAAAAAAAAAAATTGTGCTAGTTGGAGCGATATTCAGAAAACATATCAAAAAGTATCACAATAGAAATTTAAAAAAAAACATTTGCTATCAAGTTTTTACTACTCGCAACTTCCACTCGGAACGCTCTACATTTTTTTCTCAATTTGTATATACTCATTTTCCTTTTAAGTGCAAAATCAGTGATACCTCAATGTTACATTATTATTACTGTCAATCTCAAATTAGCTGCTTAACTGTGACCGCATCGAAAACATGCAATACAAACATTGAACATTAATTACAAAGAGTATTTTTTATTAATGCCAAAATACATACTGTAAAAAAGTACAAAAACAAATAAAGAAATGTGAAGAGAAAGTATAAGCTGTAAAGCTAAGAAAGAACGAAATCAAAAAGTAACGAAAGAAATCGAAAGCGAAACAAAGTCAATAAAGCCAAATGTCGATCAACATAATGCGCAAAGGATTCACTTTTCCATGACAAATTCCATTCTAAAGAAGGATATACAAAAGGATGTATGCTCTGCGCTGGGTTCGATGCTGACTTGCCAACATTGTTTTGCAACGCCCACAGTCTTTAGCTTTCTTCTCACCCCAAAGATGCCATATTTTCATTGTAAAGTACCAATGATAGCAAGTGAACGTACAACGAGAACTTTTGTGCCAACGGTTAGACAGTTACTCAATAAATTAATCAATTTAAAATATTTGAGGAAAGTTTCTACAAGAAAATTTTTTTTTGGATAAAACTAATTATACATTCAAACTGTGTTGATCAATGGTCATTGTTTTAATGATTACCAAGTCAGGTCAGTAACCATGGATAGTTTATGCGATCAGCTGTGTAATGCTCTCAATGATCTGATGCATTCTAATTGACATTACAGTCATTGTACAATTGGTTGATTTAAGGCCAGTGGTGACAAGACTTTTTTGATAGTAAAAGTCCTTGTTGTTCGGTATTTTCGAAAGTGAAAGAGGTTATTGCGTGGAGCCGAATGACTAATCTTGTTGAGTACGGTGGGAATTTAAATGAATAATTTTAATATTTTTTTTTTTTTTTGTGGCGGTGGCAAAGAGTTTCCGATATCTTTTTGTCTCTCAACAGTTTCAAGTAGCCTAAGAGAAAAAGGTTGCTGCTATAGCACTTATGCATAATTTAAGACGAAAGTCCTCAGTGTATAGCACACAGAAAATTGAAGTCAAACTCACATTACTTTCACTTAATTCTTAACTAATAGATTTCAATTATTATCTGCAATGAGAAAAAGTCCTTTGACGCAATTTTCTTCAAGCCAAGCATTTAGTTGAGCGACTGTAAATATATTCACTTGTATTCGTATACATGTGTTATTGTATACATGTAATGTGTGTGAAAATGTCCTTCGGTGTAATATTCCTTTGAGAATCCATTTGAAAATATTTAGTTAAAATCCTTTTTAGAAACCAACAACTGCAAGGATTGAAAAGGCATTTCGCTGCCAAGCAAAATGAAAAATTTATATCGTCCCAGTTTGACGGTAATCGTTTATATGGAAAACTTCTGCTCCTCCTGTGACATAGCGTACTAATGTTGGCTTCGGGTTCAGCATCAGCAGCAACATCAGCTTGAACTCAGTTGAGCTGAGTCCTGCAGCATCAAGAATTCAATCCAATGAGTTGCGTCCTCTATTGTTTGTTTTTTTTAACGCTTCACACTGATTTTTGCGCATTTTGCAGGATTCGTCGTTTTTCGTTTTTATGAATCCTTTTTGTGGCTGCTTGCTTGTTAAAGGTCCTTCAATCTGCTTCATATCCTTAACAATATTTTTCTTAAATATTACCATTGTTGTTGTGAAATATGTTATGGTTTTCTTTTTCTGGCGAAGAGTGTCAAAAAGGTTGCCATGTTGTGTTGTATCGCATTGTAAACATTGGATTGTCCTTTGTAGTGATGCATTTGAGATTTTAATTTTTTATGTTTTTTTTTTACTTCAATTTCTATTTTGTTGATCTCACAGTTTTCTATTTTCTCTATGCGAGCCATTCAATTTTGTTGTTATGGTAGTCTTTGAGTTTTTGTCTGATCCGGATGATTTAATATTTTTATTGAGGTTATTGCGAGAAATTAAATCGTTCATTGTTGTTACCAATTGTTATCCCTTCGTTTGACCATCGATAAGCTGTTGTAGGGGTAAAGCATTAAAAGACTAAAGGATTTTGAAATCAACTTAGTTTTGAAATTTGGCAATCGGTATTCTTGTACAATTGAATGAGATGAACTTGAATGGGGATTGAAAGAAATTCTTTGACAATGCGTCTTTGTTTTGTTTCTTGCCTGCTGCCAATTGTCAATTTCCTTTTTTTTTTTTGATTGTCTGTTCCACCGCCAAAGTGGGGCATGACAATGAGAGTATATGAGACAATGTGACTTGCTTTAATCAGGATTTTTGATTATCCAACTTAAATTCTGAACACTGAAGGAAATTAAAGCAAGTGCCTCTATAATTTAACAAGACTCATACCATATCGTTTTCGTTTAGTCTTAAACAACAAAGTTAGGCACTTCAAAAATACGAATCTGAGTAAAAATTAAAACCGACTTCTACAAAGTACATTCGAACTCTCAATTCTGTATATTCGCGAACTTTCTAAGTGTCATCACTGGCGTTGAACCCATTTTCAGTAAAAACTTAGTAATCACAAGATGTAGAGTCGAGCTCTGCACGATTGAGAAATCGAAACACCAAGCAAGAGATCTGAGTGCTGCACTTGCAAGTAAAATTTTGTACGAGTTAACACACTCACAGTTTATTGCATTCAGCATCGAAGTCCAGGTCGGGACCTGTGATCGTTCTGTTTTGTGCGAGTCTGCGAGTATTGAAAAATCGCTGAATGTCAATAGAGTCATTGTAGTCGATAGCGAGTACAATAATATGTTGGCTCAGCAAGCGCACTCGTACGTACCTCTAATGTAGATCAGGGATGTACAGATCAGCGGACTGCATGCGCCCTTTTATTAATTTGCTGTCGAGCCACCTCACCATACATTATTTAATTCTAAGGTGTCACGCAAAAGGTAATTGATTGGAAATCGTGCATCCTTGAAATATATTTTGCAGGAGCATGTCTTCTAATTAGATGGGAAGTTGATTAGACGACTTTCTGGTCAGTGTCGAACCACACCACAACAACCATATGGAGTTAGCTTTTGAACATTGTTTCAAATGCTTACAGCCCTATAATTGTGCTAGGCGACCTTGACCAATCCCCTATTTCTTCAGAATTAATAGTGTTGCAGACACCAAAACAAAAGATTATCACAAACGATGACGTAAAGCGATGAATAATCTACACGAATGGGACATTCGAAAGCCGGGCGAATTCAGGGGTACACTTCTACAGCTGAAAAGCTTAGATAAAAATAACAAAAGTACAAATTCAAAAGAAGTTGCGGTGCCCGCGAAGTAGCAAATTAACTACAGCTGTTACCTCGATAAGCAGGCAGTACATAATTATGCGAATGGGCAATTTTAATGTTCAAATTGGCAGCAACAACAACAAACATGTCATGGACAAGTACTGTCCAGTCCAACTAAACTCAAATGTCAAAGCTTTGGTTGATTTCTACAATGCCCATGGATTTGTAATGGAAAGCTCTTTCTTTATTTACAGACCCAGACATTGTTTTACATGGCGTGCCCGCAATGGTATTTATATAAATGCACTCTGCATTATCAAATCATCGATGACAATTCGCAGGCTCACATTATCAAACGTATTCTAGTGGAATGGCTTAAAGCCAAAAGCCATCAAAGCTATCGTAAGGGTAAGGGACATTAAAGGCGTTGGCAAAAACTCTGGAATTTTAACAACTCTCTTCACTTCGTGGAAACCTCAGACTTCACGCAAAGTTTCACTCAAAATGGTATGTGTTTGAAGTTAGAGGAATGGTTCAGTGGTTTTCGTGATGCTAATTTTGATATTACAAAGTCACCAGAGACTAGTGTGGTCATAAATGGATCGTTATCTTACATAAATGTTCTTGTCCGTGTGAAATATATTTATTTAACATTTTAAGTAAAGTCATTCAAATAATTCTTCTCCATATTAACCGACCGACCAACTAATCACTAAGGCAGCTTTATTATTTTCAGTAGTTTCAATTCAATATTCATGCAATGAAACCACATACGAGTGCATAATGAACATATATGTGAATTTTAATACAAAATGAAACATCAAGTTTCGCTACATTCATCGAACTTTGGTAATGCCAATAGATGAATCTGAGCAATTGATATTAAAAAGCATTGATGTTGCACGTATTCTATTCATTAGTTCAATGAGTTTATTTCAAAGAAATTAATTTCGTATTTTGTAAAAGTTTCCCTGATACCAAGGACTCACTATAAATGAAACTGTCTGACCGGGTGTCTGCTCAGTGAGTTGGCACTTGCCAATCCTTGCCGCCATCATCACCTACAACACCGTTGTCTGGTGATTCACTGCAATCATTTATCGCGTTGCTTAACGTTACCAAGAATATCAAAGGATTTTATGTTGTTGTTGCAAATGATGTGGCAACATCTAATCCATTACTAATTATATAACAGTTGAAAGCAGTGATTTAAAAGCAGTTAAGAAGCACGTAACCTTAGAAATATAATAACTAAATATTTTATACTGAATCATCACAGTTCAAAGCGAACTGTATGCAAGTGAATACATTTTTAAATTTTCTTTTTTCTTATTGCAAAAATGGTAAAATTTTTTGAGTTACGATTTTATTTTAAGTGTGAAAAAATATCAAGTTATTTTAATTGATATCCAAGTATTTTATTCGCGCACAATTGCAAGCCATCGAAACTAACGTGTGATTTTTTGCTATTTGTTTTTTCAGTGGAAATTTTTTGACACTTTGTGCCTGATTTGTTACATATGCCAACGTCAAGAATGCTCAAAAAAGTTTGCCATTTCACCATTAATAGATTTACTCTGTGAGGAATATGTTTTATCGAAAAATTTTCTTCAGCAACGAAGGTCATTTTTGGCTCAGTGGCTATGCAAGAGCTGCCAATTCACTCTGAAAAATGTACTGTTTGGTACGGTTTGTGAGCCGGCGGCACCATTGGGCCGTATTTTTTAAAAAAAAATAAAAATCACAACGTCAATGCAGCAAGGTACCGTGCGATGATTAGACAATTTTTACCCAAAATGGAGGAATTGGACTTGGTTGACATGTGAAATTAACAAGACGGTGCCACATGCAACACGGCACGCTATACCATGGACCTATTGAGAGGCGAATTTGATGAGCAATTAATCTCACGTTTTGGAGCAGTCTATTGGCCGTCAAGATCATGCGATTTGACCCCACTAGACTATTTTTTGTGGGCCAATGTGAAGTCTCTCGTGTACAAGGACAAGGCAGCCACAATTTCAGCCCTGAAAGACAACATTACAGCTGCCATTGGTGAGATACTGGCCGAAATGCTGGATAAAGTATGCCAAAACTGGATCTAACGGATGAACCACCTCAAACGTAGCCGCCCGCAACATTTACATGAAAAAATCTTTAAAAAGTAAATGAAAGAAATTTATGTTTTGTTTGAAATAAATATTTAATTCACTTTTGCAAATTTTCTGTTCCTTTTTCAATTTTTAAAAACAAAACGCTGAAAAAATCACCCATTATTTACATAATTGACATCAGTTGTCCAACTGAAGGTAAGATTTAATGAAAAGGAAACGATCAAAGGTCAAACATATTTTCCTCTTTAAACGTAATTCATAAATATTTCATTTGAATTCAGTACACGTTTTTTTTAGGTATTCTAAGTTGTCTATTTAATTCTGCAATCTATCACTACTCGATTCCGTGCCAATACCAAATGCCATTTGCCAATGGCTCGCATATACATAAGTGATTTTTATTTATTTAAAATTGTTTGCGCACGGAATTAAAGTCAACTTTATTATATTTGTCCTAAATAAACACTCATTTAAATATTTCGCAATTTAAAAGATATGTCCAATAAAAACATAGAAGATGATAAATTCTGAGAAAAAAAAAAAAAAATAATATGAGTATGAAAAAGGATAACAAAAATTATACGCTTCAAGGAATCGCAAAAGTCCAACAAGTGAAAATTTGACACTCGAAGAAAATAAAAACAAAAAATGAGACGAATGAGTGAGAAATATAAATGTGTACGTCAAATTTGCAAACGTAAATTGTCGCCTTCGAAAAGGCCAAAAGATGGAACATAAAAAAAAAATTAACAAGAATTGCAAAACTTTTCAGCACTGATACACAATCATACATTTATTACGTGGTGTGTAAGAGTGGAACGTAATCTCTGATCATTCTGAAAGTTTTTTAGAGGAAAATGATGTATTCGATATTGAGATCTACAGAGCAGTGAAGATGACCACGAAAATAGCATTTATGTACCTAAAAATACCGTGAAAACTATGCTGTGCGGTGGTCCAAGTATAACGGCGATTGCTCTGCAGCCAGCGGAGTTGGAAACTCTGTAACGTAATATTGGAATCTTTCAATGTGACATTGAAGTTTGTATATCAAATTGTAGGACTTTGCGGCCTACAGGCTGTCCCTCTGCATTTTACTTACCGCCTTAGTCAGAGTTTTTAACCCAACATGGAAGCATCTAGAGAAGCGATGGGCAAAACAGGAAAAATGAGCCGATTTTAGCTCTTTACAACAAACAGGCAATTTCATATGCCTAATGGTAAATTCACTGTTGATTTAAATTTTCAAATATTTCACCCATTTTTCTTAAAGGTGAGCGACCTTTTAGTTAAGAAAATTCTTCAAGTTCCACTCCAAACAATACTATATCAAGCGGATTAACAAAAAATGATTCAGGGTGAAAATTCACAAATTGACACGTTTGCGTCACTGAATGATGAACAGGCAGCAGTAGCAATAACAACAACAACAATAAAGTTAACAATAGCCGACATCCAAAAAAAAAAAAAATAATAAAACAAAATAAAAAGCAACCATTTCACTAACAAGGCTGAAAACAGAAACTTTTGTTACAACAGTGCTCTGCTGTTGCCCATATTATTGTTGTGATTGTCGCACCAAACTTTTGTACCGTAGGCCAGCAACAACTACTACAATATAAAGCAGCGACAGCAACAACAACAGCAACAACACATTGAAAGTTTATCTTAAATTTATTGTTTGGCTTAACATCCGGCTTCTTTTGGAAAAGAAATACCAGCAAAAAAAAAAATGTATCCGCCTAAAGTTCGGTACGTAGAAAAATTTTAATCGCAGAAGCAGCAAATTTCTATTTTTAAACATTACAATAGATCGTTCGTTGACTTTATGTTGACATAAACATTAAACGTTGTTGCTTTAATTCAAAGGTAAATGTTTCCAAAGTTTTTCTTGCTTTCCCATAAAAAAATCCAAAGAAAAATCAAGGACGGTTTACATTTTGAATTTTAAGACCTCTCATTGCTCACGCTATGTCGCTTAGTTTCAACTGACATTTTCTTAATTTTTTTATATCATTCCACTTTTCTGTTGCATTTCATTTATTACTGGAGTCGAATTCCACCGCGACATTTCTTATTTGTGTTGCACCAGGCATAATTTAGAGTCATGACGACGAATACGAAAGATTTCTTTATCCAATTGCATTTTAAAATGCACAATGCCTTGAAAAAATACCGTCCAATTTCGACTTAAGTTCGTAGTTTGTTCGTAGCTATCAAGAAATGCGATATGGTATACACAAAATGACCAGTTCACTAATAGGAAGATAGTAGCGCATGTTATTGCTTTAGAGATGTGCTGTATTTGGAACAAGTAGGAGTTAAGGAAAAGCATTGATTCAAGAATATAGATAGGAGGTGCAGAAATTTACCCAGTTGGAAAAATTACCTGATTATTGTATTTTATAAAATTTGTGTACTTTGTTACTAAAACTTTTCTTAGAAATATCATCCATTGTATAGTTAAGTGAGAACTAATCAGGATGCAAGACGCCCAATTTTAGTCTATAATCGACTAATTTTTACTGCCAACAGCTTAAAATAAATCTTAGGAAAATCAATCTGAAGTTTACTCAGCATTATTTTGTTGTACATAGGCCCCAATGTGAGGCATAAGTGACTAGATCAATCTCTTCGCTCACTTACAGAAATTTTTAATTCCCAAGTTGACAACATCAGTCCCACCATGTAATCGACATGCAATATACGAACATGACGTACAAAGCCGAATCGGCGGCAGTACGTCGCCTATAGAACGAGTAGGCGTTCAAAGAGCGTAAAAATGAGAATGAGAAGGCGCTTAAACAGCGTAAAAAAGCGTTGAAGAGCGTAAAAAAGCGTGCAACACTCGTTTATCGATGTTTGCGGTAGTGGGCACCACTGCCTATAAAGGATAACATAAAACAATAACAGCAACCTAGCCGCGACCATGGAGTAATTAGAACACTTTTCTCATAATGTTCTGGATATTGGTCATTAATAGATTCATATCGATTTTATTGTGTTTTGTTTTATTTTCGACATATCGTTGTTTTGGGTATTGGGCCCTTTGCAGCAACTTCAACATTTTTTATGCGCTTTAAGCAACTTTTTACTGTGAGGTATTTGTGCTAAGCGTTTCAAAATTCTGATCCGAATAAAAAATTACAATTTAATAACAACAACAGCGACAAAATTTCTCAGAAAAAAGTACTTAGTTTGCAATATTTACAGCACATCGTTCAGAGAATTTTCAAGAACTGTACGAGTATGCTTAAGCGCTGCAATTCATCAAAGCGCTTAGCTTTGAAATTGGAATGTTTCGAATGTCAAAGTTAAAGCAAAATGGCTTATACTTCAGTACATTTTAGTTTTCTTAATTACTTTCGTTTTGTCATCGTTCATTTCCAATCTTAATACACCGAGTTTTTAAAGCGCATCAAAGTCTGCATTGTCTTCTAAATGGTCTTTCAATTGGTCTGATACTTTTTTCAAGAGGGACTGCGACCGATAGAGATGTCTAAGCCAGATTTTCTCTTCATTACAGCCATAGAAATCATCATGGACCGCTTAAAAAACAAACAACTTGAACAAATTGTCGAAATCAATTAAATTCATTAAAATTTGAACTTAAAACTCACTCAAAATTCACATAATTCCTTACAATAACTAAGTTAATTGGAAGCCAGGATCACGTGATTTGACACCTTTAAATTATTTTTTGTGCGGGTATGATAAGTCATTGGTGAGTGCCTTTTCGTGGTGTTCATAGGAATGATATATTACTCAAAATTATTCAGCATTCTTCAGTATAAAAAAAATTTTGTTTTATTTCAATTTAACATTGTATCATGCTTAATGCTAGATCCCTTATATCTTCTGTCGGTTGGCAAGATTTGGTATGATACATTATATTGAAATAAATTTTTGACTTCTTCTATGAGTACATCCATTTTTGGTCTACATTGTGATAACATACTCGTAATCAGATCTTCTTGTGCTGTTTCTCACTTTTTACCTGACATTTTATTCATTATTTCAGTGTAAAATCTCCGAACGCTTTTACGTGCGTGTTACCCTTCAATACGCTCGATCTGAGACTTCTTTTTATCACTCTTTCAGCTCTATAGTCTTTACGAGCAGCTCTTATTTTCGTTGCAATGCTCGGTTATATGTATATTTCTTTCATTAGTACCAGAAGCTGTGCACATTGTTTGTTATACCACTGGTTTTTCTTTTCTAGAATCAGCTGTTTTAAGTACTTTCTTCAGGAAAGTGCTTACTAGAATCCAATCATACCCTGATGTTGTCCATTCGGGCGATACAGAACTAATTTTACTATTGAAAACAAAACTACGCTCACACTTTGTATCATACATTTTCCATTGGGTAAACATATAAAATCGTAGCAACTCTATCAATTTATATGTGTATGCTTTAAAACTAACCTACACATACGTACTATAACCTACACAGATATGTAAAGGGTGTTTTTTTTAGAGGTATAGAGCTTCGAATTGAAATAAAACACAAGAAAATCGTTTTAATGTCCATCAATTTGGCTTTATTGGAAGGATAATTTTATGCCATTAATGTTTAAATATGATTTCGGGCATGTGGCCGCCGCGGCTGGCTCGAATAAAGCCAATTCTACAGGTCCAATTTTGAACCACTTTTTCGAGCATATGGGGCCGTATGTCGGCAATAACGCCACGAATGTTGGCTTCCAAGTCCCCTAACGTTTCTGGTTTGTTGGCGTACACGAGCGACTTCACATATCCCCAAAGAAAATAATCCAATGGTGTCAAATCACACGATCTTGGTGGCCAATTGACAGGTCCATTCCGCGAAATTATGCGCTCATCGAATGTTTCCTTCAATAAATCGATTGTGACGTGCGCTGTGTGGCATGTAGCGCCGTCTTATTGTAACCACAACTCATCCACATTCATGCCATCCAATTCGGGAACAAAATAGTCGGTTATCATGGCTCTATACCGGTCTCCATTAACGGTAACTGACTCTCCAGCATTATTTCGGAAGAAGTATGGCCCAATGACTCCACCAGCCCATAGAGCACACCAAACAGTCAGTTTTTGTGGATGTAATGGCGTCTCAAGGGTCTCATGTGGATTCTCTTCACTCCAAATGCGGCAATTTTGCTTGTTGACGTAGCCATTCAACCAAAAATGAGCCTCATCACTGAACAAAATTTTGCGATGAAAATCAGCATCGAGATCAATCTCATTTTCGGCCCATACACCAAAATCACGACGCATTGCATGGTCTCGCGGCTTTAATTCTTGCACAAGCTGGATCTTGTAAGGTCGCAAGCCAAGATCTTTGCGCAAAATCTTCCATAAAGTTGATGGACAAAGCTCCAATTGCTGTGCACGGTGGCGAATCGATTCATTCGGGTCCTCTTCAACATTTTGCTCTACAGCGGCAATTGTTTCTTCGGTGCGCACTGTTCGACGTCTCTGCGGATGCGTATTATCACATAGAGTAAACGTAGTGCGAAAACGATCCATGGTTAACCGAATTAATTGCTCTGATGGACGATTATGTCGACCATAAAATGGACGGAGCTTGCGGTAAACTTCGCGAACTGAACCATTATTTTCGAAATAAATTTGCACGATTTGCAAGCGTTGTTCTTTTGTCAACCTGTTCATGATGAAATGGCAAACCAAATTGAACATAAATGACATTAGAGTTGCCAGATTTGGCATTTTGATAAAATGCCAGTTTTATCTCTATTCGAAAAACAAACTTCTAAAAAAAACACCCTATTTATCAAAGAAGAAGCAAACCCACTACTTGAGTGTTCTTCTTCATTTTATTTATTGAAGTGGACGACACGTTTATTTTGCTCCAATGACTATGAGTCTGTGATATTAAGGAAAATGTTTTGCTCTTACAGATTTTGTTTTTGCCAATGAAGCGAAAAAGTTGCTCAAGGTGTTTCTCGTTTAGCCTTGAATTAATGCACAAAGCTGGATATTTATATTGCAAAATATACCCCTAAGTGTCTGACATTTAATAAACGAAGTTAGATGAAAGGCGTCATTGTATACCTGAGTATTTTATTTCTTTAAACAATTAGTGAAAAAAAAATGCTTTACTTGATTTAAATAATTTAATTAATTAATAGGATAAAAGTATGCCGTTATATTATATGAATTTGAACACTTTTCCTTTTTCTTCAAAGATTACAGTTCTTTAGAAAAAGTTGCAAAAATATTGGACATATTTAAAATGTAATCGGTTTTAATATAATAATGTAAGATGTTCGCTTTGAAAAACTTTTAATTCCTTAAAATATTTAAAATTTAACTACAAAGGAACCCCACACACATTAGTGTTCATGTATAAACTTAGCAGTAAATAAACAAAAATTAATTAATAAGAAGCGTTACAAAGTTAAAACATTTAAGCTTTATGTAGATATGTCCTACGTAAGTCTAAGAAATAATCTCATACGCAATAACGTCTGAAACATGTAATATTCATATTTTCAAGAAATTCCATTCAAAAGTTTTCTCTAGCATGAGAGAAACTTTCAGCACAGTTTGTTTATGTTTGTGCACACTATAAGTGAGGCATTCAATGGCAAAACAAAAAGAGTTTTACTGGATTAAAACGATTTCTGTGTGTAATATTTCAACAGTTGATGAGATATCAAAAACGATTCTCTCGACATTAGTCGATCTACTGCTGTGCTTTAATTTTTTTTCTTGCAAATATTAACGATACATAAAAGTTTGTTAGAAAATGTATAATATAACTTCTATAGGGTAAATGATATTTTGAGTTAAGCCTGAAAATTGGCAAAAAGTGAAGTGACAGCATTTTAAATTATTTTATTTACTATTTATACTTTCTTTAATTTTTAATCAGGTAGCGCCACTTTATTTCGACTTATGCCAAAATGATTTTTCTGAGCTATAAAATAGTCATATACTAACTCGGCGTTTACACACGCAAATTCTTTACGAAAATTCACCTTGTTTGTGGGCAAGAGGGCAAAAGCAAAAGAGACACGATACAAAATTAATCGTTTGTCGCGAAACAAAACGCACAAAAGAGAATAAACAAAAATTTCTTTCACAGAATTTCCTCGTGTAAACGTTGAAATCACAAAAAAAAACTAGTAAAGGTGTTACCTTCGGCCAGGCCGGAAGTCACATACCCTACACTGCATTGAAAGTGCTTTTTAAATAGATGTTAAAAAAAATTTCAAGAGGTTGAATAAGTCGAATATAATGTAAAAAGGTTCAGAAATGTTGAAAAGTGTTGGAAAAAATGCTGAAAATATATAAAAACCATTGAAAAAAGTTGAAAGAACTTGAATAAGTCGAAAAATATGAAAAATGCTGAAAAATTAATAAGAGTCGAAGAAAATGTCGAAAAAATAAGGGAAATGTTGAAAAAAATAGAATATAAATGTAAAACACGAAATATGTCACGCCCACTTCTCCAATTCCGCCCACTTTGGCTTCAATAAATGATGCACAAACCAAATTTTAGCACAAAAGCTTGTATAGTTTGCGATATGTGCCGTAATAATTCTTAAAATTTAGGGCGGTGACACACCCACTGGTACAATACAGTCCGATTTTGATCCAAAAATAGCCTTCCGTAAACAAACCTCTTACACCAAATTTCAGTATGATTGCTCATATATTTCGATAGTTATGCCACTTAAAGTATTTTAATTGTATGAGAGGTGCCACGCCCACTGTTGCTATTTGAAAAGCTTTTGATTCATATGTACCTAATACCCAGTAAACCACTTACATACATCAAATTTCAGATCAATTGCTCCAATAGTTCACTTTAAATAGCACGTACAACTTTATGTTAATAAGGGAAGTGCCACGCCTACTGATTCAATCTTGTCAAAATTCATTTAATTCCGAAGCTTATAGAAACCGACACATCTACACAAAATTTTATGAAGATTACTCTCATAGCACACTATCTATAGCATTAAACGTATTTTGCTTATATGGGAGGTGCCACACCCACTGGCACTATTGTGCCAAAATTTTGCAAGAAGACACCTTTTAGCGAGTATATCTGCCATATTGAATTTCATAGCGATTGCGTTGTTAGTTCTCTTTTTATAAAGTTTATAAATATTGTAGGCTGTGCCACGCCCTTCAACGAAATTTTCCAGAATATTAACGAAACTTGTATTGATGACTAATCTTAGGTATCATCCCAAAATTTTTTATGAAAATCGTATGTGCCAATTTGGAGATATACGAAATCCAAATTTTCAATTGCTAAAAAGTGCCACGCCCACTTTTACAATTCTTCCCATTTTATGCGCAATTCAAGATTTATAAGATCTGCATTCGTGTACCAAATTTCATCACAATATCTTGCACGGATTACGAGCTATGGCGCTATGAAAGGTAAAATTTAGGGCTGTGCCACGCCTCTTTAAGAGCCCTTGCAAACTTAAAACCTAGCCTGATCCTAATTTTGTTCTTATCTTCACTAAATCAGCAAGTTTCATCAAAATCGCAGCAATTTCTTTCAAAATGGACTTGGGTATATTTACATAGAGTATGGGCGGAAGGTGTGGCCGTGAACCGATTTCGCCCATATTTATATGCTAGCAGCTTGAAAGAAGGTTTGACCTTTGTGCCAAATTTCATTCAATTAGCTTGCTTAGTTTTTGCATAAACCTGATTTCAACAGACAGACAGACAGACAGACAGACAGACAGACAGACAGACAGACAGACAGACAGACAGACAGACAGACAGACAGACAGACAGACAGACAGACAGACAGACAGACAGACAGACAGACAGACAGACAGACAGACAGACAGACAGACAGACAGACAGACAGACAGACAGACAGACAGACAGACAGACAGACAGACAGACAGACAGACAGACAGACAGACAGACAGACAGACAGACAGACAGACAGACAGACAGACAGACAGACAGACAGACAGACAGACAGACAGACAGACAGACAGACAGACAGACAGACAGACAGACAGACAGACAGACAGACAGGCAGACAGGCAGACAGGCAGACAGACAGACAGACAGACAGACAGACAGACAGACAGACAGACAGACAGACAGACAGACAGACAGCCAGACAGACAGACAGACAGCCAGACAGACAGACAGACAGACAGACAGACAGACAGACAGACAGACAGACAGACAGACAGACAGACAGACAGACAGACAGACAGACAGACAGACAGACAGACGGACAGACGGACATAGCTATATCGACTCAGGTGGTGACGCTGATCAAGAATATATATACTTTTCCATACCTGCCACGCCCCCTTATATGCATTACAAACGGAATGAAAAAGTGAATATACCCTCCGTGTAGGGTATAAAAATCAGCAGAGCCGAAGCTACCAAATTTACTTTTACACTCCTTACGTTTTGGCAAATAATGCCTCAAATGTATTATGGCACAAGCAACTGCCAGTCTGTCAGTCAGTATGTTTTTAAATTCAAAAAAAGGAATGTAGTTTTACTAACTCTTTTTACTCGCACGAGCAGAAGACTAAATATTTTAGAAAATTTTTCAGCCGGAAACAAAACTACTACCGTAAGTTTGTAGCCAACAACAAAAAAGTTGCTGTACAAAGCTGTAAATTGTTGCAATTTAAAGTAGTTAGTGCGAATTTTCTACCTAACTTACTCAGTTAAAGCAACAAACCTATCGGATACAAAAAATAATAAGAAAATTTCTAAGCAAAAGTGTCAAACGTGTCAGATTAATAGTTCTTACAATATTCAGATTCAGATAAATAGTAGAATATGTTGTTTTACTCTTCGTCAGAAAGCATTTAAAAGTTTTTAAGTCTTCCACATTTATGGCGATGAGCTTACAACTCTTCTAAATGAGTTATGATCTAATTTTTACAACAACTGTTCAGAATAATAATTGATTTTGAATCATCCATGTGATTATTTGTCCACTATTCTATACGAATTTTTGATGCTATCTGTCAGATAAGGAATTTATAGCTCTTATTGAAAAGTTAAATTGGCATTTAAGAAATTGTTGACCTTTTTTATACATAAATGCATAATGGCTTGATATTAATTTTTTGTATCTATTTTATCCCTGGAATGCTAATAGACTCAATATTTAATGGGATAGATTCTACGGAATATTAAAAAACCATGGAAAAAAGTTATTGCACGATTCTTATGTAAAAAAAGACTTACAGTGTAATTTTTCTTAAAATATCATAAAACAAATACCAAAAATCTTAATGCATTTTGACAAGTTTTTTAGTAAAAAAAATTTAAGTTGGATACAGTGGAATAAAATAAAAAATTTTTCTGCATTTTTTCCATTACATCATATCAAAAGTTTATTTTTCTCACAATGTGATATATTTACAATTTGCCTAAGGATATGCTCCTTTTTTCACAGATTTTTACTGTTTGGCACTACTTTAGATATTTTGGTTTTGCAAGAGATGTCGCTTTAGAGAACATGATATTTCAGCCAAGCCATCAACCACATAAGCGCTCTCTTTTGTTCTCTCTTTCTTTCGATTGTTCATTAAAGCTTTCATTTATCCTTTGCAAAATGGCGAAAGCGAAATGAAAGAAATGCATGAATTGCATATAATTTTTGTCATTGAATAAGTGAATAATTAAATAAAAGGATTTCATGGCGAACATTGCAAGAATCTTTCTACATATTGAATTAAGCAGTGAAGACAATTGAATGTTATAATAACTCACCCGTCTTCAAGAAAACTCGTTCATGAATTGCCTTCAAAAATTACCATTTGCAGTATGAATGCTTTGACTAAAACATTTTCTAACTCTTCACTTACACTTTATTCACTTTTTTCACTAATTACATTAATAATTTCACTTTTTATTTAACTTTTATTAATATTTTATTTTCATTAACCAACAGAACTCCGTATTTACCACGACTAATCCAAATGGGAAACGAACTTAGAACTTGCAGTAAGAGAGTTGCCATCGTATTACAAACATTTGATTCCTACTTTTTTGAAAGCACATTTTTTGCATTGTTATTTAGAGTGAGCTCACAAAATGGGCGGAGCTTATCAAATATTACAATATAAAGGGTGTTTTTTTTAGAGGTTTGTTTTTCGAATAGAGATAAAACTGGTCAAATCTGGCAACTCTAATGTCATTTATGTTCAGTTTGGTTTGCCATTTCATCATGAACAGGTTGACAAAAGAACAACGCTTGCAAATCGTGCAAATTTATTTCGAAAATAATGGTTCAGTTCGCGAAGTTTACCGCAAGCTCCGTCCATTTTATGGTCGACATAATCGTCCATCAGAGCAATTAATTCGGTTAACCATGGATCGTTTTCGCACTACGTTTACTCTATGTGATAATACGCATCCGCAGAGACGTCGAACAGTGCGCACCGAAGAAACAATTGCCGCTGTAGAGCAAAATGTTGAAGAGGACCCGAATGAATCGATTCGCCACCGTGCACAGCAATTGGAGCTTTGTCCATCAACTTTATGGAAGATTTTGCGCAAAGATCTTGGCTTGCGACCTTACAAGATCCAGCTTGTGCAAGAATTAAAGCCGCGAGACCATGCAATGCGTCGTGATTTTGGTGTATGGGCCGAAAATGAGATTGATCTCGATGCTGATTTTCATCGCAAAATTTTGTTCAGTGATGAGGCTCATTTTTGGTTAAATGGCTACGTCAACAAGCAAAATTGTCGCATTTGGAGTGAAGAGAATCCACATGAGACCCTTGAGACGCCATTACATCCACAAAAACTGACTGTTTGGTGTGCTCTATGGGCTGGTGGAGTCATTGGGCCATACTTCTTCCGAAATAATGCTGGAGAGTCAGTTACCGTTAATGGAGACCGGTATAGAGCC
Source organism: Meiosimyza decipiens (assembly GCA_963680825.1). Taxonomy (NCBI): domain Eukaryota; kingdom Metazoa; phylum Arthropoda; class Insecta; order Diptera; family Lauxaniidae; genus Meiosimyza; species Meiosimyza decipiens. The sequence goes on along the minus strand of OY804258.1, from coordinate 28,757,350 downwards.
ATGATAACCGACTATTTTGTTCCCGAATTGGATGGCATGAATGTGGATGAGTTGTGGTTCCAACAAGACGGCGCTACATGCCACACAGCGCACGTCACAATCGATTTATTGAAGGAAACATTCGATGAGCGCATAATTTCGCGGAATGGACCTGTCAATTGGCCACCAAGATCGTGTGATTTGACACCATTGGATTATTTTCTTTGGGGATATGTGAAGTCGCTCGTCTACGCCAACAAACCAGAAACGTTAGGGGACTTGGAAGCCAACATTCGTGGCGTTATTGCCGACATACGGCCCCATATGCTCGAAAAAGTGGTTCAAAATTGGACCTGTAGAATTGGCTTTATTCGAGCCAGCCGCGGCGGCCACATGCCCGAAATCATATTTAAACATTAATGGCATAAAATTATCCTTCCAATAAAGCCAAATTGATGGACATTAAAACGATTTTCTTTTGTTTTATTTCAATTCGAAGCTCTATACCTCTAAAAAAAACACCCTTTATATATTATATTAACCTGTAAACGGCGCGGACCGAGTTTCTGACTGATTTCGTTGATATTTACGAAAGAACGAACTCACTAAAATGTAGAAAAACTCTACCTTAGGTGCCAAGATGTAGCGTTTTTGGTACATTTCTTTTTTTTTTGTATAGGGAAGGGCTAAAATAGCGGAAAAACACACCCGACTACTTTTTTTATTTTTAAATTTGCGGTACCATAGACCTTCACTATAGAATCGGGTTTGAAGAAAATTTTCCCAAAATTTCTGCTTCCTAGATCAAACCTGTGCCATCAGTTTGTTTCCCACTACAAGTCATATGGAAGCTACGATTTTTTTACAAAAAGGCAACGAAAAACTTTATTTGGTTTTTCCGATTTTTCCATAAATGTATAACAAAGTGTGTTTCGCATTGATTTTGAGCTGCGATTTTGTGTTTTTTATAAAAACAGCATACATATTGCTTAAAGAAGACATTTCAACGAAAACCAGAGGTCCCGCAGACATTTCTTAGATGTATCACACTTTGTGTAATTAATTATTAATATACAAATACATTGTGCCGGACTGAGTTTTTCAAAATAAATTAATTTTTCGGAAATGTTAAAATGTTGCGAATAAATATGGCCGACATATGTGCCGCATGGCTCTGCTGGCAAACTCTTGCTCTTTAAATGCATTTTTCCATGACAGCATTGCATAATATTTGAATTTCAGCCTTAAGCTCAGGAACTGTCTATAGCTTATTGGCATACACTTGTGACTTCACTTTGAAACTCCTGAAAAAGTATCATAGATCAAAAATCAAACGATTCCGGTGGCCTTGAAATTAAACCACATGAGAACTTTTCTCATAAGCGCTTAAAATCGAAATATGTAAAAGAAATCCGGCTAAAAAAACAGTTTCTATCAATTTATTGCGCAAACCATTCACTGTAATCGCATTTTCAAAATGAACGGCACAACTTGCTTAAACATTTTGGTGAATCATTTGCGTTCCAGCGAATCACTCCGGAAATCACTTTTTTTTGGCTTATCCAAAATATAATGAAGATATTTTGTTTAGACAGCGTTTACACGAGGAAACTCTTCAAAGAAAGTTTCCCTGTCTGTAGGCAAGAAGGGAAAAACGAAAGGGTGGTGTACAGAATTTGTCGTACACGCGAAATCCCTTTCGTTTTATTCTTTAGCAGATATTATGCTTTGAATTTACGTTTGTAGTGGCGGGTTGACGCAGTAATTTCTTTGAAATTTTCTTGCACAAACAAATTCTAGTTTCCGTGTGTAAACGCAAAAGAAATTCACAAAAGAGAATAGACAAGAATTTTTCAGACTGAATTTGCTCGTGTAAATGTTGACTTAGAAGCTGCAGAAAACAGTTTTGGCTTTAGTCTAAAATTCCGCCTTAGAGATAAATTATTAAAGACTTGACGAATCATTGTTAAACTATAAAATTCAAGCATTAAATGATGCACAATGAACACTAATTTTACTTTTACGTCCAGAGCCATATGTATCATGAGAGAATAGAGTGCAGCGAATCATTCCATGCCCCACTTTTTCGATTTACGTAAATTTTCCAAAACGTATAAGTCTGTCCATGAAACAGTTATCATCACTCGACCCAGGCCCGCAAGCTCTCCATATGGCTCTGTTTACGCCCATACAACTAAAAATAGTAGTAAGTTTTAAATTACCACTGGCACAATATTTTCAACAAATTTTCCAGTTACAGCGAAGATTAAGAAATTTTCAACTACCAGTGAGCGTCCTTAAGTCACCTGGTCACCTATATATGCCTCTATTGACGTCCTCATGCCTACGAAGCTTAAGCTATATTCCTTTTTTTTAAACCAAGTTGGACCATAAGTCAAAGCGACCAAATCTGTCAGATGGTTGCATGAAAATTTGCGGCTCACATCATGTTCTGTGTCCACATTTATGTAGACTTTTATCAGTTTTTCTTGGACAGTGTAATGATAAAGCAATATTATACATTGTAAACTGTAAACGCAGCCAAAAAATTAGTTTTATTTCTCTATTTTTTTTAGGCAATGGCAACCCACTTACATAAATTGATTCGTTTCTCATTAGCATCAGTCGTAACGAATACGGACTTCCGTCGGTTGCTTTAAAATTAAAATGTTAAATAAAAAGTAAAGTAAATAATAAAATATGTGCAAAAAGTGATTAAAGCGTAAGTGAAGAGTACGAATATGTTTTAGTCAAGATTAATATAGTGCATATCGCATTTTTTGGAGGCGCATCATTTCTTGAAGATGGGTGAGTTATTGCAGCATTCAATCAAATGAAATTTATTTCTTTTATTTCGCTGACGCCATTTTGCAAGGGATAAGCAAAAGCTTTAATGAACAATAGAAAGAAAGAAAGAAAGAAATAAAGAGAGCGCTTATGTGGTTGATGGCTTAGCTGAAATATCATGTCCCTTAAAGCGTCATCTCTTGCAAAACAAAAATATTTAAGGTATTACAATTAGCAATCGAAAAATTTAAATCGGTTCACTGAGTGAGGTGTTTTAGTCAGCAAACACAACCAACTTGGCGCAGGAACGTTTGTTGATACAAGAAAGCACTCACGAAAATGTTGTCGGGGTTTGACAAGTGGGTGTGACACTTCCCATAAAAACTTTGAAATGCGATGCATGGAATACTATACGAATAAAGAGCCGCACAACTTGCATTACTATAAGGCCTGAGACAAATTGACTGAAGTTTAAGTATGATGTAGCTACCAACATATGTAGTCCCGCTTAAAAGCCTATTGGAGTATAAAAGGATTCAATAGTGAGTTTAGTATTTACATATGAGGGATCGAAAAACAATTAAACTCATTTGAACATTTGACTAATCATTTCTTTTACACTGATCAATAGTCACACTGGTAATATATAGACTTGCTCATACTTTAAGTACCTAGCATATTATTTATGATAGGTGCTCTGACAGTCAAATTAAGTGAAACTTAAATAAAATATTACATATATATCGTCCTGATCAAATGTCTATATTGTGTCACAAGTCTGAGCTAAAAACAGAGTCAAGCATATGAAGTATTAAACATTGAATGCATAAATATTTTTTAAAAGTTTTGTTGTTTTATATCAAAAATCATATTAAATCACAATGACATATGCTACATCATACAAAAACTTAAGTCAATTTTACTGGTAAATTTTTCCCACACAAATTGTGCAGATTTTCAGCTCAATGCACCTAAAAGTTTTTGCTTGCATGGGAAGAGTTACGTTCACGTGTCAAACTCCATCCACATTGTGTCCAATACTTGCTTGATTCACCAAATGATACGAGTTCCTTAAAGTCTATGGAAAAATTTACTTTTACAGATTTCTTTGAATATCGCTTTAAAACTGTTGGTAGTAATGAAGGTGTCTTGTCATATATGCCCAATTGGGCGATTTTTTTGCAAACATATTTTCTGATTTTTCCTCGCCGAGCCAATTATAAAAGGAGTCAGCCAAGAGAAACAAAAAAAAAAACCACGAAAAAGATTACATTTCGTAGAAACTGAATTATCGCAAGCCTTAATTTTATGTGTAGCCAAATCTTATGGAAGATCGGATAAGGAATCTAACTCCATAGTCAAATTTGCAACAAAATTGAAACAAAGTCTTGTTCGAAAGCCAAAAAAACTGTTTTTTTTTTTTAACTTTTATTTTGAACTCAACCTACTCGTATTTAAGTTTAAGACTTTTGAAAGTGAATGTTCAAAATATCAATTATTTTTTATAAGGGTTTTACGGATTTTTTATTGAGTAATCGTGCAACAGCACTGTGGATCTAAATAAATTTACTTTAAAAATTCAAAATGCTAAGTTTTATCGATATATATAATTATTTTTACGATGTGTTGGCAAAGAAATTTCTTATCGCCTCTCCCTAAGACATCCCTACTAAAGCCAATGATGTTCATCAAATATTTCTGACTAGTTGTCCACTGAAAAGGGTATACATATTTAAAAAAAAAATCTCTTCCAAAGAACAACTTAATATCTAAATTTTTATCTGAGCATGGAAATAGTGCTAATGCATTTAAATCCTGATTTGTTGGCAGCAGTCATTTCTTTTTATAAATTTTTAATTGAATATGAAACAAAAGGATACGTGACTCTAGCACTCTACGCAGCTTTGAAAAGTTTTGCACTTGCACAGTTTTTATATTGGCATCCAGAGACTGTGGCAAGCATCTGAAAAGCTAAAATAAAAGTTCGTGGATTTGTTTGGAAATAAATCAATTGTCAAGGAATTTTTAAATTTTTAAAAGCACGAAATTTGTTTCGTGTCTACGCGGAGATATCTTATTTGTTTTGTTTTGTGTGAATTGCATTGAAATTGCAACTTGTATCTTCAACAACTTAAATATAAATTATAATATTTCTAACATAAGTGCACTGCATAAAGTTATCGAATTAACAACTTAATTAAAATAATACCAGGGTTAGAAGTTCTGAACAAAACTTTAATATGAAAGGTCCAAATTATATGATCCTTCCAAGAATGTATTAAACTTAAAAATTTTCTGAGTACATATTACAATATCAGCATAGAATTTTATGAAATTTAATTGAAAAATTCTTTAATATTTTGTTCATATTAAGTTTATATCAAGATTTCTAACTTTGCTATATACTGGCGATCAAACTTTTTTTTATCAAACGAAAAGCTACCATTAATATTTTTCTAACTTTAATCTAGCACTACTTCATTATCGCAATTTTCTTTGTTGACTAGTGTAATAATAATAGTTATTCATAATAATAGCGATGAAAAGCACTTGACTTATGCTTTCGCGCAAAACAATGAGATTTCTTTTGATTGTGTCACGCCTCAGCTTGAGTATCTTTCATTGACAACAGCAACACTGGTTGTTGTTGTCACCCATTCGTTGTTTCATCAATCACTCTAAATCACTGCAAATTCTATTGCAGTTCGCTTCCGAACTAACAACTACAATGCTGCTCCCTACTCATAATCAATTTCTTCATAATGTTGGTAATTCTTCTTGAAAGTGGTTCCTCCCGTTTGCATTATGCTGCACAAACAATGAGCTAACGCGTAGATGGGATGATACTGGGCATTGGGGTATAATGCATAAGATATCTTTGCAGTAATATGCCAATAGCATGTTTATGGTAAAAACACGTTCATGCATTTAAGTGCGTACTATTATCGGTAGATATCAGTGACATCAATATCAAGTGAATGAAAAAAATAAAATAAATAATAGAGAAGTCTACGAAAACTTAACATTATGCAGATTATGAGATAACACTCTTGACATAGTAGCAGTATCTATGTTATGTCCTTTAAAACATAAGTACACATGCGAGATTTATTATTATGTTCTTTAAGTTTTTAGTTATGCTTTGAGATGTAATTACGCCTGATTTTACGAACTTTTTTCTCATTTTCATAAAAAGTAATTATGTACCTTGGTGGCTTTTGTCACCACCATTTTGTTGTTCTCATTTGTTTTTTTTTTTTTTTGAAAGATAATCCTTTCAATAAGACCTATCATTTCAAGCGAATTACACTCTCGAAGTATGAGAGTGGTAGTCGTAGCAAGAAACATCATGTTTGGCAGCCATAGGGTTTCAGCCACGAGTCACTAGCATAATAGACGTACATCATAGCCACTGGGTAACTTCCGATTCTTTCTAAGCAAGACTTCTCTAGGCCGCACTAAGATTAAGTTGTTGAGATACATAAACAAATAATGGATCATAGCTCCTAAACTTCTCAAATGTTAATATAATAAAGTGTCCTCCTGTTAAGTCACTTTTGCAGATACCCTATATAAGAGTCAGTTGTTCAGATATTTGTTATAACTTAGTTCAACAGTAAACATACAATTTTAGACGTATCGTTAATGAATCAGTTATCGTAATTGTTGCTTATTAGTTCGATATTTGAAAAGAGACCGTAAAAATCAAGTTCTCAAGCACAATTATTTTTATTGTTTGATTCGTCTCAGATCTCACAAGCAAGATCTTGATGATTTCTCAGACATAATTTAAAGTGTAATACGGATTTTTAGTTTTGATATCTAGAAATTCAAAAGAGGATCTTGGAGTAGAAATATAACAAGAAAATCCGAATGTTTTTAAAACAAAGATGATCTATAGATTTGAAATTGTGGGAAAAACAGGGAAAAATCCTTAAGGGCAAGATAGTTAATCTAAAATTGAATAAGAAATGTCTTCTGAAAAGCGAAAATGCTCTGAGGAAGAGGTTCATTTCTTTTTCAACCCCAAATTGTTTAATTTACTTTTTTTAAATATTTAACATGTTTATGCATAAAATTCCATTGTACACTTTTGAAACTTATCTTAATTGCCTCAGGAAAAGAATTGGGAAAAAATTTCGCAAGTCCAGACAAAAGGAAACAAAATACTTCTTATTTTTATATCTTGTATCTCCTTACAAGACAAACGGCTTTTTTCAAAATTATTTTACTGTGCAAGGTCGTCAGCAAGTGCCTTTGATTCTCTCCAACATTTTTTCGATTCACTTATTTTTTTTTTTCTAGCTATGGTTTTCATAATGAGGAACATAATTTTTTTCTAATGATAATGAATATCCATATTGCTTATGCATCAAAAATATACGTAACTTAATTCCTTCGTTTAAGTAAACACGTACATTTTTTAAGGAATTTTCCCTGCAGAAAGTCAATATACCCTTAGGTATAACAAATATGTCGTTGTTTGAAGCAAAACAATTTCTTGAAACAAGCAAATTTTATTATCGAATGACGAACAGTATCCCAGGTCTTAGTGATCTTCTTATTTCAGAAAATTTTATTTCAAAAAATTTAACTTTCTTCATATAAGAAAATCTGTTATCTTCATTCTCTTTGTTCCAATGAAGCTATATTTATATATATAAGAGTACGCATGGCTGAACCGATTTAACAGCAGAGAATTTACGTGGTGGTTTACTTTGTCTGTAAAGCAAACAGCTATATATCAAGAAAAATCTCAAATGCTTAATGTTTTACTTAAAGAGTTGAATGATATTTCGTAACAAAGAGTTTCAGGGAGTACGGAATCAGAAACTTGCATTATGTGGGATCAATCCCTAAGCTCAGAGTCGGCTTTCTTTGGTTATTTTAATAAACAATTTAATACTCATTACGATGTTGCCCAATTCGGACTTAGAAAAAACATTGCTCTTTTCGATCATGACTACCTTCTGAGATAATCATTACGCTAAAGTTTTGGTTAGTAACAACGTATGGTAAAATATATATAGTATTCTGGACTTGCCAGCAATAAGTTCTAATCGTCATGGAAATCTTGCTATATATTTATGAACTCTTTGGATTAGTACGGCAATAAAGAAACATTCTTATTTAGAACCTGAAGCCGTTTCAGACTATGCGTCATCAATTGTAATGGATCCAATTTTTTTGGCTGCCTGCTCAGATATTTAGTGTGATCATAAGATATTTTTTTTGCTACGAAATAAGTCAAAATTTGCTTTAAATTTATATTTATTTTTTTCTTAAAAGTTTCATATCCAGAAAGCTGCCAATTTTTCAAGTTATTTCGCAATAATTTCATCGAAAATAAATTTACTTATTTTAAAAATTAAATTCCTTAAATTAATGAAAAAAAATGTGTACCAATGAACCAGCTCAGGTACAAACACAAACATGACTTTAGCGCACACAAGCAAGAACATGTACATACGTTTAATGCAAAAAGAATATAACACCTACTCACACAGCCACAGTAAATTACATGTTCTGCTTCACATGATAAACAAAATAAAAACATAAAAACTATATTTTTTTTCTTTTAAAAATTGTAGTAGTTTATAAAAAAAAGAGCAACTACAGAACACCAGAGTGCACTGCAGTGCCACCGTTGGTGCGTATAAATCAACTGCGACCGCATCTCAGTATCTGTAATCTTCCAAGCATTATGTGCAACCTACCAAAACTGCAACGGCACAGTGGGGCAAAACAGCAGTAGATAATAAACGAAAAAAAAAATCAGCAGCACAATGATTGTTAACTTTTGAAAGTGAGAATAAAAGTTGAAAAACCGAATTTAAAAGTTAAGGAAAAAATGTGAAAAGTTAAATTGAAAAAGGAAAAAGTGGTAAAATAAGACGAAAAAATAAAATGGCAAATTTAAAAGAGAAAAGTAAAAAGAATAAAGTGAACAGTAAAAAAAAGGAAGTGCGATATCAAGAAGATGTAATTTCAAAAAGATCTCTTCTACACTAAGATAAAATTAATTGAAGTTCCATTTGATTTAAAATTCTTTCAAAAATATTCCACTGTGTCAATGTTGCACTTGACTAGTTTTCAGTTGTTGGTGTTACAACATACACATACGTTGTTGTTGTTGTTCTTGTCCTTTTTGGCAGTAGGTTTGCAGCTCTACTGCCGGTAGCTGCCACTTCACTTGCGGTTTCCGCAAAGGAAACAAGAAAATGCATGTGAGTGTGCATATACCATTTTCTTTTATGAACACACACACACACACACTTTTATGTGTATGTGCGTATGCAAGGATGTTTATACGTGTGCACAAATGTGTTAAGAAGATGCCTTTTTAAGGTATTGACAGCTGCTGAGGAAGTGAATTGTTCTTGTCAGCCGAGTGTCAAAATGTCGGAAAGTCTTTGCTTTCTCAACATCGATGCCACTGTGAAGAAGTTTTATTTCCCGTATTTTCTTTTTTAGTTCAACAACATTTTATCAACAATTTTCTTTAGTTAAATATTTAATAAAATTTCTTACCCACAAAATGCGGATTTACCGCGTTGCTGCAAGTATGTTGCATTATATGGCTTGAATTAAAATTCTTGCTAACATGAATATAAAATATATTACATTTAGTTGAAATTTATTCTCATGAAAGTGAGGGAGTAGTTGAAAAAAAAATTCGAAATACTTTTCACGCAGTCCTTAAAAAGTTTCGTTAAGTATCAAATGGTTTTGTACAACAATTTAAGCTGATCCGATAAGAAGGAAGTGTTACGCTCACTTGCATTGAAGTCTTTTTGAGATTGAAACTGCTGGCATATCTCTCGAATGATATTCTTACTATTGGTATGTATTATTTATCAAATACATACAGTGAAATCCCCCATTGCGGATAGCCCCCATTACCGAACAGTTTCCATAATCGGACACGCAGTTTTCATAAACTTTTCCATAGTCAACGTTTACACGAGGAAAGTCTTGAGAAAATGTTTTCCTGCTTGTTGGCAAGAAGGGAAAAACGAAACACCAGTATAGAATTCGTCGTACCCGCAAATTCCCTTTCGTTCTATTCGTTAGCTGATATTATGCTTTGAATTTACGTTTGTTGTGGCGGGTTGACGCAGTAATTGCTTTGACATTTTCTTGCACAAAGAAATTCTAGTTTTCGTGTATAAACGCAAAACAAATTCACAAAAGAGAATAGACAAGAATTTGTTTGACCGAATTTCCTCCTGTAAACGTTGACATACAAGATTAGAACCGATAGCAGGACGCTCCAATAACCGGACGCGGACATTGTATTCAATATCATGTTGATCAAAATATCTCTTTTAAATATGAATTGTGTTTTTTTTACTTCCCCTTTTTACAAATTCTAATTATTTTTTGTTTTAAAAGCAACGAATGTGGTGGTTCCTCTAATAATGCGAATGTACACATATGGCATCTGTCAAAAATGTTGAGTAGAGTTGGACTTTTTCGTTAATTCTGGTTCGCTGGTTTTGACGAAATTTCAAAATTCGATAAAAGTTTATTGACTGAAGACAACAATATTGAAGCACAATTTGAAAATCAAATACCACTCCAGAGATAAGCGAGTCTGAAGACGAAGCTGATGAAGAAATTGCTGACCCTCTGATAAGGCATTGAAGCAAGTTGCCATTTTGAAGCATTTTACCAAAGACGATTTTTTTGTATTTCAACACATCAAAAATGTAGAGATGAATTTTGAAACTAAACATTTTAAACTGAGCAAATTGAAGTGAAAACAATCTACTCTCACTAGATTTTTTCAATTAAATTACTTTTTAAGCATGTGTCAAATGTCTGTAGTAGTGTGTAATTTTGTTCAACAAATACACAAAAACTTTTGTTCCTTCCCATAAGCGGACATCTTCCATAACCGGACAAAAATACTGCTTCAGTGGGTGTCCGGTTTGGGATAATTTCATTGCATTTTTACAAATTTGCAGTTCAACTCGAGAGCTGGTTTCTCATAGACCTTTTTCTATGTGTTTTGGGGCATAGATTCCAACAATGTAAACCATTTTTTTTTTTCTTAAGAATAGATATATAATTAATGCAGATCGAATAAAAATTAATGGAGGCATGGGCAGATAATAGAAAAAAGTGCAAACAAAAGTTGAATTGCTCCTTTTTTCTTCTAAGATAAGCCTACAAGAAGCTTAGAAATTATTTTTGGACTCAAACTGTTCGTTAAATTATATTGTACTGTGGATTTCATGCCAATGAAACATGTTCTAGGATAAGTATGACTAGACAGACGCATAGAGAAGTTTGTAAGCAGACAAATCGTCGAATTTCTTCAGCAACATTTGATAAGCCCTTGGGTAGACACCTTTCGCACTTTATTAATTGCCAGATTTATGTGTGTGCTTAATTTAAGTTTTAGGTGTAGTGTAGCACTTAAGTCAGTAAATTTATTAGCAGCTTCGACATTGTAGCCATTTGTTGTATTAGTTTTGCTAAAGGCAACTTTTCTTGAGTTCGTTGTTTTTTTACATTTATTCAAAGTTTAAACTTTACTATGGCTTAAGTAAAATGAAATCCCAAAAAAAAAGCATACATTTTTTTACAAAATCTTACCAACACTTAACTTAACTTACCTTTGTTACTGAATTGTTTACAGCATTTTCCATTATTACGCACATCAAAGTTAAAACTTTGATTCGCGTTCTTCTAAGGTATGGAAATTGCTTGAATTTTTTTCTTTTTTTTTTACATAATTTTTTTTTAATTTCAACTTATTGTTAGTAATTAAGTTCCGTGCTTTCAAACTTTCACCGAGACTTTGCATTTTTGCTCAGCATGACTTCAAGCATCATAGATAGTTGATGGGTGGGAAAAGTAAAGTAACTAATTAGCATTTTAAAATGTGTGATAATGATGGCGGATTATGGTTTAAGAAATTTGTTTAAAAGAGTTTTCTCACTTAATGTTGTAGTCTATTTCAGTGCAACATAATTGTGGATGTTCATTATCATGAATAAAATTAAATGTAATACGTTGTGAACATTTTTTTTTCTTATGTGATTTAGAAGGTTTTAAGAAAGTTAGGCATTCTTAAAGAAAATTAAACATTCCAAACGGCATTAAAAAAAAATTTTAATTTTCATTAAAAAAGAAAATGAGTGCAAGCGCTTTCATTCCATAACATTTTTGTATGGAGTAGGCGATAACAAACGGATACAAAATTCAAACTCGAATTTTATTTTAGTATCATACAAAAAAGGGAAATCCGTCAAATTATCTGAACTATAAAAGCTAAAGTTCGAAGATAAAAAAAAAAAAATTCTTAGAAAAATCCATTTAAGATGAGCTATTGACTGTCACTTTGAACTTCATTCAACTTCCGAACTAAATCGGAATTAGAACAGAGTTCATTCGACGTAATCTTTTTTATTTTATTCAATTTTAAATTGTCGGATATCTATGGACTTTTCAATATATTTCAATTTCTGCAATGTTTTTCGTCACTATTAAACACTTCCGTCTTTTTCGCTTACTTTTATCTACTTTTTTAATATTTTTTAACCTAAGTAGTTTTCAATACCTTTGGACTCTCTTAATGTTCCTCGATAAGTTTAGACCTTTCTGATATTTCTTAATATTAACTAGCCACCTCTCAGTTAAAGCATTTGCCGAAAAACAAAATAATATTATCTGTATGTGTTGAATTTTAAGGATGTTAGCTACCATAAAGATTTGCACCAAAAATATCTTTTATTAAATTTACTACACTGTACTTGACTTTAGTGATTTATACTTTATTTACGCTTTCAAAATGTGCACACATTTAAAAGTCATATCTGCAAAGGCTTGTCAATGAACACACATGAACTGCATACATACATGCGTACTTTGCGCAGCCAGACACTTTCACATGCACACAACTACTTTTACGTAAAGTCTGTTTTGGTGGAGTGTTTCAGACACTTGGCTGCATCTCTGTTTGTTTTCTGGCTGCATTCTTTTGTGTAAAAAAATAAATTAAGTTTTAACTTTTCTTTGCTTTTCTTCTAAGCTCAATATCCCTGAAAGCCACAAAGAAATTGAAAAATGAAGTAATGGAACAAAAACAAAGAAGTTACATAGCATTCAGTAATTTTTATCAGAATAATGGTAGTTGCCAAATAACAAACACATACACAGATGGTCGGCTTTATAAGTGATGACACTCCGAGATTAGAAGTTAAATGTAGAGTTTTTAATAAATGCATGATGAAAAAACGATGCCTACTGTAGAAGAACAACATGTTTCATGAGTATTGAGCCCTGACAAATCTTAAACAATTCAAACGGGTTACAAACCTTGATCTCGCTCGAGATCTCAACCGTTTTTTCGAAACATAAATCAAGTTCAACTGAAAAGTCTGTATTGCAATCATGCCTCTTCGAGCCTAATGAGTGTGTTCTAGGATTTCACTTGGACACAGCGTTATCCTTGATATCTCAATGTTTTGAACTACAACATAATCTTTCAATCAATCTGTACAATTTCAAAATTTTTAAGCGACAGCTTTTTCTTAGTAAATCCCGTATTCAAAATGTACGCTCATTGTTTAATATATAAAGTGGGTTGATTTCAAAATCATTTGATTTCAAAAAATTTAACATTATGGAAAAAATAGTATCGTGCAAAATATCGTACGCAAACTGGAAACAATTTAAGACTGAGAAAGCAGCCTGATTGACATATTAATAAAAGAGCACTCGAGTAATCATAATAAGATTTTCATTCATTCAATTAAAAAAAAATCCCATTACAAACACATACATATGCACATAATATTAGAATACATCGATAAATCGCAGTCATTTATTGCCACGTATGTTATGCACACGTACACGCAGCTGTCCTTCATTTTCAGTTTGACTCATTTGCAATTTCATTAAATCTAATGGAGGCCGAACATAAGCTACATTGACCATGTGTTAAAGACATTTATTACAATTATCGCACACGAAATTTCGCCAACAATAGAGGCACTACTGCAACAAGGCAACAACAAAAACATGGCAAGAAACAATACAAAAAAATATGTTACTTCTTTCTAACAACAAGTTATATAAATATTTTCATATAGACATACCTACATACCATATATGATACTAGGCTAAAATGTTAAATTTTTCCAGGCAGCTCATAATATTGAAACACAAAAATGCTTAAGTAGAGACATTGTATCATAAAATTCTATTTCAAGTGATATGCACAGCAAAAGTTTTCAATTTCGTAAAGTATATAAGGAAATAATTCGAGATATAGCAAAAAAAGGACTCAAATAACTTTAAGCAGGAACTATCCAATGCTTTATAATATAGGCTTGTATGTTATAACAAATAAACTTCAGATAGCTAAATATGTGGCAGTCGTAAGATATACCCTCCCTGTGAAACACCGAATGCTAAAGTATATATATTATACAAAAAAAAAAATCATTGAATTCTGACTCAAGTTCTATAAGATTTAGCTCACGGTATTGAAACTTATACATTGGTAATACAAAATTCGCTGTTTGCTGAAACTTTTCACTTTCAATTTTAAGTTTTTTAGCTGCATGAGATCCTTCTTGTGCAGAATTTTTACCAGAGTTTCTAAGGTCTTTTAGACTTATGTTCATCATCTTTAGCAGTGAAGCTTAAGGTCCAAAAAGCCATGCTGGATCTCTTACTTTGACCATTCCTCTATACTATTTTTTTTTACAAGCTCTTTAAATTTTATCCCTGGAGACTAAGACCATTAATTTTCACGTTAATATAAAAGCTACGTTAGGCATCAATTGGCATAACTATTTGAAATTGCTAAATGCTGGAGAATCTGAAGAGCAAGGCAATGCTTGCCTCGGTAAGAGCTTCCTTTGTAAATTGTTCCAGAAGAACAAAATCTTTAACTTACGCATAATGATATTGTTTGATATAGGGATAATTGGTAACTGTGGCGGATTAAGGTAGCGCTTGAGGAGGCTATAGCCCCAGACATCAAACTGAAGATGTCGCCAATTAGCGACTTAAGTACTTTCACAACTAAATTATACTTCGCTTTGCACTTCTAGAACAACTTCCTTGCAAATTTCTATTCCGATACTCCTTCTGCTTCACAATGGAAAAAGTACTTACTTCCTCGAAATTATCAGCACTAGATTTGAGTAATCATGATACCATGTCACTATGAGTTAGCAACCGCAAACCTAAAAAAAAGGAATTACTTGATTCTTCTACAAATATGTATACAAACACACATACACACACGTGTTTATGCACAATCTAACTAATACACAACCAAAACTAACACAAGTTGAGTGGCCATAAATCAGATTCATTCAATTCACTTAAGAACCTTTTTAGCGCATAAGCAAATATGAGAGAAGCATCATTTCAGTAGCCCCAGCCAGCTTCAATTTCAACCGTCATGCCAACAAGAACAACAACAATAACAACAATTGACAGCAACTACCACTACCACTAAGCCGCAATAACAACAACAGCAGAGCAAAGCAAAAGGACACAACGCATACATTTGTAGCTGCCTTAACACAGTTGCTTAGTCTGTCGGTAAGTCAGTCAATAAGTTGGAATGACGTCCAACAACTAGCAAATTGACTTCATGCATATGCACACATACACACACACACATACGCAAACGCTAATATCAACAGCAACACAAACTCATACACAAAACCGCATTCATTTGTTTGTAGTTTGCTTGATTTTCTTTGTTAAGCTCCTCAACACGAATATAATAATATAGCCAAATAATAGGTGAAGTAGAAGCAGCAGCACAAGCTGATGGAACAAATGACCCACTGACCCTGCTCTGACACATCTCATAATATTCAACTCAGCACAGACTTCCCTCGAGCTTGCTAAAAAGAACGTGCTTGTGCGTTACGAAATGAAGTAAAGGGGTCGAATTGTTGCTTTGTAATAATGAGGCAGGTCAAACAAACGTCCCTAATGTTGATTTGAACATTTGTTTGGTCAAATAACTAATCTGAACCTGAGCAAAGTTTAATGGCGCAGATAATTTCTCAGTCAGGATTTTAGCTAGAGGGCAATATCAGCGATGTAATCGCAAATTTTATAAATAGAAAAAGTAGGGAAATGGCAATACTTAATACACATGGAGTATGGATAAAGCACTAAATCGTGAAGCCTTAAGGCACTTGCGTTTGCTACTAAGCTGAAAACTATTTAGGGCGTGGCAACTGTTTCCAAAGAAAGAAAAGTCACAAACCCTAGCAATAACCAGCTTATTACGATAATCTCCGAAGTTTCGGGGAGCTTAATGAAATTCCAACTTGTAAATTATCTGCGGCGCAACGAATTACTCAGTCTATGCAAATACGGTATCGGCTGAGTCCGCTCTACGGAAAGCCTGACTGAGAAGGAGATCCAATGTGAAAGTATGCTTGCACGGTATTTCCAATGAATTCTCAATCGGGTATGCATGGGATCGTGCCCCTCTTTACATATCAACATTTATTGGATTTAGCTTTGGTATTGCATTCCATTTGATCGTTCGATAACTAGCTTTTTCAGTGGCTGATCGATATTTGGCATAAGTGTAAAACATCAAATTTTAGCTACAATATTTGTCAACGAGTTTAAGCAACAATCTGTCACGAAAACATTAAGTGATATTCGAACAACAGGCATTAAATGATGATTTCTCAAATAATATTCCCTTTAGCGGTTGACACATTAACAAGCAAAACAACTGTATATGGAACTCTAAGACCCACAATTGACCCTGAAGAAACCACTGTATCGGTATATCTGCCTGGTGTGTAGTATAGACTGGTAATTGTTATTGGCAGTTCTCTAGAATGCTCAGTGGTATGGCCATATGATAGCCAATTTTTTTTTGATCTACAATTGAAGACTTCAATCTGAGCAATATTTGGTTTTAACAAGACCACACGACTAGCCATACAAAACAACCAGTTTTTGGTTCACCAACGTAAATTGTTCACCGGGCACGAAATTTCGAGATTTTTGGATTATCCTAAAAGATTGTGCGATTTGGCGTTATTGAAATTTTGCTTTAAAAGCTACGCAAAACATCATGCCTACGTGAATCATATTCTAACTCTAGAACAATAAAAAACATTGTCGACTTAAAGCTCAAATTTGTCAGAAAACTCAACTAAATTTATTATAAAAGAATTACGTTCTCCACGAAGTCTCATTGTGGTTATTTGAATAATTTTTTCCGTACTATTAATATAAAATTGTTTTTGTTTAAACGGTTTGTAACGCTTTGATGCAAAATTTATTGAACCGATTTTAATAATTTTTTTTTAAAACAACATATTTGTATTAAGGAAGGTTGCTGTAAACAAATTTTTTAGGTTGAGGTTTCTCGACATAATATAACAATATAGGGAATATGTAAGAAATAGTTCGAAAATAGCGTTATATTAACACATAACAAAACAAGAAAAAATCCAATTTGAAATATTTTAGTGATAAAAAAATATATAAAATTATTATTTTACTCCTGTCGCTTGATCATAAAAAATATATTAACAGGACTAACTCCCTAGCACGTATGTAAGGAATTGATATACTACAAGGACTACCAAAATGTTAAAGTAAATATCAAACTTCATCGAAAACATAATTTGATGCAAAAATAAACAAATTCTTATTGGTTGCCAAACAAGCCGTTGCATTAAAACAAACATAAACAAACAAATACTCACACATACCCCTATGCTACACAGTCAGTGTTGCCAATTTTGTCGCCGGTAACTTAAAAAAAAAGAGAAACGAGAAGTTTTGCACTAAGACGACAACGACGAGGTCGTTTTATCGCACCTTTTTCTTGCTTCCCTATCGCCAACTCATTATTTCACTCAAAAGCACATGTGCGCTGAAATTGCAAAATGTTTGGAAGGACATTCATTGTAGGATCTGAGAAACGTTTGCAATACCTGGGTATAGGCATCTTGCCAACTTAACTAACAGCGATGAAAGTTGATGTTCGCAAACATTGGGCTGTCAAACTTTAAATAAAGTACACGACGACAGCTTGTAAAATCGGTGCACGCATAAGGACATTTAGAAATAAAATTGAAAACATTGCTATACTCGTAAACAACCATCTTTATAGGGGTATTGAAAAACACAAATTGTTCCAAAAAAAGGTTGTGCATGAACTTGAATTGCGGGTATAATTTAATACAAAAATTGTTTGAGCTTTTTACTTTTATCACAAAAAGTTATTTAATACTTTATGGTTGTATTGCATTGTTAATTTTTTAAAGAAAGTACGATTGATAAAAAATGTCATTTCAGTTTTTGAAATATTTAAATATAATTTTCTGCATCCTTAAGGGATTTTTCAAAACTTCCGTGAAAAAATAGAAAAGTAAACAAAAATAAAAGCAAAATATCCAAACATTTGCAATAAAAAGTCACGGAAAACTTATGTCGCTGCAGTGCAAGGAAGTACTATAAAAAAAAATAAAATAATGCAACAAAAAAGAAGTAGTTTTCCTGCCTTGTAGCCAACACTGCGAGATAGTAAGTGCCAAATACAAATGTCGTCTTTTTCCTCAGCGTCGTCTCCATAGGAATCGATGAAAATTTATAGAAAATTGCACTGAAATAAATAAATTGGTGTTTTGTGTCTGTTTGCCTTTTGCGCGCGTAATGTAAAATTAGAAAATTGCAACGTTTTCCGTTGTCCGATGCAGCCAAAAAATGCTGAATGCTTTTTGTGCTTCTTACAAATTAAATTTATGAAATCATTGGAAAAAAGTTACTTAAATATCACGAGAGTATTGATTGTTATGAGTTTAACTCTTGAAAAAATCATTTCCAGTAAAGCTTATATCGAATTTAATGCGACTAATAAATTTCGAAAATGTGTGTGTACATTGTCAAGTTTAATAGCTTAGAAGCATAAGAGCTGTAGTAGCTAAACTCTATTCTTATTATACGGAGATTTTTAAGAAAATATCGATTTCCAAGAATTAAGTGTCTTTCATTTCTGAAATATCGAATTTAAAAATCACTGGTAAAAGAGCCCAAAGAGCACTCTCGAAACAAATAGCCATTGTTCAAATTTGAATATGACAAAGGACCGGTTTAGGTTTTCATCAACATCTGGATCTCAATTGTCACTAAATAGATCAGCGATATTTGTCAGACCAAACTTGACACAATGTTGACATTATAAAATTGAGTTCTTAGATCGATAAAAACTTGAAAATAAATTATGATTTATAAGATAACACAAAACCAAAAATGCAAAATTTGTTTTTCGAAAAGGGGAAGCGGTTCTTTATTTATTTCCGAGCCCTTTCCATCCATTGACGCAAATCATATATTAATTTTTTTTCAAAGAATTTGCTCAAATCAAGCTCTTAGAACATATTTAAGCCTTTGAAGTGCTTCTTTGGCTCGCTGTAGCTCCTTTGACTCGCATGTGCTCCTTTGGCTCAAAAACTCTCTCAACGAAGTGTCGCATTCAGGGTACTAATTAAAGATCCTGGGCTTATAGTGTCACAATTTTGATAAAGTGTACGGAAACTATTTTATTTTCTCTTCGATTACAACAAGCAAAAAGGAATTGTGATTTTAATGATATTTTCAGTTGAAAAATCATCACCCAGCCAATTAGTTTATTAATACTAAAGCTTTTAAAATTCATTCAGAGAAGGCGCTTTAAGCAAACCTATGAATTATAATTTGCTTGGCAATAGTGCCTTAAATACTGAGACGATTTCGATAAATTTAGTATCATAAGTTCGTAGCGCAACTAGTGGTTGACGGGTGTCCGAATATTTGTGACAATGTCACATTGAAGAGACATAGTATATGCGAGCTGCCTGCAGTCATTGCAATTTTTTTTTTAACGTGATTAAAATTAGTGGAGACATTGGTCTTGGAAAATTAAGTCAAAATGCAATCTTTACTTCTTCATTCCATCTTAGATCCCTACAAAAAAAGCTTCTTGCTCAGAGTGACAGAGAATCAATGCCCAAACCAAACTGTTCTTTCAAAAAACATGATGCTACGACTATATGCTTAACTTTTTTTCATCATTTTTGTATATTCTCAAATATAAAATACATTATTTTTCTTGCATGCTCAGTCGCCATACAGCAGGTATTTCGATCAGCTTCCTTTTTTGAATTGAAAAATGAAGACTTAAATGCAACGATGCATTTTTAGTCCATCGAAAGTCAAGTCGTTGTTGACTATACAACCAAACAAATATTTTTAGAATGCTATTTATATCACTATATCAGTAACATAAGCTCACATACATGCAAATAACTTTCTACACATATAACAAGTTGCAATTCAACAAGGATTTTAGTTCTCAACATAAAATATTTACAACTCCTGCAATAATCCAACAGGTGCGACTATTTCTATTTCTATTCAATATAAATCAAAATCAAAGGTGCAGCTGAGCAAATATTTTAAAGTGTAAGTTGGCGTATCTTCATTTTTAATTTTTTTATTAACTTCACTTCAGCTTTTAAGATAATTGCTCAGGATAAAAATAGTTTCTCAATATATATGTAAATACATATATGACATTTCATGTTAAATGCTCTAACCGATTGATCTAAAACTTGGGCAAAGTGTTGTCCTATGTTGCATGGTAATTCAATTCCAAAAATGTCTCTATTTCTTACAAAAACTGGCTGAAGTAGGGGATGATAAATTCAGATTTTTGGTTGGCACCCATTGTGTTAAATTTAAAAATTTGATCTTTATTTTTCAAAATCAAAAATTAATTTTGGAAGCTTCGTTTTTTTTTGTTGATATTCTGGAAAGAAAGCTGATGTTTTTTTCACTTTAAGTACTTTAAACTGCCGAGAGAATTTTTACAGTTTTTAAAATAAAAATCATTGAAAACTTGTCATTACTTTTTGCATCTTCAATTCTTCTCAACATTGATGAACATAGGATGGCCCCTTTGCTACCCTGAGAGTTTCACTCCAATGCTGCGTGATTTCATTAACGTATGTCAAATCCATTTCCATTTTTGTGCTTTGCTTAGAACGGAAATCGGATCTTGACAGCATCTGGTGAGCAATTCGACCTTAGTGATGGACCTAAGTCACCAAATTTTCAAATTTCAGCAAAAAAAGTTGTTGGGAAACACTTGTTAATTGTGTAGCAGGGTGGTGCTGTGGTGGTGGTTAACCATGTCTTATAGACGTTCAAAAGCTTCACTTTTGACTCAAAGATTTTGAGCATTGTTGTCATTTACAAAAACGAATACTGCTTGAAATTACGAAGCTGAGCAAAGGTATCTCCCGTTTAATTGATTCTAGCGCGACAGGCCTTATTGGTAACGGTATCAGATGTTATTATGCTGCCCATGTAAGAAAGTTATATATTTTTTCAATGCTGGATCATGAAGCTGCCACTGGTTGGGCGAATAGACGTGCTTTTTGTTGATATATATATAGAAGATTAAAAAAAAAACAGCTTAACAACACAGAACTCAAAAGCAACATAAGCAACGAAACATGAAACGACAATTTCTGTCTGTGGGTTCGCAAAAACTAAATCCTAAAAAAAAGGATATAAAAAATAAAATAATACGTGTACAGTAACCTTCTTTAGCACAAATACATTATTTTAAAAAGAAATTGAGAAAATCGGTTCAGCATAGTTTGCGCCAAAGCGTTACAAGACATTTCCGTATAAACATTTTTATATAAATACTATAGATATTTTAACATCGAGACAAATGAAATCATTTGGCTCAAAGCTTCTTGAACAACCGTTGTGTAGCCAACCGGTATCTATGTAAACCACTACGATACGACGTCGCTGGCCGGTGCTGCTAGCGAGATGTGTATCAAATTAATTGCAGGACGGTAACAAATATCTATTCAAGAAAAAACTAGGTCTTTTATAAAGACTTATTCAAAACTAAATTGTTGTTTAGTTATATCACCGCAGTAGAAATTAAGATTATGAAGTTTTTAAAAACAAAAATACGTACGCATAAATAATGCATACAATTTAGAAAAAAATTGTCACAAACGCAGGTGTATGAATTCAATTTATCGCACGTAAATTGCATTGATGCTTATAATCCTCTTTAAGCTTTCCCAACCTAATTATCTTTGAGTGAAGTTAAGTGGGGGTATAACACATTGCACATGCTCATATAAAGTATTTGAAAAATATGCAGTCAAGTAGGTGCAATGTGCTTGCTTTAACAAAATATTAAGTACTTACAAGCAACTTACAAACTATGTATTCATATTCAAAAAGATGAGAAAGATAAGCAATACTGGCAAAAATATGATAAAATTTTATTTATCACTTAAATTCATTTCACTGCCCTCAGAACTTTTCTTTTTCCGAGCTTACGCACTAATGTCTGCACAAAATCTAATCGTTCAAGCAATTCCTTTAAGCATACTCCGGCATGACTTTCAATTTCTTAACCGGCTTATTTTTTTTACATTTCTCCAAATTGTCAAACTATGCACTGAATTGAAAAAAA
Source organism: Meiosimyza decipiens (assembly GCA_963680825.1). Classification (NCBI taxonomy): domain Eukaryota; kingdom Metazoa; phylum Arthropoda; class Insecta; order Diptera; family Lauxaniidae; genus Meiosimyza; species Meiosimyza decipiens. The sequence goes on along the minus strand of OY804258.1, from coordinate 28,735,071 downwards.
CTTTTGCGCCCTGCGTTACTGATAGTTTTTGAATTGTTGTGACCGGATCACAAATTTAGCTGCAGCGTAATTGCAGCCACTTCCAAAATCTGTACTTCAATTCAAAGCAGACAATGATTTTGTTCGTTGACTATGTGGTTTCTAACCCTTTCAAGATATGACCAATCAAACCCGAGCGTTAGTTTTATATTCCCTTATTAAATTCAGTGGTTGTTATTATGAGAATATTACCTTAATTCTTTTATATTATTGCTGTGGTTTTTTGTATTAAATTGATGTGCCCACTAACCATCTATGTAGGTTTTTAAAAAAAAATATTTCTCATTGTCAGAATCGATATATAGTAACCAAATTACGTACAAATTGTAAGTAATTTTTCATTTATTTCAATTTCAGTTGTTGCCACATAGCGCAACAACTGTTACGTCAGCTATGAGGCCACAATGGTGAAAAAATGACACAAAATAGCGTAATTTATTGGCAAATTTGTTGTTGTTTTTGCTATTTCCACCATCATCAATTGAAATAATTTTTCTATTCTGCATTTGTTGCACACGGTGGTCTGTTGGTAGTTAAAGACTTAACTATATTCTGAAATAATATTGTTAAGTTTCAAGTTCACAAATAGCTCCTTAATAGCTCTATTATACTGAGTATAATTCATATCTTGTGAATTGACTTAAGATCAGTAATGAAAATTTTGATTATTTACCGATCAAGAGATGGAAATGGGCCTTATAATATTTTTGTACTATAATATTTTGAAGTTGTTCCAAGGTCAAATCAGCCAATTAAGGGCGTATACAATGAACATGATTCAAACGTTTCAATTCTTGCGTAACAGCAATTCCATAAGGATCCAAGTTTAACCATAAAATACATATTGTTCTTGTAGCACATGGTTCTAACTGTTGAAATGGAATGGAATCGAAAATTTGGGTCTTAACCAACTTTTGAAACTTAAAAGGCAGCAAAATTTTCATCACTATAACCAGATCTTTACCTCACTGGCACGTGTAATATTGTGCAATAAAAGATTGCGCTCAAAACTGCGATAAGTAGTGGCAATACTAGCCGATTATTACGACCATAAATCATAAATAGTATACGATAAGTTTCAATTAAAGAACGATAACTTCGATAAAAATAAATCAATAATTTCCAATCGTTATTTAGGCGTGCATCTTTCCATGGTTAAATTGGAAGCCTTAAGGGTTACAACTGATAAAAACACAAGATTTTGACATTTCAAAGAAGGCCACGCTGTCGATTTGAGGACATGTTACTCCTATTGGAAAACTCTTTATGCTAAGAACCAAGCGAACGTAAAATTTTCATAAAAAAATAGATCAAAGACGATTATAAGACGACTAATGCCAAACTATAAACAATTTTCACCAATGCATTATTATTTTAATATATATATTTTTTAGCTCATTGAAAATATATTTTGTGTATAAGAGGTGGCATATATGAAAATATACCAAAATATGGGTCAACTTTATTATATGTTCCAGACTGTTAGAAACCTTCAAATGCTAAAATATATGAACTGAAACAAAGGAATAGTTTTAGTTTTCCTGGATCATAATATAAAATTGGTTCTGATTTTTGTCTATTTTGACATTAAAAAGCTTAGAGAACAAGTTTTAGTAAATTATCTATCTAGTTTAATTAAATTATCTTCAAAATAAAATACATATTATATTGTCTATACGGAATTCTTCGAAACCTACTCACTTTCAATGTTTTCGATTTTCTATCTTACGAGAACAATTTGGTTTAAATTTGTTGCCGATTCGACCTTATTGTATAAGATCCCAAACATATTTAATTTAGATATGCATTATTTGTTTTCAATTTGATTGAGCCTGTGCTGCCGTTCAGCAGACCACCGTTTGCTACAGGATGCAAACAATTAAAATTTAATACGCGTCCTTAGCGGCATTGATACAATGCTGCAGCTACAACAGCATCAACAAAAGCAGCAGCAGCAGCAGCAGCAATGCAATAGCAACAAAATCAACAACAACAAAAACAAAAGCAACACAATCAACAACAACAAAAACAATAACAACAATTGACCCTCTAATTAAGGGTTATAAATTGTTAGACGACAGTTGACCATGAGTGTTGTTAGCACTGATGCAAAAAATATATATAGAGCTGATTCCATGGCTAACATAATCTACGATTGATAAGGTTAATATTTTAACAAATTTGCATTGTAACTCAAATAAATTTTTTTCTTGACTAACTATGGTGCTTCATACTAACGGTTACAAGTCTGTAAATGGAGCCGCAATACTCGTGTTACCATAAACGGGCGAGGACTTGGCTTAAAATCAAATCAATGTTGAAGTTTGACTAACTGCTGACTTTCATTGCTTTTTTCTTTTCCATTGTATATTTCGTGGTGCGTGAAATATCCCTGAACTGCATGTTTTTGTGCAAACAGAGATACCAACAACTACATAAAGGGTGTTTTTTTTAGAGGTATAGAGCTTCGAATTGAAATAAAACACAAGAAAATCGTTTTAATGCCCATCAATTTGGCTTTATTGGAAGGATAATTTTATGCCATTAATGTTTAAATATGATTTCGGGCATGTGGCCGCCGCGGCTGGCTCGAATAAAGCCAATTCTACAGGTCCAATTTTGAACCACTTTTTCGAGCATATGGGGCCGTATGTCGGCAATAACGCCACGAATGTTGGCTTCCAAGTCCCCTAACGTTTCTGGTTTGTTGGCGTAGACGAGCGACTTCACATATCCCCAAAGAAAATAATCCAATGGTGTCAAATCACACGATCTTGGTGGCCAATTGACAGGTCCATTCCGCGAAATTATGCGCTCATCGAATGTTTCCTTCAATAAATCGATTGTGACGTGCGCTGTGTGGCATGTAGCGCCGTCTTGTTGGAACCACAACTCATCCACATTCATGCCATCCAATTCGGGAACAAAATAGTCGGTTATCATGGCTCTATACCGGTCTCCATTAACGGTAACTGACTCTCCAGCATTATTTCGGAAGAAGTATGGCCCAATGACTCCACCAGCCCATAGAGCACACCAAACAGTCAGTTTTTGTGGATGTAATGGCGTCTCAAGGGTCTCATGTGGATTCTCTTCACTCCAAATGCGGCAATTTTGCTTGTTGACGTAGCCATTCAACCAAAAATGAGCCTCATCACTGAACAAAATTTTGCGATGAAAATCAGCATCGAGATCAATCTCATTTTCGGCCCATACACCAAAATCACGACGCATTGCATGGTCTCGCGGCTTTAATTCTTGCACAAGCTGGATCTTGTAAGGTCGCAAGCCAAGATCTTTGCGCAAAATCTTCCATAAAGTTGATGGACAAAGCTCCAATTGCTGTGCACGGTGGCGAATCGATTCATTCGGGTCCTCTTCAACATTTTGCTCTACAGCGGCAATTGTTTCTTCGGTGCGCACTGTTCGACGTCTCTGCGGATGCGTATTATCACATAGAGTAAACGTAGTGCGAAAACGATCCATGGTTAACCGAATTAATTGCTCTGATGGACGATTATGTCGACCATAAAATGGACGGAGCTTGCGGTAAACTTCGCGAACTGAACCATTATTTTCGAAATAAATTTGCACGATTTGCAAGCGTTGTTCTTTTGTCAACCTGTTCATGATGAAATGGCAAACCAAACTGAACATAAATGACATTAGAGTTGCCAGATTTGACCATAAAATGCCAGTTTTATCTCTATTCGAAAAACAAACCTCTAAAAAAAACACCCTTTACATAGATACGTCATATATGCGATGGATTATTCAAATAACAGCGCTTGGATTTTTAATCAATTGCAATTTAATCGCTGCAAATTGAAAGCAGTTTCAATTAATGTGAGTATTCAGCTTTAAATTAATTAATTGACACCTTCATCACAAGGTGCTTGCTTGGCTGTATGTAATAGTGGTAGAAATCATGAATCAGCAGAACACTGAATCAATGCAGTAACAAAAGCAGTAAAACTTTTTTCATCTCTCGGCATAAAGTTTTCCCATCAACATTTGGCACTTTTAAGGATCATCAACTTCATTCAACTTTGAAAATTTACTTAGTGAAACTTTGAACATGGGATATCTGTCATGTGGATAGAAGTGCACATGACAGACATGTGCGATGGATTTAATTGTTGAAAATGCATGATAGGAGAGTATGTACTCGAAGATATTATAAGAGTGCGAAAAAACTTAATCAATCAAAGCTTTAACTTTCTGGTATCAATGCTGTTTCGTTTTATATCAGATCTGTACCTGAAAGGAAGCAAAACTCGCGTGCTATAATTAAAATTTAACTAATATTTGCTGTCGAACTTTTATCTGGGGCCCGTAATATTTTAAGAGTTCCATAGATTTTCTTAATGCGCATTTATTTGTTCATTCATTCCGTTTTTGCTCTAGTTATTTATTTTATGAGCGAATGTATGTTTCTTCAAAAAAAGTATGGTACTGATCTAAGTTCAGATATGTGTATATATGTATAGTCATATAAAAAATCAGATAAAACCGCTCAAGATAGCTAGATAAGTATGTATAGCCACATAAAAAACGTATAAAAATCGCTTAAGATAGACCACTTAGCTTTCGAGCTGTCAGATATTTTCAATTGTTAATATTTTGTCTGCACCAATATAAATTAAATAAATAATTAATAATAAATTAAAAACTCAATATGCCTCAATAAATTATTTTTCAATTATTTGGAATCAAAAGAAGGGCTACCAATAAATTTATTATTTTATGAAGGCCTAATGCGTACTTTTATATGGCTATAGCATCAAACCTATGTAGAGCCAAGGGACCCTCCATTCTTAAAATGGATTCTTTGTAAAACTTAAAAAAAAAATGTTGGCATTTTTTGCAAATATGACAGCAATATTGCTTTTTGTTCCTTAAGATAAAAACTGAGTAAATAAATTGTCGCCTTTGTTTTTAAATAGTCGTTACTCATATTACATGGCTTACCGCCGTGGCCAAATTGGACTATCTAAAATAACTTTCTCTACAAAGTGCTTTGAAGTATTCGCTTGTATGGTAGCACCACGCCCTTTTGTTGAGAGCAATCTTCTTATTGTCTAATACTAATTCGAACTATTTCTTGTATATACCTGAAAGTTAATTGCATTTTTTTTATACGTCAGTGCTTTAGTGCGCTTTGAAGTTTTTGCTTGCATTGAAGTTGCCTCGCTCTCTTATGAAAATTCAATAATTTTCTAAGCTGATCTTTCTCGGACCATTTTTAGCATTTGATAGCGTTTTAAAAATGTTATTTGTATGGGCTGTAGCCATGTCCACTTACCGATATCCCTAGTTTTCACTTCAACAGACTATAATTGAGATTGTAACTTGTGTATCTACTGAATTTCATAAACTTGCGTTGCTTTCCGGTAATAATGATTTCCACAGATATTTTGACAAACAAAGTTAAAAATTTCAAGAAGAGGACTTCTTCCATCTGATGTGACTAATAAAAGTAGACTATGCAATTTTATGAAAGTACTTGACGATTTCATATATGCCCCATATACAGCGGATTTTCTACTTTCAAGCAAGGATATTTCAGAATCCTGTCGTATTAGAAAAAAAAAAAAAATAACAGATTATTGCTGAGTATCTTTATATCTACTGCTATTTCGAAGCCGTCGCAAGGCTTGTGGTGTTATATACAAATAACTTTTTTAATTTATATCCATATTTCAATGTTACACTCTGTAGTTCATTAGACTGGAGGCAAACGCATTGTTTTATTTTTTAAGAAAAACATTTACATTTTGTATATTGCTTATATTGTTCGGCAAATTGCTGTAAAGTTTTGGTGCTACATTATTAAACGACATATAAAAGTTTCCTTAAGTTTATTTATTCTCAGACTATCGACTGAGTTATTTAGGTTTGTAATTAGGGTTGAAAAATATATTCAGAACTTTATGAAAGTATAGTTGCCTTTGTGGTCAAAATTTTCAGATGTTAGCAAAGTTTAAAACAACTTTCCAATCTAACTTTGCTACAAATTAAATGTTTCTGGGCAATAAGTTAGTGATGAATTCATGTTTTTGTTTGTGCCAAACCAGCAATTTGCTTGTGCACAAATTTTTCAGTAGACAAAATTGATGTAAAATTATCGTTATGTGTTTTAAAGTTATCGCTTGCATAGGAAGTACACCACTCTCAAGTCGAAATTCGCCAACTTTTTGGTCAGAGCTAGTGCAAGTTTTTCTTAGTATTTTTGAGAAATAACTCTCTCAATGTAGCGTATTAAATGTTTTACTTGTATGAGCGGTAGGCGTGTCTGGGAACCGTTTCGCATCATATTCAATTCCAAGAAGCTTTTTTGGAGGTGTAGTTTTAGTGTACTTAGTTTCATTTAATTATCTTGCTTATTTTTGCTGAAATCATTATTTCCACAGACAGACGGATATGAAAAAGTCTTTGCAGGTGTTGATGCTGATCAAGAATATATGCAATTATATGTAACTACCACACCTCCATCTATGCGTATCAGTCAGAATGCCAAGTAGAATTACAAAGTGAATATACCCTGTGTGTAGGGTATAAACACAATAGAGAGTTCATTTTAAAATCGCATTTATTGAAACTGCATCACACAGAAATTAACGCTTGCGGAGGAAATGTAATGTAAAGAGTTTCGTTTTAAATTTTATATAAAAATAATGAAAATATGTTTGATATTTTATTTCATTTCAATTGATTTATTTATGCTAATGGAACAATATTTCGTTACAGACGAGAATATTAAAATATAATAACATCAATGCTCAAATTGTATTCATTATTTTACATTAGCACACATTTTTAGATAAATTAAAATCCAAACGTGCTCAGTTATGTATTTAAATGAATTCAGTTAAGGCTCTAACAATGGCATTATTTAAAGAAAAGTTCGTTCTATTGAAGCCAATAGGGAGTAAATTACGATATAATGAACGTCAAAGGGGAATGTTGAAGTCAACAGACTGTTAAAGAGTAGTAGCCACTAGGTTCTTCTATTTGAAAACATCTGAGGTTTAAAAGCATACAACGTGAACTATGTGGTGGAAAAGTTTCTAAAAAGTTCAAAAAACTCGGAGCAAACCGAATGAACACTTTTGTATACGTTCTAATCGTATTTGGCTCCAAATAAAAGCACACACTCAAGTTTAGACCGCATAAAAGATATGTAAAGTAATTTAAATGAACGTGGGCCAGGATATTTCTTAAAAAGAACCCTCACTAGAACCAACGAATAGCATTTGCATTATAATTATTAGTAAAAGTGAACTTATGACCGCCAAATCTGTTGCTTCTATAATAATTTTTAACTTTGAATTTGCAATACCATACTAGTTGTATTTGCTAGATACAGATACTTAGTTGGTCTGCTGGGCCATAACAATTTTTGTTTATATTAAAATTTTACTTGACAAACACCATGTAATTGCATCGAATACGAACTTAAAGTTTTACTCCAACATGGATCACGATATGCTGGATGTTAATTGCATACCGAAAATGAGACGAAATTGGGCTTCGATTCCTCAAAAATCTGTAAATTATCTCGATTTGAAGTTGGTAGAGCAAGGCAGCTTATTTTCAGCTCCATTGTTGATCGGTCTATCTGGATCAACTAACCAACTTGCCTCTACCAAAGGATTTGCCATCCTAATATTAAAACTAAGTTTTTAGCTGCTCCAATTTCGATAATGCTGATTTTGGCTGAAGACTTATTGCTAGCGGCACGGTTTAATAAATTCGTCATTTGAAATGCAACGACTCAAGTATTATATGGCATTAATTTAAATTGATCTTAGTTTAGTCTCTTAGAACAGCAAGTACCATATGTATGCGAATAACATACTGTGTTACAGCCATGCGAAAACTTTTGTAAATGTCCCCACATATCTTGATAATTCTTCGGCAACTACTTACTTATTGGTTTTAAGTATTACCGAATCATGTGAGAATTTTAAATGAAGGTTGTCTGTAGTTTATTATTGAATGTTTCTGACACTTTTTAATGTTTGCTTTATAAGCATTTAAGTTTTCTACATCATAAAGAAGAGACTTTTTCTTCGAAAATAAACTCACAAAACTTGTAATTTTTCCTTAAACTTTTCAAAAGTTTTGCTTCATAAATCTTTTCGCTAAAGGGTAAAAACCCACGTTTATTTTCGTTTATGCATTCTTATTTTTCACTCACAGATTTCTTCTATTTTTGTTGTACATAATTTAAAATCAAAATAAAGTACGTTGAAACCAATAAAAGTCAATACAAAAATTATATTCATGTTATCGAGTTATTTATTTATTTTTTTGTATAACAAAGTTTTCGCTCATAAAATGCTTGCTAGAAGGTAAAGTCATTTTAATATGTTTCTTTTTTTTAAACATCTATACTTTCGCATTTAATTTATACATTATATGTATTTTAAGTTTCCGTATTTATTTGCACAACATTCTGGTGTAATATTTTCAGTCTGGCATTGAAGACTTAAATTTATTGCACTAAGTTTTTCATACATAAATTAATGACCACACACATTTACATGTACATATGAGTACATGTGATTATTGATTGGATTAAGTGATTACTTTGTATCTCATTATTACTTAAAATTTTCAATGATCAATAATATGCTTTATGTTTGACGTTAATTTAAAATTTATGTTTTGTTGAAATATTATAATTAAGTTTTATAATTTATATGTGAAAGTTTTCTCCTATTAAAAATTTGGCCATAAATCAATCTGATTCTATTTAAAATGGTAAAACGTTCAATAGTAATGTTTTCGAAGAGTATATTATTATAAATTTTATTATTTCTGGTATGAAAAAATTTTACCAAATTTAATTGGAATACCAGATAGTACATTTTTGGGCATTAGATTGTCTTGCAGAAACTCCACTACTTAATTTTCTGAGCAGCACAGCAAACAGCCTTAGTATAACTCTAGAATAAGTTAGTTTTGGCTTAGTAGGACTCAAAAATGAGATCGTAGCACCTGAACTTAATAAACCTGGCACAATTAAAATCATATCGTTAAGCTACACGATGCTACCAAATATCTTTAGGGAATGAGAGTTGAAGTGGGTAGTCGAAAAAGATTGAAAGAAGAAAATTAAGACAATTTATGCGGATCTTGTGGCTCAGCACAATCTCGAATCACTATATTCTTTTTCACGTTATTAACAGCGCATAAATGTATGCAGCATTTTTTGCAAGTCCTAAATAATTATGAAATATTGAAATTAAAGCTCGATCGATGTGGTCACAAGCCTTCTGCTTCTGTCACAAGATCATCTCTAGTTTCGTGCTTGCCACAGCTTTTAATTTTTATTCATAAAGTCATACAAATAAACATGTTCTAAAACAATTTTTGTAACCACACAGACGATGCGATCCATCGCCTCATAGAGCCCTCTCTTCCAATTTTCTTTAAACAGCACTTTTTCTTAAGACCCATGCGACAATAAAGACATTCCCTTGAAAGCATTAATCGTATTGCTTTATAAAATACATACATCCAAGTCTATTATAAATCCTAGACACACATTTGAAATTCCATATATTTATCTACTTGAGAATAAATTTGATTTTAATAGAGTTGTCCAATTATGAAAATTGCAGCATTACAGCCAAGTACCCAGACGCAAGCAAAGCGCATATGGGAGCAACACACCAAGCAAAAACTATGAAAAAATCACAAAACATTCGTTATGCAAAGAGTACGAACGAGAAATGGTTTCATAAAAAATTGCATATCAATATTTTTAAATTTTCCACATCATTAGAGTAACGCACTTGAGTGAGTTTTCCCATTTCCTGAAGCTAAAGCGCCGCACATTGCTGCCATGTGGCGGTATTCATTGGCAACATAGCGCTATGATGATGGAAACTCAGTGCTTGGAACCCAATAGCTCACAGCTTAGCAGCGGCAACATATAAAGCTCGCGGCTTGCGCACATGTTCAAATTGCGATTTATGCAACAAAAAAAAAAAATAAAAATTAAATAAAATAATAAAATCAAAATAAAGCAAAGCAAAAAAAAATCTAAGCAAAAAGTAAAATCAAAAATGTTAAACAAAACAAAAGAAAAAGAACAACACATCATCCTCGATTTCGCATTCTCGAGTGAGACATCATTGTGCGATATAGCAGCCCTGATACGTTCATCCATTGGCTATACCACACAATACATAAATCTACGGTTGTCTGCTGTTGATTTCAGTCAAACGGCTTGGAGTTCTAAGCCGCTCGCTGAAAATCTGCTATTGATGCTCCATGCATAGGGTTTTGCTTGCAAAAGTTTGGCTTTTTTATTTAATTTTTTGGCACCGGTGTCAGGTCGCATATCGTGTACTCAGCTGTTTGTTCCTTTCGATTTGAGGAAGAAAAAAACTCATGCGCAGTGCTTTCAAAGGGATATTTTTTTAGAAAAGAGCGAACATTTTTTGCCATGGTTGTGCTCAAAGAGGGAAGCGTGCTTTTAAGCTTTGGAAATCTGTTGTTGGAAATAGTTTGCTATAAAAAGCTTTGCTCGAAAATATAGGGAACTCATTGGCTTTAAAAGCAGTTATGAAATATTAATTTTGACCCTATATAAATATAGCAAAAAGTTAAAGAAAAGATAATATCACAATGGCGAACAAATTGTAGTATTTATGGAAAATGATAATGAAAACATCAATTTGTTACGCAAAATAAATCGTTAGAAATTTTATTACCAGCGCTATGTGTTCCCATTGAAATCTTTTTATGTATGATAAAAGCAGAATTGAAAAATTTGGCAAGCGTTGATATCATAAAATTTTTATCTTTTCACCATCAAAAGACTTGCAAAACAATTTAATGAGCGTCCACATGCTCAAAATATGATTAGAGTAGTAAGCGATTCACATTTTCGAATGTCGATATATTAAAATGTAATCGTTTTACCGGAAATCTGATACTGTTGAAAATGATTTGGCAACGCTATTCAATTTTCCCTACGGTGTAAGAACAATCATCACTAAACAGTTGTTAAACCAAAGAGTAAATACTTATGTTTACGAAAATTTATTCAGTTTATAGATTATTTTCACGTATCTTATGTCAAATAAAAAAGACTCAGCTAATGCCAAGAAAAATAAGTTAAATAAGAAATTTCAAACAGCAAGTTGACATCAGTGAAATCGTGATAAAGCCAGTGTGAAAGCTATTTTCGAAATCATGATACAAAATCGAGATAAATGAAAACTTGGCTGAATTCGATGAACAGTGTGAATTATTTTTAAGTCATTTTCGTCGCTTTGCAGGAGGAGTTTTATACATTTTCTAATTTGAATCCAAGATTTTCTTTTTTCAGAAAACATAGAAAATATATTCATAGTCTTATTCACAGTCCATCTGACAAGTTCGAAAAAGTTAAGAAAAAGAGGAAATATTTTTGTGAGAGGTTCATTGCTCTAAAAAAAAATCCCAAGATTTTGAACGTCACATGTGTTCGTAGAAAGCAACGCCTCATTTCAAAGGTATTTTTAGCTCCTCAACTTTTATGTAGATTCCGAAGTAGTGATGGTACATGAGAAGTGCTATAAATTTAATTTTGTGTGCACATGTTAGGGGTCGTCTAGAAAAGACGTACGCATTGGGGTAGTAAAAATGGACAAGCAGCTGGGAAAGGGAGTGTTGGGACACTTTCGAATTTTTTGTTCAAAAAAGGGGGTAGCGTATTCCTTTGTGAACGTCCCTTAAGGGGATAGCGAAATCGGACAAAAATGGGCAACCAGGAGGGGGAAAGGAGTTAAAGTTTCAGAATTTTTGCGGGCGTCTTTTCAGGGTGTTCCTTGAATTAAATTTTTGCCTGTTTTCGAGTTAAATAATTAACAACCATTGTACGCTATACTGAGCTGAATTTTTTCATTGGAAAAGATTGAAGTACTGTCTTCCTCGTAATTCTTTGAATCAATAAACACAAAGTACATATTTCATTGATCCTGTAAGTCAGCCACTTTTCGAGCAACGCTCGCTGACATCCTATGCTGGACTGAAATACAAATTTAACTGTTATTTAATTTATTGAAAAGAAATATCTCAGAAACTGTGGGTAATAGAATAAAATAAACTTTATAATTTCTGTCTGTTCTATTTGTAGCTGTAGAATATCAGACTAATATTTGTTTTCTCCAAAAATTGTTCAAACAAACCCAATTTTCAGGAATATAAATTCCCAATGATTTTTTTGACGACTATCTTTTGAAAATCAAATTTAGTTGAAATCAAAATTTTTCGTCACCCAATTTTTTTTTTCACCTAACTATTGGTTGGTCACTATTTTAGTCGTCCAACATTTTGTCGCGCATATATTTTGGTGTCTAACTTTTTGTCGTTAAATTTTTTGCCAACATTCAACTTTTACGTTGCTTATTTTTTGGTCCATTTTACTGTCGCCTAAATTTGGAGCCGTTCAACTTTTCTTCGTCCAACTTGATTGTCATCAAACTTATTGTTGTTCTTTTTTTTCGTCCAACTTTTTTTCATCTAACTTTTTTTGTCATCCAACCTTTTGGTCGTCCAACTTTTTTGCCGTCCAACTTTTTGTCGTGCAACTTTGTTGTAGTTCAACTATTTTGTCATCCAACTTATTTGCAGTCCAGCATTACTGTAGCCCTAACTTTTCGAGGAAAAAGTTAAAATTAAAAAACATTTAACTTATAAAAAACTGCTTAGTCCTAGACACAAATAGTTTTACGGAATGATAAATTTTTACCGCTTTTGAGTCAATTTCTCCAAACTTTTTGGAGATGATACCGACCTCACTCAATAGAGGAAATTTCAGCGCTTATTAATGAGGTACAAATGAATAATTTCCCATAAAAAATCATTTTAAACCATTTATCGCTTGGAATAACTGCAATTTATGATGATTTGAAGATACAAGTTCGATCTTTTCAAATGACAACAGGTAAAAACTGCTAAAAAGAACTAAAATAAACTCCTCCCGTCCTATCCCAGAGTCAACCGTTTCCACCAAGTTTCATTCCTGCAAGAATTTTTTCATTCTGATTGCATGAACCTGTAGCTCAGTTGAAAAACATGACGTAGTTCTCATTTACAAAGCAATGAACTTTTGGGTAATGTAAGTCTTTAAAGTGTTAAATAAATCATATTGCATATATTGTGTATTTCGATTTTTTAAGAGCGCGGTGATTTCACAAATAATATCCATTTTTTCATATGACCCTTACTTTATTTAATATGGTAATTATGAACATATTTACGACTTTTCTATATGAACTTTGATTTTATTTACAGGACTTATAGTTTATTTTCAATTATCTTTTTTTTTTTGTGTAGGCTGTGTCTCGTTCTAAACAGAGTTGGTTTTGCGTGGAAAATATCAACATACTACTATATATACCAATAAAAAATCGACTGAAACACTACCACTGTGTAAGTCATACGGTATAATCCTTGAAAAGAGGTTCTCTTAAGTGCACACTTTAAGTAACCACATGAATAAGAAAAAATAAAAACAATACAACATGACTCGTGCATATCCTTGAAATTCAAAGGGTTGGTTGTTTAATAACAGGTAAACCAAACGCACTTATCCCTTAGCTTGAGCTCTTTAGCTTTAAAATCCTTCATCCTTTGTGTTGCATTATATTTCGTCTCCTATATCTTTTGCTGATATCCTGGCATTTTGACTTGTTTGATGTTTTTACGAGCCTCAGAATTTGACAGTTTAATGACCGAATTTATTGTTATCACCATGTTTAATGGCTCTTCGCTGATGGGGCAGTTTATTTGCTGTTGTTGTTTGCATGCTTTGCTTTGTTTGTTTAGCCTTTTATTATTTGCGATTACAAAACTTGTACATCTCATGCAGAAAACTCAGCGCGAATTCGTCTTTTCAACAATTTGCAGAAATATCCTTGTTCTGCTGTTCTGTGTTCCGCATATTTAAAAATGCGCATTGTTTGTATGTTGTGCAAATACAACAAACATAATTATGTGGTTATCAAAACAAGGGTTGATTTCTTCTTCTTGAGCAAATATGATTTAAAGAGTTAAGAAGAAAATTATGATAAACAGAGTTATTCTTTATATACTCGTATATACTACATCAGTGTGGAGTTGAAAAAGTTATAGCTCAAATTGAAAACTTCCTGAATTCATGGCCAAAATTAGAACATACTTGATTCAAGTATAAATGAATTTTGACAGTAGTGCTCGTTGAGGATTTCCCGACAGCCATTCGTATTCTGTTCACAACATTAACTGACATCCATACTCTCTGTGAAGACAGTAGGACAGTATAAATTGGAAACTTAAGATCGATGAGAGACGGTTGAAACCTTATCATACGGAGACTTTTGGGTCAAGTAGTCGATATGTTTTTATCTCCTCTACAATATTGGCGTTAACATGGTTGAATTTTGCTGATACTACGCTTAATTTAATTCTTCAAAGCGTAGGTGGCCGTGGGATTGTTGACATAAGCCTTAGACTTCAAAGAAACTCTGAAGAAAAAAGTACAACGGCGTTAAGTCACATGATTTGGGTAGCCAATTTCTTTATTGTTACTGCATTTTCGAAGAAGAATGATTCAATGATACCTTTCAGCCTAAAATCCACACCAAACAGTGACTCATTTTCGAAGCATTTGTTTCCCAACAATCACTCGAAATCCCGAAAGTGACATGTTTGACGATTAATCGAAAAATCAGCACTCACTTGCAGATCGAAATTTTTCGTGAGAATACACTGTGAAGAGCTCCTCGAAATTTCCAATTCCGAATTGATTTTCCTGGACACTCAGCTACACTCTCACCAAGTGTATTGATGTTTTGTGTTGAACGACTTGTTAAATGACCGCCAGAGCGTCTCCGTCTTTCTGAATTTTATGATTAATCCCTTCACAGTTGATGAGGCTAAATCACTTTCCGACCACATTTTGTACGAAAAATGCGAACTGTAGGTGCCAAACGCTATGTCACAGAATGATGACAGCTCTACTCTTGGTAACTTCAGAAAAGGTAAATTGTAAAAGTCTTGGACTTATAAGCAATTAAAATTATGACGAAATATAAACATTTGAAAATTTGATTAAGTAAATGAACCGAAGTTTCTCTGAATTGATTATTAAAGATAAAGATGCCACATTGGTTTTTCCAATCCCAAACATTTCGTTTCGATGGTACTCGTGTCAGTTAATGCCTTTATTCTTTATATTCCCTTGGGAAGCAGTCTTCATGTGCTTTGCATAGGGGCTCTGCAACAAAATCACTTGTCCAAACACCCTTCTTGCAGACTGTGCTTATATCACTTTGTTTCCATGTGCTTAGTCCTTTGACATTCTTTTAAAAAATTTCGTTGATATTGCCAGTTTAGTCTGAACAATTATTCCAGTCCGTGGGGGGAAAACTGTTTTTTTTTTGTTTTTTTATACAGATAATGTGCAATGGTGTGGAAAGGTCATTATATACATAAATTAATTGAAAGCAGTTGTTATATTTTAAAAAGTCAAACACATTAACAATGTGTTTATTATTTTCTTATTTATCACCGTAATTTTCTCCACACCAACCTCTGTTATCACAACGAGCAGAAGCTCAACATAAATGTACGTACCTCATTTTTATTTCGCAAAATGATTGACATACATAACGACCTTCACCACTTAGCAAAATAAACCTCCACAAAAAACTGCCCTAATCCACTACGATTCCGTAGCAGGAGAAAAAAATTGCAACCATTTGGGGGGGAAACAAAAACAAACCCCACCAGCACGTGTCGCGTGCTACTGCTCGTTTGTTTACTCACAAACAAATTTTTTTCTTGGGGTTGTTTTCCCAGTGTTTATCTTTATTTTGACAGGTCATGTCGCGCCACACCACACCGCAACGCACCGCACCGCACCGAAGGATGCATCCCTTTATTTTTGTTTAGTTTTTGGCAAGACATGGGGGTCCTTTCTCTTCAGTCGAATTAACCGTCGACACTTTCACTTTTATATGTGCGCCTGTTCAAAAGTTGTTATTGTTTTTGTTTGTGTTTACGTTGTTGCAAGACCATCAACAATAACTACAACAACAACAAAATAGCAATAAACACAAACAGCTGCCGTTATTTAAATACAAAAAAAAAAGTTATGGCTATACACAAACCAGGGATGACATGTAGAAAATGTAGGTTTGATAGGTAGTAGGTCCGTTTTTAATTATTCAAAAGAGTTTGAAAGACTTTGTTACTCCAAGCACAAACTGTGTCAGTTTCATATAACCGCAAGTCATATTTCGGAGGGATTTTGATTGAAAATGGCCCCCATTCTAAACAATCTCACAATTCGGTATAACCCACTCGTACAATCCAGTCCGATTTTCATCCAGAAATAGTATATTAGCCACTCACATGAAACTTCATACCAATTGCTTCAATAGTTCACTGAAAAAAGCGCTTACCATTTAATGGTAATATGGGAGCTGCCACGCCCATTCATACAATGCCGTCAAAATCCATTCAGTTTAAGCATCTAAACACCAAATTTTATAAAGATTTTTCTCTTGTTACACTATATATAACACTTAACGTATTTTGCTTATATCGGAGGTCACGCCCACCAGCAGTAGTCTGCCAAATTTTAATTATAATTTATCTTTTACCAAGTATGTCTGCCATATTTAATTTCATGACGATGCCGTTGTTGGTTGTCTAATTATGACGTTCATGAATATTGTGGGTTGTGTCACGCCCTGCAACGAGTTTTTCCAGTTTACTGACATAGCTTGTATTTATCACTGCTTTAAGTGGTATCATCGCTAAAATTCTTATGAAGATAGTATCTACCAATTTCGAGTTATACGAAATCAAAGTTTTCAATTATTTAAAAGTGCCACGCCCACTTTTTTATTCCGCCCAATTTAAGTTTATTTCAAGATATATGATCTGTATCTTTGTACCAAATTTCATCAAAATATTACAAGTTGTGGCGTTACAAAAGCTAAGTTTTAGGACTGCGCCACGCCTCTTTAAGAGCCTTTGCAAATTTGAAACCTAACCCAAACTTAATTTTGTTCACATGTAAACCAAATCACAAAGTTTCATCAAATTCGCAGCAACTTGGCTTGGGCTTGGGTATATTTACATATAGTATGGGCGGTAGGCATGTCCTTGCACCGGTTTCGCACATTTTGATATGCTAGCAGCTTGACCTGCGTGTCATATTTCATAGAATCAGCTGTATTAGTTTTCCTGTAAACGTGATTTCAATAAAAAGGCAGACATACAAACAGACGGACATAGCAAAATCAACTAAGTTGATCGAATATATATACTTTTCTATGCGTTACAAACGGAATGACAATGTGAATATACCCTCAGTGTTGGGTATAAAAACTTGACACATATGTACTTACATTGCTTTTATAAAATATCTAGATATCACATAAAATCTTATTTATCAGCAAAATTTATTCAATCTTGATCAAAATCAATTGCTTATGATGTGACTCTCAAAACGTCAAAACGGTGTTCACAAATTTGCTTTTTTTTTTCAAATAAAATTTAAATATTTGTCATTTCGTAACATAAAGTTATATGAAATTCAATATAATACAATATTTCATATTAAATTCAAAAAAAAAAAAAATTAGTCTCGTCATCCCTGTGCCACTCCCAGTAGAAGTTATGCCATAAAGCTGTGGGCAAAACTTAGTTATTTTATTGTGTGTTATTTGTAAACAAACACTTCGCAACAAATTGCGAATGCGGATGCGGTTTGAATGTTTATCGAACAGGCGTGCAGCAAAATATACTTTGGCAAAGTTACATGCGCCAAAAACAGCTGTGTGTGTATGTATGCATATGCGCATGTAAGAATAATAACGTCACTTTCATTACGTGATATCATAAAAACCGTTAGCGCTTATGTTTTGTGCCGCAAAGCTCATTTAATGCAAACTCTTTAGTGTCTGTTATCCTCTGTGATCATTAAGAGCTCATAAAAGTGTCAAGAAATTCGAGCTCGTAAACCCATCAAACCAGTGAAACGAACAGGGAAGCAGCAATGACTAGAACTCGGCATGGCGAACGTAAGTGAACTTCATGGTAACAGGCCTTGTTTTTCGTACTACCAAACTCTATGTCATGGCAATACAGTGAATTTAAATGAAAACAAAGAATTTTTTTTACTATGGTCATTAATTTATTTTTTAGGGCAGTCAAACGCCTTAAAATGACGAAGGCTCTTGTGAAGGATTTTCTGCAGAGAAAATATACACACATACATACGTACGTACGTTTGCATGTGTTTTCAGTGGAGGGAATTTATCATGCTGTATGTCGTCGGAACATTTTTTCTCATCGTCATTCTAAAAAAAGCTTTTCATTCATTCTATGTGTCCAGTTTGGGCGGGTATTCACTTTTCGAATATATTTATTTACCTCATTACAAATTAAAAAAAAAAAAAACTTTCTGCAGAGCAACAGTAAAAATTGTTGCTTCAAATAAACAGTTTTGGTGTTAATAAATCTTGCCTTATACCTAAATCACACATATGACAAAAAAATTTGTTAGTAATGGACTAAAGATTTATCTTTTGCCCGTGTTAAGTATATTAAACAAAAAATGATTATTTTCAATGAAATTTATTAAAAAATTGTATAGAAATGTCTTCCCTTATGATTGTTTCATCTGTTTAAAGACACCGATTTCAAAAATATGAATATTATTTTAAGATGATAACAGAAAGTGGCTTTGAACATATTAAAGGATAATAATCCTGATCCGCAAAAACACCACCAAGCCTACTGGTATACAAGAGTTGTGCTTATGGGAAGCTAAATACTTTGTCTTTTCGATATATTTCCACATTTTAACAATGGATCTGGGCTCAAAAATGTCAATCAAAAATAGTTGTTCAGGAAATTGGGAGTTGATAGCCCCAAAAAAATGGGTTTTTGGCTTTTTTAGAAAGCCTAGAATCTTCCAAAATATTTTTTTATTTAAAGCTTGTCACTTCCACTTTAGACCCCAATATACCAAAAATTAATCGATTCTGTCTTTGAGCTCTAGGAAACACAGGATCGTCAAATCTGTGACTTAATTATCTTTTGTCTACTAATTTTGAGGGTTGCAATAAACACCGGTCCATCCAGTGTTTGTTCGTTGTTGGTCCAGTTGCTATTTCCGATTTAATTTCCGACTAGGAAGTCTTCAAAGTGCAATTTACGTATATTTCATTACGGCGTTCGGCGTGCAAAAATCTATTAAAATTACCTAGTCACTTCCCAACTTCAGCTATTTCATGTCAAAGCCAGTGGCCTGTCTTAGCCGTTTTTTGTGAAATGAACTTGAAATTTTTGTAATATAACTTCTCAAAATTGAAAAGATTAAGATTTTTAACATCACTCACAAAAAAAAAAAAAAAAAACAGAGTTAAGCAACTTACTATTTTAAGTAGAAATAACTTTTTTATAGAAGGCCGGGAATGAGGATTTCATATGAGTGCTTACGTTTTTGGTCGGAGTAAAATCAGTGATTTTGCGTAATTGTGTTTAGATCAGTCCCCGGTGCTCTCTTTTATTTCTGCAATTTTAAGTTTTAAGTGACCTTTTACAGAGAATTATGTGATTTTTTTTTCTGTTTATTAGATTTTCCAAGTAAGAGTTTATTGCCTGTTTATTAAAATTGTTTACATCGTGTTCTAATTGACTCATTTTTTGTTAAGTTTCATTTTATCTATATGCGACATGCTTTGGTACCAGCGATGCTCCAGTAATACCAGTAAAATGTAAAATAAAAAGTCTATTTCAATAACTCTGAAACAATTCCAGAGTTAGAGAACGAAATCTGTCACGTTTTTCGTGGACTACTGCAGGCTTTATACGATAAAATAATTAAAAATTTCATCAAAAAATCATTCTTTATCTAGTTAAAACCATCAACAGTTTATCAAAATCGAAACTATTTTATTTCACATTGTTTTCCCTAATTGACTCATAAGTTTTGAAATTATAGGCGAGCTGGAGTTAATCATAAAATAGTCATTTACTTAAATATACAATTGTGTGCCTAAAGACTTTTGATCCTTTTACTTGAAGTAAAGCTTCAAGGTTAATAGCTGAGAAGGCTAATAGTTGTAGTAGCTAAACTCTATTATTTTTATAACGCCATAAGCTACATCATACCAAAAGGACCGAGCACGCTTTTACTAAAAACTTATCTTTGGTCAAACTGAAGGAAATTATACATAATATCATACTGATCAAAAGTCTATGTGTTATGAGTTAAATACAATTTTCGTGATATGACCAATAAAAAATTTAACTTTATGATTCATATAAACTTTTGATAAAAATGTGATATATTACATCACATTAAAATTACAGCTGATTTGACTGGAAGTTTTTATCTATAGCTAAAAGTTCAACAATTTGGCCTCAACAGACAGAGAATTTTCAAAAATTTATAAGAACAAAATATCTGATATTTTAAACGTTAAATGAACATGTCGGAATATACAATATGTGCAAAAATGAATATACCTACATTCGTATAAATAAAATAAATAAACACACAATACAAAAAACAAAAAATTATTATTCTAAAAATAAATCTATAAACATTACTTTAATGACTGAAAAGTTTGTCATTGAGGCAGACGCGGACGTATAGCACTCTTTCTTCACTGCGTATAGTATGCTGGAAATAAAAAAGCTATTATTTTGAATGATTTTTATGCCGGCCATAATAATAAGAAACTTACATAAAAAACCTTTTAATTCTTCTTCTTTGAATTACGGATCATCTTGATATTTTCTCAGCCAATTCTGTATTTGTCGATTCTTTAACATTAAAGAATACAAAACGCCCCAGCCTTGCAGCGCCACCAACAAGCAGGCGCCATAGCTGATATGAGTTTTCTCATGATAATAATAATTTACTATGAAAACGGCAATAAATCCCAGCCACGTACAAAAATTATAGCAATAGTATTTGGTGAAAGATTTAAATCTGCAATAAGCAAACGTATGAACATATGTCGGAGGCAACAGAAATAAAAATCATAATTACTATGAAAATAAACACTGAATAAATAAATGAAACTTGCACTACGCATTAATGAACAAACCATCCAACAATATACACAAACAAAAAAACACATCCATTCAATAGCATCATGTCAGGGCTAACCTACCGATCCTCCTCAACGGCTGCCAGCAATTTGTTGGTCGACTCCGTTTCTTTGATTTCGTTGAGTTGTATTAACGTCAAAATAATGAAAAATCCACTGATTGCAAATGAAACTAAAATCGGTGTATAGAAATAGACCATGATGGACCAATTTCGTGCTGTAAACAAAAAATCAAAAATAAATCGATGTTGATTTTGACATTCATTGTGGAAACTGCTGATGCTGATGTTAAAAAAAGATGAAAAGAAAAATAACTCACGGTCAAACCAGCATGGATCACCGCTAAATACGAGCTTCTGATTGTATACAGCAAAGCTAACATATACCGTCCAGCCTATGTTCAGTCCCAGTATTGGCGAAAATGATAGCCAAAATAAGAATTTGGTCAGCATAACGCCAAGGAAATTCATATAAGTGGAGAAGCTTATGAAACTGAGTATGCATTGAGCCAGCAGTAGGAAGAAAAGAATGTAGCGAGCTGTTGGAAAGAAAATAATTAATTAAATATTAAATATTTATTAATTTTTGTGTCATTCAGTTATGTATATAAAGAATATAGAGACTAAAAGGTCCCATGGAGAAGGAACTTTTTTGGGAACACAGATCACAACATGCTACATATATCATTATTGATATAGCTCGTGTGTAAGCATGTTTGCAACCTAACTTGAAGTTGATGCAATGGTTCCAACATAATCAAAAAAAATACTTGGTTTAATGTTACCAAAATTGTTGCCAACATTGTTTCACGCCCTATTTGTATGAGAAAAAGTGTACTTCTGAAGTCTGTCTTCATAAGAACTTTTGGTCAGAATGATTAACCTTCGAGTGCATCATTTTAAAAAGATTCAGCACCTTTTTTTTCTGAAAAAAATTAGACTAAATGTACTTTATATCGCTCAATCCAATGACCCTTGTTTTAAGATCCGATAGAGGAAGTAGAAGTAAAAAGAAATAGAAAAGAAGATGGAATGGAAATTATAGGAAATAGAGTAGAGGTTACTCTTCCTCAAACTTCTTCAACACTTACTTACAATTTTGGAATAGCTGACGGGAGTTATAATGAATTCTATGCGCTTACCTTGCCATCTTCTTGTGATGATGCAGCAAGCCACATTTCAAATGGCAAAGACCTTCGTTCGGAAAACCGTTGTTATCTCTTCTATAGCAAAAAAAAAAAATAGTGTCTTCGTCTAGACCCGGAACCCGTTTCAAAAGGAGTTTTGAAACCAAAAATATAGAAGACATAATTGAGACCCCGAAGTATGATCCTTGCTGTTAACCATTGTTAACAACGCGGGTATGCCACACTATGCTTCCTCCCAAACCAGATGGAATGCACACTATTGTCTATTGGCATCAAGAACAGTTGACTTTGATCGGATAACTGATGGCGTATCTGTATGTAACTTCACTAACTTCATCATGACAGGCTTCATTAAGTTTGCATTTGCACGTAGCTTCCATTACCTCCTGAACTTGGACGTCCAAAGGAGGAAAGTCATTAAGAGATTCACCTAATGTGGTGCTCATATCTTCGATGATACTGAAACACGCACTTCTCTGCAGTCTGGCCAGTCATATCACAGTAAATTTAGTCAGAGTTATACGCCACCATACAACAGAGGCGCATGTAGCAAAGAGTCTGATTAGAGCAGTGTTTAGCCAGTAAACTATTGCAGGAAAATTGGACCTGAAGTCTGCGCCATATTTTCGCCACTTGCGGCACTCATTTGCCCAAAACCATATACAAATTCTAAATGGCTTAAGATATTTTAGCGAAGAAGATCAAAATTTAGATCATTTCGATAATTTTTCATGTTATATTTCAATTCAAAACTATGTCGTTGTAAAATAAACACCCTGTATATAATGCTGCTATGACTTAATATGAATTTCAAAATAAACAAATTTTGAAATGAAAATGCAGAAAATACTATTGTTATCAGGCTCAAATTTCGTTTTCAACTCAAAATACCTGGTGAATGTGAATACAACAAAAAATTTCTGAATCTTCAATATATCGCATAGGAATTAAAGTTCTAAAAAGGTGTAGAAGAAGTCTTCATGCCATAACTCATTAATTTCTTCTGTACTTACCTTGAAATAAGCAAGAGTCCTTTGTCATGTGTGATGGATCAGTTAATGTCAAATGTGCAAGCAATCCATAGCCCACAATCATACATATTGCATGACCTTGTATGGCAGTACCATAAGTAGTGCTCTGCACATCTTTGCATAGTAAATACATGAGAAGTATTATCACATAGCATCCAGCAGTCAACATTAGACCTGTAAAAAGTAAAAAGTTAATACGCACAAACAAACATAAATTAATATTGAAAGTTTTGGTTGAGATTGGAATCAAAATTTCTTGCATGGGGGGGAATGACGTCCAGTGGGTATAAGCGCATTTCACGGTGATCGGTGACCGAAGATTCATTTTTCTTTATTCTTCCAAGTTATCTATTTTGATACTTTTAATCTTAAGCTTTAAATATCTTAACCACAGCGCTTAATACACCATTGACTTTCTCAAATGGCTTTGCTTGTCAATGGACTTATTTATTTGATATTGAGGCAAACCATTTGTTTCTGAAATAAAACTGATGACTGATAAAACAATAAAGAAATCATTGAAACAACTTATGTTTACTTAATAAATTTATTGCTTAACCAGAACTACAGATGTCTTTCACACCTAATAAAATGTAAGAAATTAGATAGTCTGCATACAAGCAATAGAAATACATTTTGTTTCTAAATACCATACTATGATGCAACAACTACACAGTGCAACAAATAAATTATATCACAATTATTTTCTTAAGCTCCCCTCATCAGTAGGAGCAGCCTTTTTGGTGTCAATGAACTGTATGAATTTATTAATAGCAGAGTTCACAAAAGAAAAGAAAATCACACAGATAAATATGACGTCCTAAACACTTTTTTTTGATCAGCTCCAAATTACTTTCCAAAAAATATTTATATTATAAACATATGTATGTGTATCAAGATTTTTCCAAAACTGCACAGTTACTCAATATAACTATGGTATATTTTCAAAAATTTCTCAACCATTTATTTTTAAGCTGGAAAAAAGCAGCACAGTAGTGCTCGATATCCGTAATCTCATCAAAAATTCATATCACCATAATTTTTGAACCGCAATTGCAATGTCAATAGCGATAGCAATTTTTTTTCAAAAAAATTAACTTACATATTGCATAAGTCCATTCCAGTGGACCCAATGTGAAGCGCAGTTTTTCAGCGGGACATCCCAAAGCCTGCCATTCCCAAGTCCAGTTTCCATTTTTATATGGTGAAAGGCAGTAACTTTTGGACGAGGTGTAACTCTTGCGAGATATTGTGCCATTCTGTTGATAAATAAATAAATTTAAAGTTTCAAAAGAATATGGAAAATATTGAAAAAAGTTGAAAAGCAATGAAAAGTTGCATTATGCCACGCCCACTCTGCCGATTCTGCCTATCTTTTAATAATAAATAACGTTCATGATCGGTACCCGCACACCAAATCTTAACACAATAGTTTGCGACATATAGTCTTAAAGTTTAGTGCGGTGACACACTTTCTGGATCACAATCCAGCCCGATTTTGATCCAGGAATAGCATTTATAAGCAACATTTCTAAATTAAATTTTACCATAATTTCTTACATATTTCAATAAATATGTACCTTGAGGTATTTTACTGATGTGGGTGGTGCCACGCCCACTCGTGTTATTTTGCCTGCTTTTGATTCAGATATATCTTATAATTATTGAAGATAGCTCTCATAGTACATTATCTACAGTGCCGGATTTACATAAGGGCACTACGGGCACGTGCCCCTAGGCCCCCACCAATATAAAAACGCTAGTAAAAATAATTTATTGAAGGAATGACTCAGGCTGCGAATGAAAGAAAAGTCCCAGGGTACAAAGTAACCGAATCAATTATAAGTAACCGAATCGACCCAGCAGGTACAATTTTTTAAATAATTAAATATGCAAACCCAAGTAACCCAATCGACCCAGGTCATGAATTTTTTAAATAATTAAATATGCAAACCTAAGTAACGAGCTGGGTCTTTTCGGATACAAAAAAAAGCAGCTCGTGCATTTTTTTAATAATAAAATATGCTAACCAAAGTAACCAAATCGACTCAGCTCGTGCATTTTTTCGTAGCGAAGCGTATCTTTCAACTTTGAATAAGCAATTTTACATGTTGAATTGGTCAATTCGGTTACTTAGGATTGCATATTCATAGATCAAATTAATTGTATCAGCTGGGTTGATTTGGTTATTTAGGATAATTGACACTTTTGTGAACGCTCTAAATCAGAGAATTGCTGCATACGAGGGAGTTGAATTGAGATTTGGTTTTTTGTCTTGTTTCGGTAAGCTCAGTCGAACTGAGATATCGGAAAATTTAGAAAGATTGATTAATATTTACAAAAATGACATCGATTCCAATTTGGAAATGGAAATCTAACAGTTCCAAGCTTTCTGCTCTGAGCTATCAGAATTTCAGTTCGACCAGCAGCATACTATAAGCAAGGAGCAAAAAATGTATTCCATTATAACGGATAAAAATATACGAGAATCATTTCCCAACGTGGAAATGATTTTACGAATTTATTTAACTTTGATGATCAGTAATTGTACCGGAGAGCGATCACAGTTGATAAAAAATCCTCTAAGAACTTCAATGACTGATGATCGCTTGAATTATTTAACGATTTTAAGCACAAATATTGATATTGTGGAAAAATCAAATATAGACAATATCATCAAAAAAGTTGCTGAGAAGTAAGCAAGAAAAGTGTTTTTATAATTATATTTTTATGTAAATGTTTTTAATTTTAAATACTATATATATTTAAACTTATAAGTTTCAGCTTTTTTAATTACCTAATTTTTATTAATAAAAATTTCTATAACTTTTAAAAAGTTAAAGCTCATAAACGAGTCTTCGATAGGGTCGACTCGGTTACTTCGGTTTTGTTTTTTCAGTCCGGATAGGCCCCCACCACTCTTGTGCCCATGGGCCCCTTGATTTGTAAATCCGGCAGTGATAATCTATAACATTTAACGTATGTACTTTGCTAGTAGGGAGGGTATCAAGCCCACTGGTACTATTGCGCTAAGCTTTTCTAAAAAATGTACCTTAGAGCAAGTGTATCTGCCATATTAAATTTCATAACGATTACGTTGTTAGTTATCTTATTATAACCTATTGCCAATTTGGCGTGGAATGCCCCATATATACAAAAATAAAAATAGAAAAAATCAATTTAAATGACCAAAAATAGAATACTAATTTCTGAATAACAAAAAATTCCACGTTATAAGATTTCTATATTTTCTACTTGATGGTTTTTATAAGTAAAGCAATCAGTCAGCCAAGAGGCAGACGCAATAGTATGATTTAGTACACTATTTCATTTATTTTAAGTGTTTATTATAAATTTTTAATTGCAGCAATAACTAACTGGCAGAGGTTGTTTCACTCATTTCTTATGACATAATCTTTAAAATAATCGCAGTCTACCTGGCTATAAAGTCACTTAAATTTTTATACATCATAAAATTCTAAGAAATATTTTATTACTCTTAAACGCAGCAACAAAAACGTCTGCCTCTTGTATTTATCCATATTTGTGTATAGATACATTTTTGAATATAAAAATTCGATGCGATAAATTTGCCAATGGTACCGTTTTTAAAGTTTCAAATGGCTCTCAATTAATAATTCGTACTATTTATATTACATACCTAGAACTATATATTGTAAAGCTTCCTAGCTATTTTATCTTACACTCATAAAAAATACTTATTTGAATTAATTATTTTCAGGGGGCACTTCTGGACGTATTTTCTAGAAATCTATCAAATTCATAGTAATCTAATTAGATAATTAATTGTTCGGTAAACCCTCTTTAACCCTCCCAAAACCTTTTCTAGACAAACCTCTGTCAAAACTGATTTCAAAATATTTATATTTAATATTTACGTTTATCAAATATAATCCTTAGGGTATTTCGAATCTGGTATCAGAAGTTAGTGGGAAATTTTTTTTTTTTGAATTTAGTTAATTTTCAAATTAGCATTACTGAGTTGAAGTTTATCATGCGGGAGCAAGAATTCAGTTCGAAAGTTTAACCAGAACTATTCTAAAAATCACTATTTGCTGAACAATTGTTGAAACACAATTTAAATTTAAAGAGCTAAAATCAATTGTTTGTTTTAAGTTCATTTGCTATTTATGAAATTAAAGCTGTTTTTTATTTGGGAATACATAATGGCGTTTCATATAAGTAGCACAGCTGTCAATTTTGTCAGTTTTTTCTTTGTGATTTTTCAAAATGGACATTGATGTGGAGGTATGTATTTATGTTTGTAGATTATCATCATCATCATTATCTGGCGTGTGGCACTTGAGAGAAAATTTAATTTACTTTACACGTAGCTCTCTCAATTGTTTGATGAACAGCACAGTCATTTTTGACGGTTCAGTTATATTTTGGTTCCACTGTATCTTTACAGCAGACTCTTCTGCGTTGAAATTGATAATAGAGTTTTTGATAGTATGTAAATACAAGTTAAAAATGTTTTGTAAAAATTTTGATCAAAAATATAATTTTTTCAAAAATTCAGATTAATACAGAAAGTATTCAATTCCTCTTTCAACTTTGATATCTCTTTTTACAGCTTTTAATGGAATATAAAAAAATAAATAACGAAACTGCTTAGACATTCGTTTTGGCCAAGTTTTAAGTTTAACTCAACCCCAAGAGAATGAAAAGTTTTAATGATTTGAAAAGTAACTAGTTATTGAAATATAAGAAATCGAAAGCCTTATACCTATGCGAATAGTAGAAAAAATAAAAAAATACTAATGGCTTGAATCGTACATATGTAACGCTTTGGCACAAAATATACTGAACCGATTTTAATAAATTTTATTTTAAAACAACATTTTTATGCTAAAAAAGAGTACTACATGCTTAGATTTTAATTTGCATTTGGGTTCGACGTTCAAAACATAAATTCTTCCATCAATTATTTTTTTTTTTTTTTGAAAAGAGAATATAGAATGTAATAATATGAGAGTAAATTGTGAAAGAACAATGGAGCGCGAACATGCGAAGCCACGTTTACCGCTAGCTATATTCAAATTAAAGGAACAAAATTACTTTTCCATCAAAATTTATTTGTCGTTCAAACGGTAACTAAAAAACCTTATTTATGGTCATGGAAGGACAACTAATGGCTTTTGTACTATGACTGCACACCATTACATGTGAAGGCAATTCTTCAATCAAACTACGAAAAGTTAATGCCTTTAACAGGGGTTAAATAGTGAAGAGTATTTTTCGAAGCAAATGTAAAAAATTTTCTAAATCAATTTATATGTGATCGAAAATTATACTAAAATTTTAAACCACATTTTAGCACCGCATTGACATCTTGTCAGTAATGCTGTTCTATCTGCGAGTTATCAGTGCATATAATAAATCACTTATAGTATATTGTAGTAATAATTACCGGAAGTAAATACCACTTGAGCAGCCTATTATCTTTGGTAACAAATCGCATGCCATCACAAGGTGCGCCAAATTGCAAGCTAAAATTCTTTATTGTCTCAACGGTGGTTGTACTGCCATTCTCCAATTTAACAGTCATTGAAGTATCGGTGATATTCAACGAGTCGTTGGCCTGAAGGCAACTCTTACTTTTCATATCGTAAAGGTAACCACGATTGCAACAAAATCGTACGCACGGTTTCAATAAACAAACACAAGCGCGAGTGTGCAACGGCACCGATACGCGGTCACTCTGTCGCTGGACAAAATCATATTCGGCGATAAGATATCGCGGCACAACATTGCCGTCATACACGTAGGACTCGTTGCTGTCAAAATGAAAATCGCCGGTAATGTTGACTGTGTCAACAAAGGCGCAAGGATATAATTTTTCAGCGCGCGCACAAGGAACGGAAGTTAACGTGAATACTGCCATATAAAGCGTGGCAACAGCAACAGTTGTCCATGATGATGATGATGATGAACGGAAGAATGCCGGATAAATTGTAGTCATCGTTTATTTTAAAATTTTATTCGTTTCTATGCATTTGTTTAATGAACAGAAAATTAAACACAATATTTAATTTAATTATGCAAGCACTAAAAAAAAAATATTAACACACGATTTTCTTTGATTTTCACTGCGTACTGACTGTTTGACTTCAAAATCCATAATAAAATTAATTCTTCTGCTTCTGTTTCGATTTTCGGCATTCGACGATACACGTTGGTGGGTGTGACTGTGTGTGTGTTTATTCCATTATAAACAACAACAACTATATAGTATGTATTAACATGAAAAGCTGAAAATAAATGTGTTGTTTTTGTTATATATATTTGAAAATTGAATTCCCAATGATGACGTTCTAGCGCTCACAGCAGATATATCGCGCGCACGGTTGGATTTGAGTTAAAAATTGCAATAATCAATTTCTGACCTTCCCACTAGTAGCTACCTGGAGCATGCAAGGCAACCTGCTCGACCGCGTGTTCACGTCCAACTGCGGCGTTGTCGATGCCGTACATTTCATATGAGCTACAATTAGGGAAAACAATCTCATGTTGATATTAAAAATATCGGCTATTTACTGGAAAAACTGTTGTCGGTGAATACAAAAGCTGTTCTGTATCATTCTATCTGGATTGCAATAAGATTTTGGCTGCAATTTTTGGTAAATTTTCTTAAGGCAGGATTAAGCTAGGGCTATAGCCCCGGGCCCCGAGCTAAAGGGCAATCCCATCATGTGTTGTGGCAACAGAAAATGAGGACCAGTTTTTTGTTTGATTACACCATACATCACAAAGCTAACTCATGGCACAGAGTCAACCGTTTTCACCACGTGGAAGAATTTTTTCAACATATGACTAAAAACATTTGTATTGGTCATGAATCTAATTGTCCAACGTTCAAAATCAAATAAGATCCGCCATAGATTCTTTTAAAAAAACTTTAATCAGAACAATAGCGAATACCGGGAAATTTATTTTAATATAAGCGTTGCAGAACAGAATATTTTTTACCCAGAAAAGCAAGATCACGAGCACATTTTAAGAAACCCAAGTGGGAAAAAAACTGTAAAGCTTGTAAGAAACTAATCTGACCACATCTTAAGATGCTTTTTTATCCTCCTTTGAAGCGTTACTGATAGCTGTTGTGCTAAAGTAGAATCAACCGCTTTTTCGTGATAACGTTGCAGCATGGAATTAATTTTTCATTCATTATGGCTCTTAATCTATATATTACAACCTTGTAATAATATCAAAATTGGCCTGATATATTGCATAGAACATAAGTTATTAGTTTTGATTTATAAAAAAAGAAAATCACGTTTTCAAATATCCTGGGATTGAACTCCATATAACACGCAATATGATAAAAACCACAAAATACGGTCACTATGAATCTTTATAATGATTTATATTCAAATGTTTACTCCAAAATCTTAATTCTTAACCACAAAACCGAATAATTTTTTTGTTATTCACATTATTTTTATTTTGAAATAGTATTTGAATAACAATTAATTTGTAACACTTAACGTATTGTTCGTAGTGTTGCTTGAATATTTATTCAATATTTCAAACATTCTGTTGTATATCACTTGGTTTCTCTTTGATTTATTCTTTTTTAAACCACGCAAAATGTTTGGAACATGCTGCTAACACATGATAGATATAAAAGCTAAAAAAAGTGCCAGCACAAAATTAAAGCTTAGTGGCAAAAGCTTATGGCCTTACCGCAGCTATGAACCATTTTTTGTATGTGCGCTTGGCATGCTGCATATTCCACAGGTGAATAGTAATGTTTCAAATAATATTGAAAGTTTTTGTACGTACATATATGTATAAATAACTCATATTTTTTTTTTGTCAGAGCCAGAGATTGGTATTTGGCTATATTTGCCCATTACCAATTGTTCAAAATATCACTTATAATTCGATTGTGGGCAGCAGTTGAGACTTCTGTTGTCCATCTCTGAGGGGACTCCCTCGATCATCTGTACTTTGAATGAACTCTAAAACTTTCCCAACCGATGTAGAATTGTATTGGAAATGCACGTCAGTACCAGAGCCGAAACACAAGCCCTTGGCATTCTCTGTAGTTTATTCATCGATTTCGTTCTGTTCTATAGGCGTTATATTTTTGGTTGTGCATTCCGTATGCACACTAACAGAAACCATAGCAACCAGAGATAAGAGAGCGCAACGTAATGGTAACGTTCTGCTCTGCATAAAACAACACTTTATTATTTTTGTTGTATTTTTAACTCGCGATCGCTACCCGAACCCGCACCAAATGTACGGGATCTTTTATTT
Organism: Meiosimyza decipiens; assembly: GCA_963680825.1. Classification (NCBI taxonomy): domain Eukaryota; kingdom Metazoa; phylum Arthropoda; class Insecta; order Diptera; family Lauxaniidae; genus Meiosimyza; species Meiosimyza decipiens. The sequence goes on along the minus strand of OY804258.1, from coordinate 28,703,440 downwards.
CTTATTCTGATTTATTTATTTACTTATTTATTTCTTCATTTATTTACTTTTTTATTTATTCACATATTTATTTATTTTTTTATTCATTTATTTTTTTATTTATTTATTTATTTATTCATTATTTATTTCTTTATTTATTTATTTCGTTAGTTATTTAGTAATTTATTTTTTTATTTAATTATCTATTAATTTATATAATTATTTCTTTATTTATTTATCTATTTATTTATTTACTTATTTATTTATTTATTTATTTATTTTTATATTTTTTTATTTATTTTATTTTATTTCCGTTTACCTCAATCTGTACGATGTTTGAATCAAAGAGCGAAACAAAGAATGTGTGAAGAAAATTTTGCGCTGTGCGTTTGTAACGTTAAGATAATGTACGGTTCTTTTTCATACACTCTATGTTCCCTACATTATTATCATATATACATACACAATAATACATATATAATTATATACATACAATATAGTTTACTTTAAATATATACAATCAATAAAGGTAATTTTGAGCCACTATGTGACTGAAAAAGAATCGATTTTTCCGGACTATATAATAGAACAGAGTCAAATTCTGACATCAAGCTTACGTATAAATGGAATAGACATCAATAAAATAATAGCTCGCATGTTTTTGTGTTGTTTCTTTGGTTTTATTGTAGTAAAAGTAACATATTTTTTTTTTAAATTAAATATAAACATAATCTCTTTTAAAGCTACAATTATTTGTATGTACAAATATTCAACATTTAAAATGTCTTGCGAAAATTACATATTTATCAATCTTACATATCTATGTGTGTATCTAAAATCCTTAAATAATCCTAATGCTAAGTACTTAACAAATTACATTCATATAAAGTTGTGTATTTAATTATAACTAGAAATGTATTTTAAGGCGTACAGGTGTATGTAGTGAAATGTTTCATATGATTCCTTAAAATCTAAACTGATAGTACTCGTAGTTAATGTCTTTTTTCGGTTTTTTCTTTCCTAGAATTTAAAAGATTAGTGATTAAGTGAAAAATTGACACACATTTTAATATTACAGCAATATATTCGAAATAAGTACTGGTATGTGATATACATAAGTGTTATACGATAGTTGTTGTTGGAAATTAAAATTCTTCAGTTCGAATGCCATTTGGTTTTTCCATCATTAATGGCTTTTCTGTCATCGTTAAATTGGCAACACTACTTGAGGTGGTTTTGGTCGAGTATTGACTTTGTCGTTGACCGCCATTGCTGTTGCGTACTGATGAAACTCTGTGTAGAAATTTGAGAAACAACAACAAATATTAGTAATGTGGAGAAATAAATTTTACTTTTTTATTTTCCAAAGACCTGCTGCCAAAAAGCAATATATATTTAATAGTGCTTTATATTATCATGCGACATTTGCTTTTGTATTTTGATTAAAAATCGCAGTAATTTCTACAACGTTTACGTTTTAGTAGCGAAATTTGGTTATAAACATAAGGTGTAATCAAGAAATATTTAGGGTTAGTTTGTATTCCAAAAGGCAGCTGTAGAAAAGTGGCTTTATCTTTCCAGAATATGTCATTCTTGAATTTCATACACACCACCTTTTCGACAGCCGCCTCTTCGTCTGGTAGGTTTGAGCAGCGTGTCAATATTAGTCAATATGTTATAGGTTAGTAAAGATATAGTGCTGAGTTGTAATTTAGTCCAATTCTAAAGTGAATTAATAACACAAATTTTATATATATACGAGTATATATCCTGATGAAAGGCCAATCCAATTAAGTGGTGTTACAAGTAAATAGTAATATCCTCAACCCAACAAATTACCATTTAAGATTTCAATTCGAAAAAAAACTTACAATTTTACTTTCAAAATCGTGTATTGTTTTTGTTGCTATTCGCATTTGGCTGTTCAACTTTTGGCTCTTTCATTGAAATTTTATCAGGACCTTGCGACATAGTCGAATTCGTTGAACCGGTTGAGTTTGATGGGCTCTGTTGACGCATTTTCTTGCACTTCATTAATCTTTTGATATTTTTTTTTTTTTTTGGTGGAAATATGTGTAAATAATTAGTTGCCTTTGTTTCAAATTTTAGTACTAATTGTGGTACAAAGTAGTTTAAATTTTGTGTGTATGTGTTTAATTTGGTATGTATGCGTGTGTGTGTGTGTAAGTATTTTCAGGTACATTTTTCATTTAACTATCTCCTCAACGATCTTCTTTCGGCTTGTATCAGAATTAATTCTATTTCTTGCATATTTGAGCGAAATTTTTGAAAAAGAAATAAAATTGTTTTTGTTATTAATAAGCAAATTGAAGCCAATTTGTTAGTAGGCTTGCAATAACCTTAATAGAATATTTTTAAAATTAAATTTATTGTTAGTAGAAATATGCATTCTATGCCAAAACTTTTTCAAATGATCTATGAATTTTGCATAATTTTTTGCGTTAGATCAACTTATCATTAAAAACGTTTGAATTTGATAATTTGCGTTATTTTTTTATTAAAAATTCAAATACATTTTTATCATATTTCACTAATGATGAAGCGTTGTCAAGAACTATTTTGTAAGTCTTTCTGTATCACAGGCCACTGCCTCATCGGCACACATAACGAGAGATTAAATGTTAGATCTTTTGACTTCTACAGAAGTTTGAAGAGTGTTGAGGAGGAAGAAAACATTAAATTTAAGTTTACCACTTAGTTGTATTACGAAATTTGGTTGGTTTGTCGTTAGATACCCTGTGGTATTACAGTGGATCAACATCTAGTCTAAGTATGTAAGTGTCATGGAAATTATAACAAAATTTTTTACTAAGTTTTAATTATATTTTATAAAACTTTCAGTTTAAATAATTATGCAGTCCACAGTTTTTGACAATTTCAAACTTATATGTAGAAAGGGATCTTATTTTCGCGGCTAAAATTTCTCAGAAATGCACAAAAAAAAACTGAGTTGAGCAGGAAAAGCACATTCGTCTCGACAGGATCTTTAAAGTTGCTCATTCCATGAACAAGTACACATTCAAATTTAAAAAAGGAAATATACACCAAACATTGTTCAGATAAAAAAAAAGTAGCCGGACTCTAGCTACAGCATTATGTTGGAATATTAAATCGAAAGATAGTATTCTCAAATTACTAGAAATAGTTATTAACGAAGATGAAATATAAATAACAGATAATTTTATTCTGATCAATTTTTCCAATGAGTAAATAGATTTATATCTTTATATCTTTATATATATATATACATATAAATGTATACATATGTGCATATACACATAAGCATATACATATATATGAACATATCTTTATTAAGATACTTTGGACTCATTTTTAACACATTTGGTGCCATCAACAAATTTCATTGCGCATCTGGTGGATGTTTAGTACATTGGAAGTATGTATTTACAAAAATTACCCTTTTCATGATAAAACATGCATTTTTAGTATATGTTAAAGTTTTTCTGGGTATATGGTCAAAATTATATATTATATTCTGATTCTAAGTCCAGAATCTATATAGAAATGCACAATTGGTAAACGGTTACAACGCCATAGCTCAACATAATCGCTTAGTTTTTTTTTTTGTTGAAGAGGTTGTAAAGAGACGAAAAAAACGTTTCTACGGATAAACTAATAAACTGAATTTAAAAAATTTTAATTTACAGATGGATTGAACCCTGGGAAAGGTTGTCAAAAACTTTGATTTCTTAAAAAGAGCCTGGTACCGCCCTTAATGCGAAATTTCGATTCGCTTCATCGATTTTAATGAAATTTTGCATGGAGATGGATTGATTCCTGAGTAAAAATAAATCTTTTTAGCAGGCGGCGCCACGCCTCTCACATGAAAATATGTCGTTAATGCTAAACTGACGAACTAAAAAGATTTCTAAAAATTCAAAATATTTCTACTAGGAGAGTCAGCGCCTTTTACAGGAAAAGTGTTCTCACTACTAAGCTTATGGACCGATTTTGATAGAATTAGGTATAGACTTTGATTGATTCCTGAGGAACGGTATTTTTTATATATAAATAGGCAGTTGCAAAACAGTTAGACCTCAAGAGCTTATGTAGAGAAATAGTGCAAAATGTACTCTTTTTTCCAATGGTGAGCGGTGGCACGACTCTAACAGGAAAATATGATTCCACGACTAAACCAAAGAACCGATTTTGATGAAATTGGTACAGAAATAGATTGAGCCCTAGAGAAAGGTATTTGTTTTAAACTGTACGGTGATACGCCTCCAACAGCAAAATATGTTTCTCTGCTGATCTAATACACTGATTTTGATGAAATTTGGTGTGGAGATATGTATATTGAACACTTAGAAAGAGATAGGGACAGCACAATATGATACCATGATTTTATTTTTGGAAGCGCTAACAAAAAAAACTCTTTCATAGATCATTTTTTGATATTAAATGCTAAACACTTCGTTGAATTTCAACCACTGGCCGAACTCTTGTATTTACAAAAATCGCAAATATATATTTATGTATATAGGGAATGGGGACCAGCACAAAATATCTTTTGCACAAGGTATTGCCAGAGCTATGACTTTTTAAATAAAAATCATGCTAAATTTTTTGGCGTTTTTTATGTCAATGATAACCTTTATATTCGCTTCTATCTTATTCGATCAAAAATGCCAATTATCGGTAAGGTCAGAAATTGACCATGTTCAATAATTTGTCGAGAAAAAATTTTTAAAATGATGCCACATTCTTAACATTTCTCCAAATTGTTTTTGTATAAAAATATAAAACTTAGCATTTTGAAGGAAAACAAATATTTAAAAAACATAAGGGAGGTCGTATTTTGTAAAACTCGAATGGTATTATTTAAATACAATATATCAACATTCTACTCATTCAAATAAAAAAAAAATGTTAGCCTCGTAATCTTCAGACTTTTTTTGTCGCTTTTGTATTTAGCAAATTTATTTAAAATTCTGAATTTCTTTCCATATTTCTGCCCTATTTATACACAATATCTCAAAGAAAACAAAATCTGTTCATGGAGGTATTTATAATTTGTTAAGTGAGCGCCTATAACTATGTTATGCAATAAGCAGAAATTTTTACAATTAAGATGAGGCAACAATATTAATATTTGATATTGCATAGCTTCAGGCTTAATTTTTCTAGAAAATAGTTTCAATTTTTAAATAATAACAACAGAAAAAGCAGCATTTTACTAATACTAAGGGTATTTAGCATTATTTCCTCTTAAGAAGTTTTTCCAACGACAACATTTATAATTACGACATCAAATGTAATTATCAAAACAATTTACCAATTTATGGAGCTAAACAATAAATAATCTACATCTACATCAATGATGTTATATATCATTTAGCGATAATATAGCGCCTATTAAACCACGTGCGAATGCACATTAGAAGAGTTCGTAAAGGCGCTACGTATAACAATCAGCTGACGTACTTGCAATGAGACATTGCGAAATCTACGACGCATTGTTGAGTTACCACCACCGATTGTAGTGCTATCCGTTTGCCGATAGCTTCGTACACGTATAGTTCTGGGTGATGTAGAGCGTAAGAATAAAATAAAAGTATAATATTTATTATTAAAATTCTTATTTGATTGTCCACAAACTATCTATGTATGTTATCCAGATAATGCAATTCGTATATTTATCAAGTATTTCGAGTGTACTCACCTATTTGTTATTAAGTTCTTCACCTTCTTCTTCATGACAAAAAGCATAAATATAATGAAACCTTGTATGGCGTTACATATGTCTGATAAATAGAAAAGTTTACTAAATTGATTTTCAGGTCCAACAAAATATGAGACTATTTCCAAAGACCATGTAACACCCATTACAATAAATAGACGTAAGAAGAGGCCAAACCTAAAAGAGAAATCATTAAAACATCAGAAAGAACTTATTCGGATTTATTTCCACTTGGTAGTGCCCATACTCACTTGTCTTTCTCTGTACGCAGATTTCTTGTGCTATCCTCACGCGCCATAATGCGTGCCATTTCTTTTTGTACACTATGTATTTTCAGTGCAGTCATAACAAACATAATTAAATTCGCTATTATGATTAGCAAAATTGGTCCATAGAAATATATCATAGCTGACCAACTTTCCACTAAAAATAAAAGTTCAAATTTAATAGAATTTAATGTATTTATATATATTAGGTTCGTTATTGTTCTTACTCTCCACCCAACATCTTCGTGCACCAATACCAGGCTTATATGCATCTGGTATATTAAGTTTTTCCTCTGCCACCCATGTTAAGACAAGGAATACAGCTGCCAGACCCCAAGCATACAATGAATAGATAAGGAAACGTCGTTTCTCCTTAAACCGATTAACACCATGTGTACCACGAAAGTTGTGCCACAAGTCGAAGCTAATGACACTTAACCAGAAAAAGGCCGCCATAAAAAAGTAATACGCTGTAAAACCTGAAAGAATAATAAGTTTAAATTAGTTGAACCTCACAAGAAAATATCATAATGAGGCCACCAATACGGTTTTATATATTTGACCAGTGTGCCCAAAAAGAAAAACCTAATTTTTTTGACCTTCTTTTCAAGAAACTTTGTGGCTTAATTTAATTAAATATTTTTCTGTGCTTACTGTTCAGTATAGTGTGAAAACGGCTAAAACTAGTTTCATCTATTGTCAAATGGAATCATCAGTGACCTTTGAGCCGAGAAGTGAGAGTTTTAAAGTTTGGCTTTGCTCTGTTTACCTTTCAACGTCAGTTCTCAAAAACTCTTCGCAAAAACGTGAACATAACAGGCTTAAAGTTTTTCACATATCGGCTCAAAAGTCACTGATGATTTCATTAAGCAATAAATGAAACTAGTATGACTAGCTTTCGCCTTTTTTTCGTTTTGTATTTTTGTATTGTAACATATTGTATTGACAGTAAGCTCAATCAAATAATTATAAATTATTTGCTGTTCCAATACACAACAAAAAAGAGAGTTAAGTTCTTGCTTGATCGAAAAAACGAGTTGAGTGCTTAATCCGCTTTTTTTACAGCTATTTTCTCTAGCTTTGTCGCTCTACGCTCCCATAAACATATATCTCACCATCACGGACACATCTCAAAATTTTAAGTTTCGAGAAAATTGAATTTAAGGAAATCTGAAATTTTCCACTGAATTTGAAGACAGTCATATTTATAGCTATGACACTCCTGAACTGAAATACTACAAACTTTTCACAGAGATCTATAGAATAACATTGACATATTTAGGAATTACTTTGATTAAAAATATTATTGGTTTTTAAGAACTATAATGGCCTGTTTTGATTTACTACTGTAAAAGCTTATAAGGAAAAAATTTAAAAATGCATTTGTTCGGGTTTTATGCCTAACTTTTTTATACCACATTTGGACGACTTTTTTATTTGAACGTGACATTTTGACTTTTCTTAACATGACACATTTTTGACGAAATTACTCAGTGATGCCTATCTCATCGCAAAAATTTATTCAACAGAAGTATCAAAGCACAATTTTGGGTGAAATTTTGAATGGGGTTTGATGGTTCCCGGGATATATAAGAGTATTTTGACTTACCCATAACTTTGCAGGTCATTTGAGGAATGTCATCAGCTTTGAATAGCGAGGTAACACTTAGCAACGAGTAACCAATGATAAGACCCAGTAAATAACATACCAAGGATTTACCATGCTGATTACGCAACTCCGGAATAGCTAGGTATACAGCTATAGTAAGCAACATGAATGGTATTGAGAATAACATGGCTGTAATAAAGAAAAAAAAAACGTTCGAAAATATAGTTGAACTACTTATATAACTTCGGGACATTTCTTACCATAGGCGTAAATTACTTTCATGGTACCAAATTCTGATACCGTATTACAATTGGCTGGATTTATAACGTAAACAGTGTCGCTATCATTAACAACTGTTGTCGTTAGACAGTATTCATTCTTAGATAAGATTTCCATATCATCTAAGCGCAGTAATGAACCATTCTGTAAATAATTTAAAAATATGTCAATGTTATTTTCTGTAATCTTAACTTTCTTACCTCAAAAATTCGCCATTCATCGAAATCATTGACTTCCGGCATTAACGAATACATCGATTCACATGGGCGAAAGTTTTGCACAGCAAATTGTTCAAATATATTGACAGCCTTAAGGCTCATGTTTCCAGCTATTGTAATATTAATCTGTGCAGCTGGCCATTGTATTGGATCATCTGTTTTATTGGCGCAAGCACTAATATTATAATGATACATGGTACCCCAAGGACAGCAAAAGTTGATGCAATTTTTTAATTTGCAAATGCAACCACGTAAATGTGGTTCCACATCTATACGTTCGGCCATATCAACATAAATATAGTTGTAGGTGCCGATCAAATATGGTGGTATAATGACACCATCATGCCGATATGAACCATTGGGAAATTTGTAATCTCCTGTGACATTGACTGTTTCAAAGAAACTGCATGGTACATGTAGACCATCCTGTATATGAAAGTTGTCATCAGAATTGGCACATATTTTTGGTACATAAGCGATGGTATAGACAAGAATGTAGGCCAATAGCGGCAGACGCAGCAGTGGCGGCATCTTGGAATGCAGCATGTGTCCGAATAGGACGGAAATTATTTATCTAAAAAATAAGAAAAATTATGAATTAGTATGATTTTTTAATATAATATATACGAGTATAAAAATTTAATACTAACAAGAAGTAAAATTCACACAGCATATGATATACTTTGTTTGTTATAATTCAAAGTTTCATACGAGTGTTTACTATATTAAATGTTTCGATTTCAATTGGCCACACAGCTAGAGTGTTTTTATTATCGATAACACAAATGAACAAATGTTGATGTGTCCATATTTTGTGACTAATCAATTTCACTGGAAGTCTTAAATTTTAAAAACAATGAACTCGAATGAAAGTTAAGAACTTGTCAAAGCACACGTTGCACTGATTAAGTGACTACGCAAATGCAGTTGCTATTCAAATAACAATGAAAATAGAGCTCTGTAGCTGTTGGAGTAGATCTACTTGTATTATGGCCAACCTAACCCAATCTAACTAACAAGCCAAACCAATACTTTAATTCAATGGTTCCGTGATTGTAGGGAAATGCTATGTTATCAGTTGTAAATTTTGGTCAATGTAAGAAAAAGCTTGTGAATATCCAATTGAGTAATTTAATTTAAATTGAAAAATTTAAATTTTACAAAAATTGTAGATTTGTAGATACTAGAGTTTGCTCAGTGGTTGAAATTCAACGAACTTGTTAGTATTCAAACTGGAAAAACTGAGTCATCGCACCAAAAATTCAAATCATGGTATTATGTTGCTATATCCCTACCACTATCTCTTTTTCTTCCTTAGGGTGCAATCTATTCCATAGCAAAACTCAACAAAATCGGAACATTAGATTAGCGTTGAAAACATATTTTTCTGCTGGAGGCGTGTCCACTTTGAAACAAATAACTTCCTCAGGATTCTTTCTATCTCTATACCGAATTCGATCAAAATCAGTCCATTAGTTTAGCAGTGAAAACGCTTTTTCCTATTAGAGATGCCGCAGCGCCTACTTAAAAAAAATTAGGGTTTTTAGAAATATTTTTGGGTTCAATCTATATCCTAACAAAATTTCATCAAAATTGGTTTGGTTAAGGAGTAACGACGCATATTCCTGTATGAGGCGTGGCACCGCCCACATAAAAAAAAATTTTACTCAAGAATCAATTTATCTCAATACCAAATTTCATCAAAATCGAAGAATCGGCTCAGCCAACAAACCGTTTTTTCCATTAAAAGCGGTGCTACTCCTCTTTAAAGAAATCAATTAGCCCCATAACCATTCTTAGGGTTCAATCTATCTCCATACCAAATTTTTTTAAAATCGGTCAATTAGTTTAGCCGTGAAAATGCCAAAAACCTGTGTACAATATCCCCGTTATTTTTAATGGTTTTTTCTCAATTTGAGCACGAAATGACCTTGAACCTTGCTTAATAAAACTGTGTGGACATTAAATTTGGGTAAAAAGCATCAAAAACTGCTGTAATAAGCCACGGTTTTGGAGTGAGTGACCCTAAAAACATATATACTACTTTCCCGTTGTATATATTGCATTATTCTTAATTTGGCCTTGAAATTACCTTAATCTTGACGTGATAGAGTTATGTAGGCCTCAAATTCGAGTTCAAGGCATCAAATTATCTAGGAAAAATATGGTCTGGTCAAATGGGCAAAAACTTGTTTGTTTTTGTAAACCTTTGTAATTAAAAATATTTAGCTGGGTACTCTTGTTAATATCTGTAGTAATTACAACTCCGCTAAAATCTCACAAAAATTCGTTGTCTTACCATTTCCTTAAGGATTCGGAATTCTATATTTAAAAAGCCTGATCGAAAGTATTAGCGAAACTCCGTTTGATTTTAGAAATAGTATAGGCACTAGAATGTCAGTATTTGCTTTAAATATACTCGCGCAACGGTGTCAGTAAGTTGACCCTTCCTCTTACTAGCCAATAGCGTAGCTTGAAAGGAGCTTAAGTGGAAGAAAGGTATGGGAACTTTTTTTAAAAAGATATTCCAAATAACATCAGTAAAATTTAAAATCCTTCTATTGGCACTTTTATAAAAAAAAAAAAACAAAAAAAATATTGATACCAGAGCTCCAAGATTTCCATTCCTTTGAATTTGAGTATATAAATTAAGAAAACTAAACTATTTTTTGCTTATAATGTTTATTTCCATTCAATCCTAAAAAATTTTAATGCTACTTTTTAAACCTATATATTAGGAAAAAGTCCATAATTTCTTCGTAAATAGAGCTTTGGTGTTTCTTATGTAACAGCTGTTTTCACTACATTTTTTTTTAATGAGGATATAATCGAATATAAATAAATTTTCGAATTTCAAAGTATTCCCGAAGAATTCTAGAATATGACTGCACAAATTCCTGAGGACAAAGAGGGTGTTGAGGGTGCATGCCGCTTGCTACTTGCAAGTTACTGTTTAAGGAAGAAATCATAAAAAATGCTAACAAAAGATGGACTGAAGGGTCTACTTGCAATGTAACTAGGAAAATCTGGTCGAAATGGGTGCTAAGCGTTTGTCAGAACTGATTTTTCCCACTAGACATAATGTTTCGTTAGTTGTTGCAGTTATAACTGGCCACTGTCTTATCGGCAGACATGCAGATAGATTATGTGTTAGATCCTTTAATTTCTGTAGAAGCTGTGGAGATGTGGAGGAAGAGCGAAGTGTTAAATATTCTCAGCTCCTGTACCACACTTGCTAGAAAACGCCACAAAACACTTGGGTCCTTTTTATTCAATGACCTGGATGACCTGAGACATGTCAGTATAGGTCAGCTATTTAGTTTTTTTACGAAATCTGGATAGTTCAACGAGAGGGTATGGTCAGACACCCTGTGGTATCACAATGGATCACATTTCATCTAAGTGAATCGGTCTCGTAACTGACTGCCACTCTTTCCTAAATTAACCTTATGTATAAAAAAGTCAAATTGTGTTAGTGAATATCAAGTCAATTTACCTAAATTTTTTTTAGAATTTCAAAGGGAAAACTCAACACTTAATTTTTTTTCTCAAAAATTCTCCAAAAGTTGCCGCGAAGCCAGTATTAGACTTATTGGAATATGTAACCCAATATACTAAGCCAATATACTAAAATTACAAGAAAATCGTGCTTAAAGCTGTTAAAGTAAATAATTTCACTAGAAAAAACTAGCTTATCCCAAAAATTATTTTGGCCGATAACATATACGATAACATGTACATATACTTAAACATTACTAAGTAGATTTGCTAGAAAAAAAATTTTAAGAAAAGACCCCTATTTAAAATTATAAATTTTTTTATTAAAATGTTTTACGTTAATTTATTCATTTTAACTTGGAATCGGCAAAATATATAGAAGAGTTTTTTTAATTTAAAAAAAAATATCGTTTATTTAAACAAAATTCTTTTTTTATCTGTGTGTGTGTGTGAAAATTTCATGATTATTTATGGTGTGTAATCGCACAATGACTGCAGATAAGACTTTTGAATTTGGTAATGCCTTGTTTGGTCAAAAAACATTGAATCATTTAATTATGCTTCATCATGCAAAAAAAATATTTCATTTTGAATAAATATGACAAAACTCACAGCGAAATGACATATCTCCACCATACTCACATCTTATGAATTGAAGTATTTTTATCACTGACTTAATACAAACAATTGCCTTAAATTAATTAGCGTATGTAAACAAATTTAATTTCTCTAAGGATATCATTATTTTTCCCAGAATTATCATAATACTCTAACATTTACCGCCTAATGTGCAAATGTTTGTATGCATTAGACACTCCGTTATTTCTCCAGTTTCTTTAATTGAAGAGCTTGGTAGATTGATTTTTTTTATAAAAAGATTAAAAATTGTTGAATAAACTTATATTTTTCATTTATTTATTGATTAAATGTTTTTTGGTAAATGTTTTATAATTTCTTAAGAAAAAATCTTGCAAGAATTATTTCTTTCAGTGAAAAACTTCATACCATATTTTATATATTAGCCATACTGGAGCTAAGATGTCAAAAATTTTAAACATACCGAGCCATTCGATGAAAGAAACTTTCGAAACAACGGACAGTCTAATAATTACGTATAGATCTGAAGGCTTAACGTAGCTTAGCGTAAATATTATTTTTATCAAATGTGTAGCTACGTTAATTCATTACGTCAAGGATACGCAACGCGAGCGAGTAACACACGGTAGCAGCACTCGTACGCAAGAAAATCCCACATCAAACGTCAATACGACATAAATCATATCGTGACACAAACCATAAATTCTATCGATTTGACAGAAATTGATATCGAGTGGAATCTAAATATCAAACAGTTAAGTTGGGCGTGCGTAGGCGTAGGTAAAGATGTGAATTACATGAATTATTATATATAATTATGGCATATGATTAGCCAGTTTTAGGCAATAATTGGGGTGGTATTTATATTTAAATAAGTCTACAATTAAGCCAAAGTGCGACTTTATTTATTTTAGTTTTATTCATAACGTTTTATTTGTGATGTCAACAATGAAAAAATTACTTTCATGGTACTAACTTCCAATTGGTGTACCTCCACGCAGCGTGAGTTGTACCAAATCATTAACATATTTTAATATATTAGTTGCGATTATATAAAGTTAGAGATATGAAAAGCTAATATATTACTGAATATTAGAGCAGTTCCAATTAAAGCTATTTTCTTTAAACTTTGCTCGCAGCAAAAAATTTGAAAAATGATTTTTATCAGGTGAAGCTTAGACCATACTTAGGACAAAAATTTGAGTTTTTAAGATATTGAGGCTTGAAGGTTTTTTATTTCTTATCTGTTGCTGGTCGGACAATTTAAATTATTTTTATTCGTCCGATAGTCAAATGGTGCATTTTCAAAAAAGAAAAACATCAAACTGTCGGACAAATAGAACAGACTAATCGCCCGAATGTTGGATTACTGGCATTAGCTACTTAACGAGATTTTTTTTATACATTGACTTTAATATATCATAAAGGAAAAATTTAATTTTTTTTAAAAACTGGTACAGATTATGTAGCCATACAAATAAGTGGGTCTAAGATTTTTTGTGCAGCCTCTAATTCCTCAAAAAGAAAACGAAAATATTGATAAAACCCCAGAGCTGGTCTGAAATACATAAATCTCTTAACCCAGTCTTTTCTTTTTTTTTTGTTGCCTGATTGAAGAAAAGCTTTAACCTTAGCTTCTCCAGTACATGTGCTTTTATGGCTTTAAAGGACTAATGTAAAATCCAGAAATTGCAAACACCAAGATTTATTCAAGTTAAATGCAAAGAAAGTGCCATATCAGCTTAATAATTGCGCATTGATGACAACAACATGTTGCTGCAATTTGTCAACAACACAGTGTACATTGACAGGGAGACATTCTACTGCTAAGAACAGCCAAAATGGCATCATCGTTTATCAAGTACCTACCAGCATAAGCGCACGTTAAAATAATAATATTTCGATAATGTAATTTAACTCTGTTTTTTTTTTTGTCTCTCTCTTATCGAAAACTCAGCTAATTTAATTGTTGACATTTGCGTGCGACTGTCCTGCTGTCAGCTAAACAGTTGATGGTGATATCTTCGGTTACATGACATCCCCCTTTTATTCATTAATTAACGCAAGCAAATGAGATATTAATTCAAAATTAATGTATTTATAACAAAAATTGATAAGGAACTTCTCTTAAATGAATACATTACTTCTGCTTTGCTTAATTATAAGTGTTAAATTGGAACAAATTGTACCATAGTTATTAATAAAAATCAACATTGAAATAGAAAAAATAGAGCATAAATAAATGAATACCTTTGAGACCGAAACCCTAATGAAGTTACTCATTTTATAAAATTTGTTTTTAAAAATTCATTAGAGAGTCCATATACCACACAAAGGTTATATGTCACTCCATTTGTGATGCATAGAAGGGTCGTGGCAGATATAAAAAAATATTATTTAAAAATATATCAATGATCCACACCATATCCTGAATCGATTGAGCTTTGTCATCCTTGTCTGTTGAGATCACGATAACACAAAAAAAAACCAATCGTAAATGATTGGAATTTGGTACACAATTTTACCTTGACAGATTGAAAGTAGATGAAATCGGTACACGGCCATGCCAATCTTATGTAAGAGACTATCTCAGGAAACACTGTATTGAACTAGAAAAATCTGATATAGTTAAACATTTATGGTTCAACAATACCATAACTAAACGCGATTCGATATAACATATGGGCGTGGCAACTCCTACAAGTCTAATACATATCTTTAAAGTGCGTTGCTGAGTGAGCTTTTCAACTAACCTAAATTAACACACATATAGGTTCAATGCAGCGTTGGATTAAAGTAGGGTTAGAGGAGGCTATAGTCCCGGGCCGTGACCTCAAGTGAACTGTGTTGGATTAGTAAATTAAGGTTGGGCTAAGTATAGAGTGAAGGCTCCGGACCCCGAGTTCGTTCAACATGGAAACTTGTTGCATGGAATGCCGGATGTTTTCATGTCTTATGGGAAACGAAATGTGTAGGACCTTTTTTTGTCACACTGTAAATATATACATGACAAAAGCTTATTGGGGTCTCCTTTCGGAATTTAAAGGTTGTGAGTGAGTTGCAGCTGTAGGAAAAAAAAATTTATATTATAAATGATCTTTTTTTTGTAATTATAAAACTATATTATTTTTCTTTGTTTATGGTGCCCTTTTCCGAGCCGCACAAAGTCTTAATCAGGCGCTAGTTCAATGTGGTTTA
The DNA here is from genome assembly GCA_963680825.1 of Meiosimyza decipiens. Lineage (NCBI taxonomy): Eukaryota > Metazoa > Arthropoda > Insecta > Diptera > Lauxaniidae > Meiosimyza > Meiosimyza decipiens. The sequence continues at coordinate 28,688,074 of OY804258.1, read as the reverse complement.
GGCACCCACTGAAAAAATTACTTTTCTAAAGTTGGGAACCTTTGAACTGACTATAACAAAGTAAGTATCAGTTTGAAGATAATTTAATGGGATCTTATACTGTCCCAGAAAAATTTAATGTCTGCCAGACCTAAGGCCGAAAATGAAGCAAAATATAAAAAGTCTTGTACCATTGTCAATCTGTAGAGCATAGATTGGCCAAATTTTGGAAGCAGGAGCTACTAACAAGAAAAACAACAATAGCAGCAACACAAAAAACTACACCATAAAATCGTCTCGTTAGCAATAAAAAAAAATTCTGCAATAAACCAAAAGCCAATTCCAAGAATCAAGCAAGAGACTAGACTCTAGTTTGCTTTAGCATGTATGTACTTTAAGCCCTCAGTATGATTCCGACTATATTACGGCCATCCCAATGGACCATAACAATGGTGAGACTATCCTCTGCAGTGGTATCTCTATACCTACTGTTAAGTCAATATAAAAATGCATGATTTTCGAGAATACATGGTCTCTTCAGCAGCACCCTCAATATCTAGGAAACAATGTCAATACTTGTGCACCAAGGAGTGTTTACTTTTCGTTACTAAGCTCTGAAAAGTGTTGGTGTTAGACAGTGCCAGAAAAAGGTTGGGCTAGGGGTACTATGACCTAAAGCTCAGAGGCCAAAATGTATTTTTTTTTGGTTACTAATGCAATTGTTTACATGAAAAGTGACCCGTTGTCAGTTGCTGGTTAAAAATGATTGGAGTTTCGGTTCAATGGATCTAAAAAGCAGCAAAGTGTGTCGGACTATCTATTTCAAATACATATGCTTAAGTACTTTTGTTTCCTAACTGAATTACAAATCACACATTCTATATTATTTTCCATGTATGTGGTATTAGCCGAAACATATGTCACAAATTACCAAGTTAAATTGATACATTTGTTATCTTTGCCATGTTTGTTTAATAAAAAACATTAATCAATTTATAAAATTGCACAAAAACATTGTCTTTGCAAAATTTCTGCTAGTTTAATGAAATAATTTTTAATTGCAATAAAAAATAATCAGTCGTTGAAACAAACAAAAATATTGCATTGAATTTATGGAGGATAACTCTTGAGTTGCATGTCGCCTTATGCTTCAACAATATATACACCATTTCAATATTCAATATATTGTGTAGAGTATGCAATTTTTACCGAAATAGCCACAGAAAGAATAAATATTTTATGCGAATATTTTCGTTGACATTGAAATATTTCACTCTTCCCAAATTCAAAATATTCTTTATTTCACTTATCTTAAGTCATATATCCAAAACTTGACTTACCATATATTTATTTTTATTGTATTGCCTGTTGAAGTTTTTGTTTTACTTTCATACAACACACAATTTCCTATGCCACAATATGATTTCATAAATTATTATTTACAAAACAAAATACCATATCTGCATAGTGTTTATTAGCAAATTAACATAATTGTGTATGAATTGTAATTTTACGCTTTTCACTGATTTGTGCCGAATAACGTTGCGGTTAACGTGCATGACCGTATGGTACTACCGAGTCCACTACCCATTTTTTTACGATAAGTCTAATCTTATCGGTCATTAATATAAATGAGTATAAAGATAATAGGTATTATATGTAGATAGGTATACCCCTTTGTTTGTATATTGAAAAGTTAAAAGATAAACAAACTGCAAAATCACAAAGCGCCCAAATACATTGGTGCACTTTGTTTTTCGATTATTTCCCAATTTAATTTCTAAGAATATTAATTTAAAAATAATTCTAATCTGGAAAATACATACATACACTGCTGTTCTCAATGGATTCCTACAATACAATTTCAAATTTAATTCGTAAATACCAAAGCTCAAATACTCAATTTTGTTTATTGAATAAATATCAGCTGTCAGTAGCGCCCACAATTTTATAAAAATTTGTTCAATGCATTTAATTACTTATTGGTTTAGATTTAATCTCAAACTAATAATACCATAACATAACCAACATAATATCAAATTCATATGATATTTTTATCCCGAAAACTAGTAATTTGTTTGTGTAGGGTTGAAACAAAACGTTTGCAATTTTATCAACTATCGCAGATCTCTAAATATCTATTAGAATGGCGCCTTGAAAACATAGTTGATTGAAAATATTTTCGAAAACATAGATATGTAATTGGCCTATCGGATCGTTAAGATCCGCTTGTTTCACAAAAAAATATTGGGAGTTTACAACGAGTGTTGAAAATATATCCCAAGCGTTGACGAGTTGGACATTTGAAGCTCTGTCGATCTACTCTAGATACTGACTTGCATCTTTATAAAACGCCAATAGTATAAAAATATTATTTCGAAAATCAATAGTTGCGAATATGAATTGATTGATATATTGGTAGTAGTGAATTAATCAGGACGCCCTCTGTTGGTGAAATTTCAAGCTCTAAAGAATTTAGTGTTTGTAGTTCGGCTTACATCTACTTTTAAAAAGTTTATAAAATTCCGAAATTATCAAATAACGAAATCGTTGACAAAAGCCGAGATTGAATTTATTGAACAAATCGAAAAACATCGAATAGTCGAAATGTATGAAAAAACATCAAAATTATCAATGGAAATGAAAAATATTAAGTATTATCTAATAAAATGACACACAGGGGCGTATACCGTGCCCACCCTAGGATGTTGGACTACCATCCCAGAACTTCAAGCTCTTAATATACCTGTAAGGGGTCAGGCCCAGCCTGAAAAACTACTCTAGATATGCCTATGATAACACAATTCCAAAGTATCTGAAAAGTATGGTAGAAATTCGTAAAAAAATGTCAAAAAAGACGAAAAATGTTGAATCCTATGGAAAAGTATGGTAATTCATCGTAAAAGTTAAAAAAAACCAATAAATCGGATATTATCGAAAACTCTTTAATTAAGTTAAATATCAAAAGTACTTGGAAACCATCGAAAAGTCAACATCAAAAAAATCAATAGAAATCAAAAAGAACAGAAAATACCAAATAAAAGTTGTAAACTATCGAATGTTATCGGAAAACGTCAAAAAAAATAAATCGAAAGATCCAACAGATCGATACTTATTTGTAAAAACATCAAAATAGCTTATATACCAAAGTCGAATAGTATCAAAAACTATCAAAGCCTCAGATTTTCCGGGGATTCTTGCTACGTGTCCTTGATTCACAAGTATCCCGGAATATGTCCTGGATTTGCTTTTGACGCTTTTTACATCAACTATACTTTTATTTAGTACAGATTTTATGGCAGAGCGCGGGTGAGTCTTGTCAAACTTTCAAGGTTTTTTGCTAGGCATTGTTTGAGATTTCTTCATGAATAGACTTAACCCTGCACAGCGTCTTCATGTTATTATTCAGCTGTATTACAAAAAATCAGCGTTCTACAATGAATGTATTTCGTGTGCTCAGAGCAAATTATGGTCCATATAATCGGCCTACCGAATCAACGATTCGCTACAACATCAAAAAACTTCAACCCAATTTCCAATTTTGGACAATACGCAACCAAATTGACCACATCCAGTACGTGATAAGAAAATATAGGGACGGTAGCTGAGAGTGTACGCGATTAGCGTATTTTATGCAAGGATCTTGGTTTGAAAGCATTCAACACTCACCTCGTGCAAGAATTGAAGGTGGTCGACCTTCCGAAACGTCACCGTTTCAGTCTTTGAGCTTTTAGAAAGCTTGAAGAAGATCTACAGTTTCGACAAAAACTTTCTTCAACGATAAGCACCATTTCTGGTTTAATGGCTGCATCAATAAGCAGTATTTTGGCATCATAACATAATTGGGAGTTCAATAAGAATGTGTGAGAATAGGTTAGGTTAGGTTAGGTAGGAGTGGCAGTCAGTTATGAAAAACCGACTTACTTAGACCAAATGTGATCCGTTGTGATGGTGTGTCTGACTATACCCTTTCGTCGAGCCAACCAGATTTTATAATGAAACTAAATAGCTGTCCTATACTGACATGTCCAAGGTCATCCAGATCATCAAGTAAAAACGACCCAAGTACTTTGTGGAGTTTTCTAGCAAGTGCGGGACAGGAGCAGAGAAGATGTTAAATACTTTCCTCTTCCGCCACATCTTCATAACTTCTACAGAAGTCAAAGGACCTAACACCTAATCCCTCCGCATGTCTGCCGATGAGGCAGTGGCCAGTTATGACTGCGACAACTGACGAGACACTGTGTCTAGTGCGAGAAATTAGTTCTGACGAACGCTTAGCATCCCATTTCGACCAGATTTGCCTAGTTATATTACAAGTTGACCCTTCAGTCCATCTTTTATTAGCATTTTTAACCATTTCTTCTTTAAGCAGAAACTTGCAGGTAGCAAGTGGCATGCCAACACCTTCCTTGTCCTGAGGAATTTGTGCAGTAGTCCCCTGCCTAGCAAGTTCATCCGCTTTGCAATTGCCGTCAATGTTCATATGCCCAGGCACCCAGATGAGGTGAATATGAAAATGTTGAGCCATCTCGTTCAGAGACGAGCGACATTGTTGGGCCACTAGTGAGTTCAGGAAGACTGATTCTAGAGATTTGATAGCTGCCTGACTATCTGAGAAAATGTTTATATCTTTTTTGGATACAACATTCCTCCTTAGCCAGGAAGCTACTCTCTCTATTGCTGGAACCTCCGCCTGTAAAACGCTACAATGATCTGGATCGCAGCAATTCTTAACTTCAGTTCCATGGAGTAAATACCATAACCCACTGGGTTATTTAGCTTGGAGCGATCAGTGTAGAAATTAATATGGCCCCTTCTCCCCGGGAGTCCTCCCTTCCAGTCATCCTTAGATGGAATATGAGTTACGTAATGCCTGTTGAATGAGATTCCTGGAACAACATAGTCCAACTTGGAGGGTACAGACCTCAAGCTAGGAAAAATAGTTGAGTGTCCTATTCTACCCTCGGACCAGCAAATAGTTTTCCTGAGTCTAATGGCAGAACAAGCTGCCATCCGTTTACCTAACAGGTCAATGTGTGAGAATAAGCTATGAAACTTCTCAAAGAAATTTCTGAGTTATTCTACTCGTACATACGTTCACAAACCTTAATGGTGTTTGCTATTTTTTGCTATCGAAATAATTTTCTGAGTGTCGCAATATATGAATGCCTCAATTGCCAAATTGATTAACTCGACAAAAACAAAAAGTTGATAACGATACAAAATGTTACTGTCATGCATACATTGTGCATGGCGAACTAAAAATATATTTAGGCGTTTGTGATCATCCGATTTTTTCGTCAATTTTGTAACAAATCTTCCGCATTTGTTTTACATAATGTATTGCTGTGACGCATAAAAATGAAAAAAGTTGAAAAGTGGAGTTAATCGATTTGGCAAGTGAGGTATTGATATATGGTACCTATTGGTATATACAATGATATGCATGAAATACGGTCTGTGAAATACGAATTTATCTTGTCAGAAGTGACAGTCAAGATTTTTCCATATTATTATATAAAAAAATTTTTCAAAAAGGTTATTGATACAAAAGTAGAATTGCATCCGATTTTACGTAAAACAGAAAGAAATGTTCCAAAAATAATTAAACTAACTATTCCTATGACATCGGATATATCTTAACTTCTAATGTTTTAATTAATGTTTTTAAATGTGCCAAAAATAAAATTCATCGCGATATTTCCCACAATACTAATTGTTTCATTGGATTTTCGAACTATCGCTGGTATTTTAAAAATACTCAATAACAAAAAGGTGTCACAACTTAAGTGCTTAAATTTACGATTTTATGGTGGACATTAAATTGCAATAAAAATACACAATTTATGAACAAGCAACTGGCGTTTTCCACAGATAAGTATGTAGGCTTTTAAATTTTATGTGTTTTAAATCCATCTACATAGCTCATTGAATGCTCTGAATATGAAGATGTTTATTTCTGAAACAACGATATATTTTAAGAATGCAGAATAACAACAAGAATACTTCCTTGAATTATGTTATGCTGAATGAAATACATTTATAAAAAGTAAATAATAAAACTTGTTTATATATCTGAAATACGGATGAAGCAAAATTACACGGAACTCATAAAATGCAAATATTAAATACAACTTTCGTATGGAATATCAATTCAAGTGGCAAAACAAACTCATTTCAAAATTAATATTCTTTATGATAACCAGAACTACACGGTGGCATTGCAATGTAAATTGAATCTTGGCTTAAACCAGTAGTCACGCTACATTAAATGGATCGTAAAAATTTAGTTGTTGAAACGTGCGGCAACGTGCTATGAGTATTTTGTTGTTACAATCTTCAATTGTTGCTTTTGGCCAAGTTTAAGGTTAATTTTGCCGCATGGTTTTGATGGTGGTGCTAATTAACGCAAATACCACAAGCACCAAAATTACTAAACTTAAAACAAACAAATAATTTGTTTATATGAAGTGAGAACAAAAATATAGGGTAAAGTTGGAAAGTATTGCTCAAAAATTGTATAAACAATTGAACGATTATGGCTTTTGGATTCGGTGATCATCAGTTCTTACATTAAGGAATATAATTTGTCACACGATGTAATTAGTTTTGTCATAATATATACATAATCTTTAAGCAATTGATTAGTGATACATATTACCTAAATTTACCCTAGAGTGTCAATACAAACGAATCGATTATGATAGTCAATTTCCGTCACTGAAATGGAATGCTTTTGTGGGATCATAAGAAGAATAAAATGAACTATGCTCAAATATTTGCTGAATTTTATTTATTTCAGTAAATATTGGCACATTGGGATAAGGGTGAAACAAAAAGTTTTCGGACGTACATTTTTTTTTTTTACTATTCAATGAAAGGACAAGGTTTGCAGTTTGTACAACTTTATTGCCTGACTACTTAAGTCCCCAAGAGATTAGTTAGATATTTCAATGGACTTTTTTTTATTTGAAGAAATTATTTTATTTTTCTCAAATCTCCCTAACATGACGAACAAAAAAACTTTAAAATATACCGGCATGTTGCGAGAGACAATGAGCAGCGCCGCGGTGCTGTGCTACTAAACAAAGTGAATTCCAAAACTTTTCGCATGAATATTTTTAGACTTTTGTAAAACATTTTCGGAAATGTAAACAATGACAGTGGGGTAAATTTGGCATGGAGCACATGTTGCTTTCAATTATTTTTTTTTTTTTTTTGTATTTTGTTGGTGTTATTTATATATGCTGCTTGTTATTGTTGTTGTTGCCAAAGCGATATTCACCTTGTTGCTTGAATTATATTAATTATTTGTTTGAATTTATTTTTTGTTTTTTTATTTTACAAAATTAATTTTAATTTTATGGTGCTTAATTTTTTATTCGTTTTATATGCGTTCTCAAGTTTTAACAGTTCCAGCAAAAAAAAGGTAATAAAATTGATTAAATGTTATTTGAAATGTTTTCTTTTTGTTTGTTTGTTTGTTTGTCGGCACTGTTTGTTTTCTTTTATAAACGATTTTACTATAAATTGATGGTGTTATTAATTACAGTTCTTGAGAACGTTTCACTTGCTGTTTCTTTATATGATATTTATTTTTCTTATTGAATGCATTAAATTTCACTAATATTGTTGAAACATTAAAGAACAGAAAGGACTTTTCGTAATAAAAGCAATGATAATATAATGTCTCATTATTTAAGAAGTGCCTGATGACATTTATAAAGCAATGACTTGTGGAGGAAACATTGCCATAATTATTATTTGAAGCAAGCTTTCGCAAAATTTTTTGATTGAATTTTCTTTGGTAATAATTTATCCATACAAAATAATTTAAAAATCGGGCATGAGGTTCCTGAGAGACTCGGATTTCGCATATTAACCTTTAAAAATAAGAATAACTAGAAGAGTGACCTAAAGGAAATAACAAACCAAGAGGAGGGGCCGTAAAAAAATCATTATGCGCTTAGAAGCCATGCGGTTTGGATGCCGAGAACATTAGGTGAAATGTTAACCACTAAGCTACCAGGCTCAACTGCAAATAGAAATTGTATAGACAATTTTCGGCAATTTTCATTAGGTTAGGTTAGGTTAGGCAGGAGTGGCAGTCAGTTATGAAAGACTGACTCACTTAGACCAAACATGATCCGTTGTGATACCACAGGGTGTTTTACTATACCCTCTCGTTGAACCAGCCAGAATTCGTTATGAAACTAAATAGCTGACCTTTCCTCCTCCTCCACATCACCACAGCTCTACAGAAGTCAAACGACCTAACACTCAATCTCTCCGCATATCTGCCTATGAGGCAGTGGCCAGTTATGACTGCGACAACTGACGAGACACTATGTCTAGTGCAAGAAATTAGTTCTGACGAACGCTTAGCATCCCATTTCGACCAGATTTGCCTAGTTATATTACAAGTTGACCCTTCAGTAAATCGTTTATTAGCATTTTTTACCATTTATTCTTTAAGCAGAAACTTGCAGGTAGCAAGTGGCAGGGGACTCCCTGCCTAGCAAGTTCATCTGCTTTGCAATTGCCGTCAATGTTCCTATGCCCAGGCACCCAGATGAGGTGAATATGAAAATGTTGAGCCATCTCGTTCAGAGACGAGCGACATTGTTGGGCCACTAGTGAGTTCAGGAAGACTGATTCTAGAGATTTGATAGCTGCCTGACTATCTGAGAAAATGTTAATATCCTTTTTGGATACAACATTCTTCCTTAACCAGGAAGCTACTCTCTCTATTGCTGGAACCTCCGCCTGAAAAACGCTACAATGATCTGGATCGCAGCAATTCTTAACTTCAGTTCCTTGGAGTAAATACCATAACCCACTGGGTTATTTAGCTTGGAGCGATCAGTGTAGAAATTAATATGACTCCTTCTCCCCGGGAATCCTCCCTTCCAGTCATCCCTAGATGGAACAGACCTCAAGCTATGAAGAATAGTTGAGTGTCCTATTCTACCCTCGGACCAGCAAATAGTTTCCCTGAGTCTAATGGCAGAACAAGCTGCCATCTGTTTACCTAACAGGTCAAGAGGAACGAGATGAAAGAGGACCTCTAAAGCGTCAGTTGGTGTAGTCCGCAGAGCACCGCTGATACACATGGAAGCCGCCCTTTGAACTCTCTGTAATTGTTTGTAATAGGTGACCTTGTCTAAGACCGGCCACCACACCACAATGCCATATAATAGAATCGGTCGAATGACCGCTGTGTATAGCCAGTGAATAATACGAGGTGATAGACCCCATCTTCCACCTACCGCTTTTTTGCAAGAGTAAAGCGCTACGGTTGCTTTCCTTACTCTTTCTATAACATTAATTTTCCAACTTAATTTCCTATCCAATACCAAACCAAGGTACCTTGCGCTATCTTTGAAGACAAGTATAGTGCCTTTTAGTGAAGGTGGTTGTATAATTGGAAGTTTGTGATTCCTAGTAAAGAGTACTAGTTCCGTTTTGTTCGGATTAACACCTAAACCTGCCTCATCCGCCCATGAGACCAGTATGTTTAAGGCATCCTGAAGAATTTCACACAGTGTATTTGGATATTTGCCACATGCAATTAGTGCTACATCATCCGCATAGGCAACAGCTCTACAGCCGTGCCTGTTTAGTGACATAAGCATCTTGTTTATTGCCAGATTCCACAGTAGAGGAGATAGTACACCCCCCTGCGGCGTTCCTCTGCAAACGAACTTATTTGTCTTGGATTTGCCAAGATTGGAGGTAATGGTTCTGTTTGTCAATAACGTTTTCATCAGTTCAACTAGAGAACTGCTAGTGCCCAGTTTCAGCAGTTCTGTTATTATCATATCTGGGTTGACATTATTGAATGCTCCTTCAATATCTAGGAACGCCGTCAGGGCGAATTCCTTATGTGCAAAGGATTTCTCGATACTACCTACTAGTGTGTGGAGTGCAGTTTCTATAGATCTGCCTTTCGTGTAGGCATGCTGAGAATTGGACAGCGGATCAGGTCTGATACTGCTTCGAATATACATTTCTATAAGTCTTTCCAATGTTTTTAAAAGAAAGGAGGAAAGACTTATTGGCCTAAAATCCTTTGGATTTATGTAAGAGCTCTTCCCTTTTTTTTTTCATTACATATGAAAAATCATTTTTAATATTTTCAAAGGACACTGAGGAGATCCTTTTAGGACTCTATCCATTCTGTTATTAAGAAAAGTACATTAATTATGTCCATAAGTAGAACTATTGCTAGCGCTATCTCACATCAAATGTCAAATTAGCCAATGTATGCAGTAATTCTAACAATTGATTACAAAAATCAGTGTATCATCATATCCTCTAGAAAATATCGTTAGCTGAAAAATCGATTAGTTAATATTGCAAAAGTTGATAAAAGTCAATTAGCTACATATCTAATAGGATCGACGGGAAAGTCGAAAAAATATATCTGTATAAATCACATTAGTAAAAATTTAACTTGCCTCAAAACTTGCTCACCAGCTATAAGAGAAAATAGAAAAAATTATTCAAAAATAAACAAATAAGGGTTAAAGTTGAGGCATTGGAAAGCATCAGGTATTATCTGAAGGCAACTGGAAGTACCGCTATTAAAAGCATTATCATTACATTAATTCGGGGTTAAAGAAGTCCGATATGCTAAAACTCTAACTTTATGTGTCAAAACTACTGTTTTTCGTCGTGACACGACAAAATTACAAAATTTGAATTCCTGTGTGTCCGTGCGTGTTTCGTGTTGAACAAAATTGAAACGACTAACACGACCCAATACAATAAACATTTTTTCAAACACAAACAGTTTATCCACGCTACAATCAAAAGCAGAACAGTTTGGAAAACTGTTTGCAAAGTGATTTTGCCTTTAAATCTGAACAAATAAATTTTTCTTAACAAATAAGTTAGAGAATGTTTTTTAACATCATTTTGGTCGTTATGAGCGTCCAACTGAGCGCACTATTCGTGACAGCATCACCAAATTTCGAACCAATTTTACATTATTGGACATTCATCATTCAACCAGAGTACATACAGCCCGTAATTCTGAGAATATATCTACAGTAGCAGAGAGACTTTGGGCATCTCTTATGGATCATTGTGGCGTATCTTGAGTTGTGATCTTGATCTGAAGGCCTATTAAATACAGCTCGTACAAGAATTGAAGCCGGCTGATACTGGTTTACGTTTAAATTTCGATTTATGGGCCTTATAACAACAAGTAAGAAGCTCTTATTTGATTACCCTTTATAAGTATTAATAAACATGTTAACTTAAAACAATAATGGGTTTCCGATCATACGAAGATGTATTTTTTGAAGTTGAAAAAGCCGTGTGTGTCGTGTCGTGCCGTGTCGTGTCGGGAACATTTTTAGCCGTGCGTATTGCGTTCGTGTTTGAAATTTGCAATTTTGCAATTTGTGTTCGTGTCGTGTTTGAAAAAATTGACAAGCGCTCATCTCTAGTCGAAACACAAAACACTTTATCTAATACTCGTAGCAATGCTCTTTTCGATTATAGAAAGTTCTAATGTGACTAAAGCAAATTATCAGTTGTGTTTTCTTTTTATATACGGAAGTACTCGTAATGACACAACAGTGGGAATTCCCATAATTACATTTTTTTTAGTCTGTTTAGAATCCGTCAGTATTTGATGGGCATCAGCTCGAAACGATAAATAAACAATTATGAAATATATAAACAATGCTGTTTGAGATATCAGTAACAATAGAAAAAACTATATATTTTTCCCTACAAAATAGTAACTCAATTACCTTCTACACGCTCACTATTTGGCATCTATAATTATGATGCTACTCGTATTGAGAATGTTAACCTGATGTTTACAACTTTTTAGATGGGGACTTTTTTTTTTTTTTAAATAATATGTTCAAAATTAATTGTATGTTATGTATCATGCATTGTACGTCATCAACTAAATACTTAGTTCATTACTAACCACAACGAAAAAATTAGCAAAATTTGAAATCCTTTCGTTTTGGTAAAGAATGCCCCATATTTAAATTTTCCAATAATTCTAACTAGCGTACTCATATTTATAGTACATATGACTGCATTATAAAAAGTATTTTTTAATCAATATAAAAACATTTCTTAGTAGCTGTGAGTAATTTCTGTTGTGTAGAAAAATAAATTTTGCTGAAGCTTAACATGGCATGTTACATATTGTGAAGTAATTCCCTTTGAAAGTTTTCAACATTCCACAGGTTGTTATTGATGCATGAGAACGCACAGCGAACTTTGTTTAAATACTACTGAGCGAAAAAACGGGTGTTGGCTGGAAATTGCTAGTTGTTAAAACTAATTGTGTGCATCAGATAGATTAAATTAACTTTAAACGTAGAAATCTTTTCAATGGTTTGTTGGAAATGTTAGTGTGTAAATATGTAAATACCAAACCACATTCATTCAAAGCTCGGGATGATTTCGATCCTCACAGGAAAAGATGTAATAAGGGAGCTCAAAATAATGTCGGTCATCACAATTGGCCTTTAAGGTCTCTGAGTGCAATAAGTCACTAAGTATACAACTCATAAGGGTTGTGTTCCAAAAGTGAAAGACTACCCATGTTCATATTTGCATGATTTTAGCTCGATTGATCAAATGTAAGCTTCCGAGAGCAATGTGAAAACCGCAAGATTTTCTATTATATGAGAGCAAATTATTCATAATAGGTATCAATTGAAATATATGGCACGTCACTCCAAACAACTAGTTATCTTAAAAAGTGAATAAATTCCATTAGTTTTGCTTACAGCGGCAAAAGTGTACTAATTTTTCTAACAAAAAGTAGTCCAAACCATAGATGGGCACAGTATTGGAAGCAGGAGCTAAAACATCAACAAAAGAAACATAAACAACAATTACAACAATAGAAAAAAAACCCACCATAAATTCGGTCTCGATAGCAAAAAAAAAGTTTGGAATAATCTAAAAGCATGAGTGTTTAAATTAAAGTACACTTATCAAACGAAACATCCTCAATGTTCGCATTGTTGTTTTGTTATTCGCTCGCTTCGATTTTTTTGTTTTTTTCTGATTGATGCAACAATAACAACAATGCTAATCCCATGCATTTTTCATACTTTGCCCATCGCAGGTCTAAGCCAAAGTGAGTGAAATTTGACTGTTAAATAAACTTAATGTTAAGTCTCAAAATTCCGTTATCGAAATAATACAGCTATTAACCTTATGGTTATGGTCAAGTGTTATCACTTGATTGTAAGTCATAAAATAAATCAATTAAATATATTCCAACAAAAACGAAGCATAACTTCAATGGCCATCACTGTAAAATACAGTATACGTGCGAATAAACATTTTGCACAATTACATGCGATAAATAAACAACGATTTTTGTTTAATTTTCAATACAACGATTTCGATGAATTGGATTTTTATTTTCTTTGTTTCTTTTTTTGCAATAAACAAATTAATTGTTTTTTTAAAAATGTATGTACGCTCAAGAAATTTCAAACTAAAGGCTATGAGTAGCGATAAAAAGCATAAGACGAGACGGACAAACAGTGAGACTGACAGCTCAATTGACAGCTAAAGTGTTTACCGAATACACTAACGACATCTACAGGTGCTCACTTCGATGGTGTGTCGAAAGCTCAGCTACTCAAAACCTACGGCCTGAGGCTATGTAAAGGTAAACGCCTAATGATACTTCAAAATTTGCGTATAGAAAAAAAAAACAAAATTTTTAAAAATAATTTTTTTCTTAACAAACCCAATATCAGTTTTTTTTTGTGGGATTTTACGTATGTGGTTATTTGTGGGCATGAGCACTCATTACAAAACGTGGAGTTTGCAGAAATATTACTAAAAAGTAGTTTTAGGTATTAATATAAAAACAGTGGGTTTAATTTACTATTAGTAAGTCGGGACCTCAAAGTATTTGTCAAAGTACAAGGTACATAAATAAAATAAACTTCAAATAATTCTCTAAAAAAAACTCTTTGAAAAATTGCTCTACGGTGAGAAAGAATTAAATTCAACGGAATATTTCATAAACTTCTAGGTTCTTTCGAAAAAACTGCAATTTTGGAATAAGATAACAACATTGAATTCAGAATTACACGTGCGATTAATTGCAGCACAATCACAATGAAATGTACTCGTAATTTCAAAATTTAATTGTTTTGTGGGCGTTTTAATTTATCTTACTTTTTTTTTCATTAATGCCTTCTATCTAAAAACTGGTCTGATTTAAACACTTTGAAAGCCAAATTTATTAATCTGTGAACAATTGTCAGTGTTAACTTTTTTAATTTAATCGAAGACGTCAAACCAGTTAACAGACATGTGCGTCAGTTACAAAATTTGTGAAAAAAACAAAGCAAAAAACAACGCAAATATCTATAAGAAATATTGTGCTTATATTGCTATGAAATTAAATCTATTGATATTGGGAAACTTTTCGGTGAATGTGAAAGCAAAAAACTGTTTACAAACATTTAAACTGCTAAATATTCACCATTCCAATCTGGAATAACCCGCGCATAGCACAAAATACCAAGTTACGATCATAATTTATGCTAATTTTTTTGCATCTATTTTAGGAGTAAGTAGTGGAAAGATATCCCACACGCACATAGCAAAATGGCCAAATTTTTTAGCTGGTAATGGTATTTTTTGCGGCTAGACCGAAATTTACATACCCTACTCTTAGTTAAAACCAATATAATTTTTCGAATATTTTTTGAGTGATTTTAGTATAGGAAAATATTGCCCGATGTACCTGAGAAAATAGTTTTGCTGCTCTGATTTAAATTATAAATGTCTCTACCATTTTTTGGCTATATGGTACGCCGATCTTGTATATAACCAATAAAATACTACTCGACAGAGAGTATGCTTTCGTCCCATTTTATCTTGGAATCAATTTTTACCAACAGCAAAATATATTTTCTAGAATTGAAGAAAGTTAGCATCAAATATGCCTTAATAATATTTCAAACATAAATTACAAATAAACTTGTGCACTTACCTTTCTAAACAATTTTGATAAATCGGTGGATCCCCTCAGCTGCTCCACACCTTCTACTATGTCACTAATCTGCTTTTTTATTTACTCAATTTATAACTTTTTTCGTGGCACGAGTTGCACATTTTTAATATCTGTTAATTTTTGCATTCAATAAGAAATTGTGCCTTTTTTAACTTGGCTTATAAAATTTTTTATTTTTATTTTTTATTGAATTTTTGTTTAAAAATTCTGAAAAAAAAGACGTTGCATTAAGTTCGTAATATTTTTTTTTTTGCAATAACAATGAAAACAAGCAAAGTATACAACATTTTCCATATAGCAATATTTTAATCAAATGATTTCTTAAGAACCCGCCAAATCTTGAAACAAGAGATAACATAAAATTATAAAGATAATAGGTATTAAAAGCAAGATAAAAAATTGCTTCAAAATAATAATAAAGAAACTTCTTTATGATGTTTGACATACATTACCTCAACATGTCACTTTGATGGTGACACAAAAACTTGTTTCTTTAACATTGAGCTGTTTCCCCCCGAAAATAAATCGATGAAATAAAATTAAAGAAAAAATATAAATTTGTCAAAATATGTAGACGTGAAATCAAACAACATTAAATATTGTGCAATATGCATACGAAACTACTCAGAAATCATTTTCGAGAAAGAAAAAAAAGTAGGCGGATTCATTATATTGGTTTAGCGCTCCAAAAAATTCTTCAAGGCTGCATGATATCGCTGTGTGGCGGTTACGCACTTGAAATATAAACTTTCGCACAGAAATATTATAAAATTAATAGTTAAAGTACATGTTATCATATAACAAAAAAAAAACAAAAACAAAAATACAGCCTTGCTTACAGCTCAATTGCACTTGCCAGGTGTGAAATACTGAAGTACCAAAGTAAATTTATTTGAAACGATTGACATATGTCATTTGCATACCAATACATTAAATAATACTTCATATTTCAATAAATCATAATTCCTAAATAACTTACATAGTAAGTAACCGTAAAAATCAGTCTGTCAATTCGATAGAATACCCTGCGCGAAATTCACGGTGATTTGTTCTATTCTTTATCGAATTATTCTTCTTAAAACCTCAATAATTACTGAAATAGTAAACTCACATAATGACCTACTGATCTTCATTATATTCCCAATCTAATTGACTAATGCGTAACAAAAACCACTCGAACTGAAAAAAGTAAATGTGATTTATTTTCTAAAATTTTCTTAAACAATTTTCCGTGCTATGAAAGTCCAAATGCTATTGCACAGCAAGCGTACTGACTGAAGCCTATTTAGTTAACGAATTTTCTAATCGCTTAACTTACAAGAAATTCAGCTTGAAACCCCCTTTCAAGTGAACAAATAATATGGAAACTGTGAGCTAAAAGCCACGACTGGCTCATTTCTAAACTACTGAAATTAATGGCTTGAAATGTCATAAAAATTGACAAATCAACTTTAATTGTACTAAAGATGTCATCCAACTATAAAACTTAATGACAACTATAGTAGTGACATTAAGCTGTTCATTAATACTTTGTTGTAAATCTACAGTCCATAAGGCAATTAAAAATACCAATGGCTAACACAATAAACACTCTCCATATTAAGTTTCGCACTCTTCCAATGTGCACAAAAACGGATGCGGATCCGTAACGGACCTTAAAAACGGAAAAAACCGGAATCCGCTTTTTCGTATCCGTAACGGATCCGAAACGGATCCCTGGGCTCTCATGAAAAACTTTATATGTAAGAAACTTATAAAACATTTTATATAAATATGATATATGGGCCACCATGCACTTTAAATAAAATTTAATATTATAATTTTTATAAGTTTTTTTCCATATAAGAAAAATGCATGAGAAGGTAAAGTCTACGATCAAACAAAGGAGTAAAATCGTTTTATACCTTTTAGGACATATAATAAATAACATTATCTCTGCAATTTCGAACAAAAGACCTTTAGGAATGATCTACATTTTCGTCATACTTTTTTCCTTTTTGCATAAGAAACTTTTCGATCCAAGCCCGAAATATCGTACTTTTGATCGGCCTTTTTTATAAAAGATAAATAAAACCATTGGAACTCTTCAAAATACAGATATTGAATGTTTGCAAAAAGTGTTAGAAATATATTTTTTAATGAGATCTCTGTATAGGTTGGAATATGGTCATATTTTCTATGCAATTTCAAAATCTCTTATCTCAGTACTTTTACGTACTGCGTCAAAGTTGCAGCTACAACAATTTACATTCATAATCCATTAAGATTAAAAAGCACACATATTTATTCACAAGAAAATGTAACCATTTCAGAAACTTTAAAAATTTTGAACCATTCATTTTTAAGACCTATGAAATTACGAGCAAAAATTCACAAGGACAAAAAGGATATTAAGTCTGTATATTAATGTTCTTGTCTTTACTGCATTCGTTAAGTAGGCGAACAGGTTGTATAAATTTAAAATTATTTTATTTAATAAAAATGGAAATATAAAAAGTATGCGCTTTTTTAACGAGTCATTATTTGTTGCATGTAAAGTGAATATTATTTAAAAAATAATAATAAATAAGCAATATACTTAAACATTACGTAAAATACAGCAGATCTGTTAATATAACATGTACTAAGCAATATGCACAAATAGTTCAGGAAAAATAGTTTAGGAAAAATCATTAATTATTTTACTGCTTATATTAAATTTTAATAATCCTAGCTAAACCTACTGCTAAACATTCTCCAAATATTGAAAGTCGAGTGTATTTAATTTGACTTTATCAGTTCTTAAGTTGTTGTCATTGCTATGGTATAAGTTGAAATATTTGATTAAAAATCACCTTCTTAATATGAATATATTCAATTAACACCCTTCGGAGTAGATAAACGTGAACTTTGATAATCGCCAACTACTATGATAGTTGTCAACTTTGATAATCGTCAATGGTCAAAGTTTTTATTTAATTTTGAGCCAAAGCAGAAAATCCTTAAATTGTAAAGGAAATTTTTTAGTTTCGATTCAAAAAGAAGCCACGTTGATTTAAAATGATTTTATATGTAGGGGAAGGCGGGGCAACGCGGTATACGGGGCAAAACAGTACAAAGGGTATATTTATCCTTGCGTTATAACGCTATCTAATGTAATTATAAGGAATTTGTGTTTGAGTAGTGCTCAGGTAACTGCCAGGTTATAGTGACATTTCGACCTTCTGTTGTCGAGAACCACGAGGCTTATCAAAATGAGTGCAGTCGATTTAAAATTCGAGAATTTTCGACTTAAATAAATTCATTTCATACGAATCATTTAAAAAAAGGCGAAGTATCACGTCCAATAATAATTTAGTGACATTCATTTCTGTTGACAATGATTTGTTTATGTTGATAAGTTTTTCTTTGACTCGTCTATATGTTTACTTAATTCATGTTATTCAGTTTTCAGGAGTTTGGCAAAACAGAAAAGTTCTGCTACTTTTGGACGGCCAATCGCCACATACAAAAAACATGATTTTTATTCTTAGAAAATTATTAAATTAAATGTATGCTTAACTTTTTTTTTTGTATTGCACTTCGTATATCGCTTTACCTCACCCGAGGAGCAAAGCGATAGAAACATAGCTTTTTATGCATCACAATAACAAACATCTTCTCTTGAGAAAATAATGAGCCTAATATCCCTAATAGATTCAATATAGATCTACCTAATTAATTGTGCGAAAGAAAAACTATTTTTTGGTGAAAACTTGATTAATCCGTTCGATATACTACTTTGCCCCGCCTTCCCCTATATGATTCAATGCAACAAAGAGTTTAATGTAAAATAAAGAAGAATCATATCAAATACTTTACAAATTTAAAATGCAATTTAAACTATTTTACGATTGAAGTAAAGTAAGGAAATGTTATTTTTAAATTTTTTTTTTGCAAATTCCAACTGAATTTAAAGTTGTTTGTGTTAAAAATAAACAGAAAAAATGAAATTTTTATTATTTTAAACTTCAAAATTTGGAACTTTAAATCAAAAATAAAATTTTAAAAATTGCAATGCCATTTTTCAGTGAGTACTGAGTGTACGTAAGTAAGTTTCATACTAACGTAGACAAAATATTGTTTGTCTTTCAGTTTGATTTATGTATGTGGGACAGTATTTAACAACCGAATGGATTTTGACTAAAATTGACCGGCCCAATTTTGATTTGGATAAAACTTTTTTTATGGATTTTTCAAAAAAAAATTTTTTTTTTTTAATATAAAGCGAATAGTGAGAATTTCCTGAATTTTGGCTTGGAGACTCACTTTCATAAATTCATTACTCCGGTACTGTTAAAGCTAGAAAATTTAAGCTAAAAAATTAATAAAAAAATAACTAACAAATTAAAATTGCCATAATCAATTTTAATGCTTAAATCGATTTTTAATAGCTGCCCTTACCTCGTAGAGAATTTTTAATATTACCGTCGTATTCTACGTTAAACGTCATCGAAAACGTATTATTCTTTGATAGGGAAATTACAATTACAATTACAATTTGAAATAAATTAATTTTTATAGTGCGGCGTCTTATCGGCTTGCGGATTCTATTGCACGCCTCATTTTCTTGCTCCATATCGTTTCCATTTTCTAGCTTTAACAGAACCTATGCTATGAATTATTGAAAGTGCCTCCAAGCCAAAAATCACAAAATTCTCAGAATTTAAATTCGCTCTATTTTGAAAAACAAATTTTTTTAAAAAAGTCCTAGAAAACGTAGGTATTTTTTTTTCGATACAAAACCCATAATAAAATTTTGAGAAAAATCAAAAATACGTCAGACAGAAAGGTGTTCAGTTTGTAAAAGAACGTCCCATATTGAGAAAAACACAGTCTAAATCAAATTTGACCCAAGATTGTCAACAATGCTAACCGTTTCTTATGCTCCCAACTGAATGGACCATATTCTCAAAAAAAAAAATTTCACATTATGGAACGAAAAAACTTACTTCGCTGGCAGTGCACATTATCAAGACTCTTTAGAGAAGAACTTGTCGACCGAGAAAGCGAAATAAGCTGAAAGAAACAGGTCTAAAGTACAAGGTGGGTTTTTTGATATCCTTCGACGAGTTTTATTGACTTCCCACAATTTTTTGTAATTTTTTTTTGGCTAAAAGTGCGGAAGTGTAAAAAAACTCGAACGACAATTATTCATAATTGATTGTCATACAACGTTTAATGACTGTATCAGCTTGATTTCATTATTAAATGATTGTGTAATAATTTTTAATATTTTTTGTTGCGAACTTTTGTTGTTTTTATTGGTATATTATGCCGGTATATTTGATCACTCGATATTTATGTGTCATCAATATATTTCTTTTTTTTACCAAAACATCGGTTGAACCATAAAATTTCGCTGAAAAGCAACAAACGCGAAAAGTTAACCCACTGACACAGCAATAGAAATTTCAGTATTCAACTTTGCACAAATGTAACTTCATTTTTGAATAGGATATTTTTTTAAAAGAATTTGCTCTTTTCTTCTTCTTTTCAATAAGAACTCAAATGTTTATTGAAACAACAATTAAATTTATTTTTTATTCAAATTTCTTCACATGCACGAACCGGTTTTAATATAAAAATTCCAAGCACGCAATGCGATTCGATTACTTTCCGTATTTATGACTTTACTAATCGACGAATTCACGTTAACTGAATGCAAAAGTCATAGCTGAATGTCTGTTGAGCGCCAATAATAAAGCCAAGTGGTTGATATCCGTTCACACTTGGTTTTTTGGCATCATCCACCACCACCAGCAGCAGCACTCTTGTTATTGTCGTAGTTGTTGCGCTATTGTTTTTGGCTAACAACAACAATTCGTTGTGTCTCCGAGTTTTTGTGGTGGCCAGCAATGGTAAATGCGCTCGCACTGTGGTGAGTTGGCCGATAATTTAATGATAACAAAATAAACAAAGGCTGACTGACCATTACATAGTGCAGTTATTATCATGTCAGTGCGTGACATGTGGTTAAATTTATATATTTTGGTGGCTATGCGAGCACTACTAAGTGGTAATAATACGGGTATTCGAGTAAGTTCTCTTATCTTTGTTGACATATTCAAAATTTTAATTATTTTTTGTGTCTGGATTTCTTTAAAATTTTATCTTAAAGTAGATAATAATACTTTTGTGGGTACATATACTAAGTAGATAATGCTTTGAAGTATTTGATATAAAATTTGATTTTTAATTTTGTGTTTCAGAAATTCTTAAAACTATTATTTGTAATGTTTCGTTGTATGCAACAGGTGGGTTGAAAATTTCGTAGGCTGACACATAGATGGCATTACTAGAATTAAGTCTATGTGATTTATAGTTCGTACCAACCTTCAAAAAACACGAGTATAAATTTGACAGCTGCTGCTGTTTTTCAAATTATAGTTTTAATAATATTTTTATTTTAAATATAATAATTATATATAACATACCTTTTTAATGTGTCACATTGGGTTAAACATCTTAAGTAAATATATTGGTGATAAAAAAAGTTTGTCAACAAACATCGTCATTGAAGCTGAACATTTACCGGCACTGAGAGGGTAGACGTTGCTCACATCTTTTGTAAACAGCCAAAAGAAAACGTGTTGCCAGGCATGAAATTTTATACTTGAAAATTATTAACACTATACATATGGTGTGTTGTAATACTAAAGGGTGTTTTTTTTAGAGGTTTGTTTTTCGAATAGAGATAAAACTGGCATTTTATGGTCAAATCTGGCAACTCTAATGTCACTTATGTTCAGTTTGGTTTGCCATTTCATCATGAACAGGTTGACAAAAGAACAACGCTTGCAAATCGTGCAAATTTATTTCAAAAATAATGGTTCAGTTCGCGAAGTTTACCGCAAGCTCCGTCCATTTTATGGTCGACATAATCGTCCATCAGAGCAATTAATTCGGTTAACCATGGATGGTTTTCGCACTACGTTTACTCTATGTGATAATACGCATCCGCAGAGACGTCGAACAGTGCGCACCGAAGAAACAATTGCCGCTGTAGAGCAAAATGTTGAAGAGGACCCGAATGAATCGATTCGCCACCGTGCACAGCAATTGGAGATTTGTCCATCAACTTTATGGAAGATTTTGCGCAAAGATCTTGGCTTGCGACCTTACAAGATCCAGCTTGTGCAAGAATTAAAGCCGCGAGACCATGCAATGCGTCGTGATTTTGGTGTATGGGCCAAAAATGAGATTGATCTCGATGCTGATTTTCATCGCAAAATTTTGTTCAGTGATGAGGCTCATTTTTGGTTGAATGGCTACGTCAACAAGCAAAATTGCCGCATTTGGAGTGAAGAGAATCCACATGAGACCCTTGAGACGCCATTACATCCACAAAAACTGACTGTTTGGTGTGCTCTATGTGCTGGTGGAGTCATTGGGCCATACTTCTTCCGAAATAATGCTGGAGAGTCAGTTACCGTTAATGGAGACCGGTATAGAGCCATGATAACCGACTATTTTGTTCCCGAATTGGATGGCATGAATGTGGATGAGTTGTGGTTCCAACAAGACGGCGCTACATGCCACACAGCGCACGTCACAATCGATTTATTGAAGGAAACATTCGATGAGCGCATAATTTCGCGGAATGGACCTGTCAATTGGCCACCAAGATCGTGTGATTTGACACCATTGGATTATTTTCTTTGGGGATATGTGAAGTCGCTCGTCTACGCCAACAAACCAGAAACGTTAGGGGATTTGGAAGCCAACATTCGTGGCGTTATTGCCGACATACGGCCCCATATGCTCGAAAAAGTGGTTCAAAATTGGACCTGTAGAATTGGCTTTATTCGAGCCAGCCGCGGCGGCCACATGCCCGAAATCATATTTAAACATTAATGGCATAAAATTATCCTTCCAATAAAGCCAAATTAATGGACATTAAAACGATTTTCTTGTATTTTATTTCAATTCGAAGCTCTATACCTCTAAAAAAAACACCCTTTATGTATATAGTTTAGTTATGAGTTTAGTTGCTCAGTAAATTTTCAAAATATTTTTTCAAATGAAAATCAATATTCGCCCAAAAAAAGGAAATCTTAAACAAATTAACAGAAATGGTATATTTTGATTTAATTTTTTTAAGAACTTTTCAGAATTTTTAAATATTCCATCCCCCCATAAATTTTGACAGAGGTGCCCTCGCCTCTCTTCTGATACATAAGTTGTATCATAATTCGATCAACATTTTTAGGACTCAGCAAATCTTTTTATTAATGTGATTATCTCACATCTTGAGTTTTCATTAGTTTATGGGTTAAATAAATCGACTCAGCAGATGTAAATTGGCATATCGAGGCGAAAAATATCGACCGTTTCTAGTATCGACGATATTAGTCGAGATAAGAGATGCATGCTCTATAGGAGCGTACACATGATGATCAAACAACTCACCAAATTGAAAATCATGTCTGGCAACAAGCCAACGTGCTGCGCTGAAATCGCTGACCAACTTCGGAAATCATCTGACACAACGAAACAACTTCAAGAACAAGTTTATCGACTGGTCAATTTAGTAATGACAGTGCCAGGCTCAGCAGCTTTTTGTGAAAAATCATTTAGCAACTTGCGTCGGTCTTATGTTCCATTACAAATGACCCAAAAACGTCTTACCTATACAACGCTCCTTCATGTTTATAAGGAATAAACTGGATCCTTAGATTTGCGAAGGGTTATGGAAGAATTCATCTCGCGAAGAAATCGAAAAGTCACAGTCTTTAATTAATGGAAATTGCAATGAATAAAAAAAATCTTCATACAAAATAAAGTACAGAATAAATCCTCTTTTTCAGAAAAATATATCGACCTTTTTTATATGAGGTGATGCCCAAAGAAACTCTATACCAAAAGCTTCTCAAATAAAGATAACTACTCATTAAATATGAGGCGTAATGTTCAATAAGTATCCTGCCCGAATTTTGCGAAAGTTGACTCAAATCAATAGAAGAAAAGCTTTCACTAAAAAATCTTTGGTCTTCGAAAGAAACTCTATTCTCGAAATTTAGATTTAATGAAACACCCTGTATAGATACTAGCACATTAATTGAAAGTTTCGTTAAATATTACTAATAGAATACATACTGTAGCTCCTAAAATTATGCACTATAGTAGAATTCCTTTCCTATAAACAAAAAAGTATGAGCTGAAATTGTGCTTCTTCTTCTCTTTCAATACTTAGAGGTTGCTCAAGATCGATGAATCTTTTTCACATAATACTGGAATGTTTCAGTACATTTTTGACTACAATGAGAGTTTTTACCTTGGACTTAATCCTAAAAAATGTGCAGGTTCTTTAAGGTATACTGATTTAACGTCTTTATTGGCACAAGTCTTGACATCCTATTATCATTAAAATGTTACATGTCATCAGGATCCCAGAAGAACCAATACATAAAAAATTCAGCTAATTCCTCCGATTGTGATTTCTTATGCACGTAGCTTGGAATCCTCATCCTCTATTGACTACCAAACTTGGAAGATAATGGTTTTTTGTTGCAAACATGTAGATTCGTTACTTTTCTTTGCATGCCAAATCCGTAACTACGAATATGTAGATTATAAAAGGAGTCATTGCTTTTATGGGCCGCATTTAGCCGAAAAGATACTATCCAACAGTAGCTTTAACTTTTTGAAGGATTGGTCAAAAAATATTTTTTGTTGCGATCCATCTTCTAATGCTTTTCATTTTTGTTGGACAGGTACATATTATGTCACACACATACTAGAGCATGCGATTCGACTATTGAGTTCTTCATAAACCCATCACCATCAAAACAAAAATGACATCAAAATCTCAAAATGGCAAGGGTCAAAAAATTGTTCGCATCAAAAAATAGCATTTTCAGTGTGATATCTTTGATCCCATAATTTTTTGAAATTTAAAAAATTTTGTGGGTAGTTTTTAGTGTTTTCTAAAAAACATTTGTGATGTAAATTAATCAATACACTTTTAAATTATTTATTTATTTTCTTGTACTCATTGACTTATGCTGTCGTATAAGATTCTTGTAATCTTTAGCGTAAGGACCTATTCCATAATATTGTTTAAATAAAAAAAAAAATTTTACTTTTCCGTATGGACCTCCTCATAGGAATTAAAAACTTTTTCTGAAAATCACATGAAATTTACAAAACTACTTCGGTTATAGCGCTTCTCGAAATCATAGAGAAAAAATGGTTCAATTTAATAAATGTAAAAAGTTAAGCATATCAAATTTTTTAAAAGTGTGAATATCTGAAAAATTCGACTATCCAAAATAAATTTCAAAAGCAAAAGACTTCAACCAACTAAATTACGTTTCAAACATAGAGGAGGACCTTGTTTCTTTGCATGCATGAAAAATTCATTTTCAAGGGCATCAATATTTCTAGGCCTATGATTCAAAAAAGTGTCCCAAGTCAAGAATTAAACAAACTGTGTATTTTTTATATGCAAAATTTTAATATATCAAAAACATACAAAAATTATTAAAAAAATTAGAACAAGTAAATTAAAATAGTAAAAATGTTGAACACACGTATAACTTAAATAAATATATATCCAAATGTTATTATAACAAAATATGTACATCAAGATTAAGTTTGCCTTTGGTCTCAACATTTGACCTTGTGTGGCCTTAATAATTTAACTATATCTTTGGGTTACGGGTCCAATACTTTAAGCAACCCTTACTTAACAACTAATTAACTCTAGTGTTCACTTTACATATATTACTTAAACGTATATTAGTTGTACTTGGATTAGTAGATCGCACTGAGGAATAAATGTATTGCTCCTTTTTATCAGCAACAAAACTGAAAACAAACAATAAATAAATGAAAATTATTTTACATTAAAAAAAGTAAAAAATTTGTTGTTACAATATTACAAAAAATACGTGAAAATTTGTCATATTTAATATTAAAAAAAAAACTTATTCATAAAAATTATTATATTTTTTTCCAAAGTACCTTATCAAAATATTTGAATTTGATCACAAAGAGAAATTTTTGAGAGTGATGAAATTTTAATTCAATTTTCTTGCGAGTATGGAATAAAATCTTTTTATGTATGCTAGAGTAAATTGCCGAAAATTATCGCTAACGCTCACGATAGTGCTACATTTTAGACTTTATCAACGTTTTTCTAGACTTTTTCGATCTTTTCTTGGTTTTTTTCAACATTATCAATACTTTTCGACTTGTGCAACATTTTCCCACTTTCCAACATTTATCGAATTTTTTCAACGCTCTTCGACTTTTTAAAACATTTTTCGGTTTCTCAATATTTTCGACTTTTTCAGCACTATTCGACATTATTTAAGATTTTAAAGTTTATAACGGTCGCAAAATTTTTTCAGTTTTTTCTTTTCGACTTTTTCAACATTTTGCGAAAATTGTCCAATTATTATATGCAGTGCTGAATCAGAGAAGGGCTAGAGACCCGAACCAGCGCTGGATAAATGTATTTGCTAGGGGTATATTTAGAGACTAGGTCCCCTTTTTTTTAAGTTATAGGAGGCCCCTTTCCAATTTTCAACCACAGACCCTGCAAAGTCTTAATCCTGATTCCATACAAACATAACGAAGCATCATAAAGGTCACACATCACACCTCTTATCTTTTTAGTTAAAACACAATTTTATCGTTTAAAATTAATAACCGTCTTAGGTGTGTTTGGCCACCACGACTTGCAGTATGAAACCACATCCGATAAGTTCAATTTTGAACCACTTGATGACAGTGATGGCATTTGGGTCTTGAGAAAATGTACTGAATCGAAATTTCAAATGTACTTTTTAGAGGCCGAATGTCTTTTTTTGTCTTGAACACCCAATTTAACTAAAGTTTTTCTAAAAATGACTTCTCAAAGAAAGAAAAGCATCTGAAAAACCAAAACCATAGCAGTAAATACCAATGTCCACCTACACATTGTGATTTAATCTCGAAGTCTTTTATTTTCATTTACTAATAAAAACAAGGTTACTATAGGGCACTATTATTAATTGTCCAAGTGTACCGAAAATGTACTGAAACGTGCTCGCCAAATGTACTGACAACTTGCCGAATGTACTGCCCACGAACTCTCAGGACGCAAATGTACCGAAAATGCCACCACTGCTTGATGCCTTACTTTCCAAGTAACATTAGATATTTAAGGGCTACTATATGTTCTCGAATTTGATGAAGTGTACTCAGTGTGCCCGATTTAAGGTCCTTTGCCCATAAATGTCCCGATTCGAGGTTATTTACTCTACCGATATTTTCTATTATACGTAGAGTTCTCCATCTTTATGTTGCGGTTACACCGAGTAAAGATTTTTTTCGAAATGTATCAATAACTAATTGCAGCTTTCCGTGGTGGACATATAATGAAAGTTATTTTTTAACTCAATTATTTCAATTTAAAGTTAAATCACTCCAAAAAATCACCCTTTATCAAAATATTTTGGTTGCAAGGTAAGAAACGCCCTGAAACTTCCAATACATGCTATTTTTCTATTTGAAAAGCTTAAGAAAATCTCTGATACATCGCGGTGTTTTTTTACGTTGCACTTAAAATGTAAAGTTTCTTGAAAAAAATGTCAGCAAGTAGACTGTGCCGCTTAAAGTTTTGTACTTGCACATTTTAAAAAGTAAAACAACAAAATTATATTAGTGTTAGGTAAATATTAATATATATATATACATCATGAAAATTCACTGTGATGTAAAAAAAAAACTAAATCAATGCAATATAACATATCTGATGCAAAAACATTCACCATAGCCAATAAATTAAAAAAATTCGGAATTAATTTATTAGTAAAGCGCATTCCTTTAGCCAATTCCAACATGAAAAATTTTTACCTAATCAAAATATGAAAGACCTGTCATTTTTGCAGTCTCTTGCAATGAGATATCGTCCACTGAAACTTCAGAGTTTGTAGAATTCGAACGACTTGGAGCCGTTTTACGATGAGAAATTCTTAACGAGTAACAAATTTATTTTGTAATAAAATATGTAATATAAATAACTATGTTTAATAAAACCAAAAAACAAAAAGAGTTTTGAACTTACCGTTTCATAATTAAAATCTTAACTTTTCTTCTAAAAACAAAAAGCACAAAAATGATAACACCCTGTGCTGCATTACACACATCAGGTATGATGAAGAAATATGCCCAGATGTTGTCCATACCAGCCATATAGGAGAATACTTCTAGCAGCCATGTAACGCCCATAACAATAAAAAGCCGCAAAAATAGACCAAAGCTGAGTGAGAAAGAGAGAGAAAGAGATGTTCGTATGATTAGGTTACAAGCATCAAACGAAGATGAGCTTACTTGTCCTTTTGCGTGCACAAGTGTTTGGTGCTCTCCTCGAGTGCCACAATACGCGCCAGCTCCTTTTGTACTTTGTAAATTTTTAAGGCGGTGAGTATAAACATCGTTAGATTAAAAATCATTAAAAGTAAAATTGGTCCATAAAAGTAAATCATTGGAGACCAGAGTTCAGCTAAAAACATTGGAAACAAAAATCAATAGAATTTATTTTATTAAAGATAATTTTTTAAAACAAACTTTTATGTCAATAGAAATTCCTATATAATTGAGCTCTGTCTCTAGAATGTAGGCAAAAGCATTAAAAATACAATAACATACTCTGCTCCAAATGCGCGCTAACAGCGCTGATAGAGCTGTCAGCAGAAATTTGGGCTCTAACAGCGCTTCTAGGACTAAATATAATACTGCTCACATGGGGCATATTTCTTTAGCCTGGGAGCAAATAGTTTGCTCTATGTAAGACGCTTTTGATTGCTATAAGCTAAATGATTTATCAATTCATTATAGAGCATTTCTAGACCACGTATGATTCGACTGGGATTGGAGCCCGCCAAATTTCTATAATTTTTCGGTGCAGACTCCGTTCTAGCTACAGAAAGTGTATTTGAATGAAGTAAAATTGAGTAGTTATCGCAAAAAACGCTCGTGTCAAGAATTTCTATGATCAGAAAGAATATTTTGTGACTCTTAAACACAGTGGTGTCACTTCATCAAATCTTGGGGGGGGGGGGGGGGACGAGAATTATAATTCCATCACTATTAGATGGGTTTACTGAATTAATGTATTGAAAAATAACTAGTATTAGATCCTTGGGGCAAAGTTCTCCCAGCCCTACTGAATTCCACTGCTTAAACAGTCTATTATATTGTTAGCAGCTTTAATTGCAGGTTCTATTCCGCTACTTGATATCTCTTAAGGAATTTGCCGTCTGCATTTCATGATTTGCTTCTACAGTGGGCATGGCAGTGCCAAGATCTTTAAATTCGCATTAAATTCGCATTATAGTACCTCGCGTACCATAAAAGTGAGTGCAATGTTAAGTATTTTGGACTTAGACGAAGAAAGATAATTTTGATTTTGATAAAGTTTGGTGTGTTTGCTTTTGTTCAAATTAACTAATATCTTGATAACACCCGTAGAGGGGCACTTCAGTTTCGAACACCATAGTGAGGAACCAACATTGTCAATTCTAATGGTAAAATAAGTGTGGACGAGAGGCTTTAATACCTCCTTGCTGAAATTCAAATACTACTAATATTCAATTGATTGATTTTAATGTAAACTTACTGTTAAGCCAACAATATTCCACTCCAATACCAGGCTTGAGATCATAGTCCAAGCCAGAGTTTTGTGCATAATATGTCAAGGCGGTCATCAATAATGGTATACCCCAGGCATATGTTGAATAAATGAAAAAACGCTTACGTTGTATGAAACGATGACTGTTTCCTTGTGCAATATGGAAATGATACCATAAATCAAAACTTATAACACTTAGCCAAAAGAAGGCGGACAGAAAGCAGAAATAGCCAAAAAAACCTAAAAATAAAATAAAGTTGAAGTTGTGTGTCAAAAAACGATCGAGAAAAAACTAAAATCACTACTGAATTTTATTTCATCAATAAAGACCGGAATTTTTAATAATTTTTTTTTTTCATTGTTCACTATAAAAATAGCCTTTTTTTTTGAATTTTTATTTTTAATTTAATTTTAGAGAAAATAAATATTCACTTTAACTGACTTACCCAAGGAACTGCATAGAAGACTTGAATACGATTCACCAGCATCCTCGAAAAATATTATCACCAACATGGTGTAGCCCAAAGCAAGTGCAACGAGATAACAAATGAGACATTTTCCATGTAAATTACGTAGCTTAGGTATCGCCAGATATACGATAATCGTTATAACCAGAAAGGGTATGGAAATCAGCATCACTAATTGCGACAAACAAAAACATATTATATATAATAGAAGAAGACAAGTAGAAGGAATCATAAGTTGAGAAAATTAAATTATATA
This sequence comes from Meiosimyza decipiens, assembly GCA_963680825.1. Lineage (NCBI taxonomy): Eukaryota > Metazoa > Arthropoda > Insecta > Diptera > Lauxaniidae > Meiosimyza > Meiosimyza decipiens. The sequence goes on along the minus strand of OY804258.1, from coordinate 28,657,700 downwards.
TATTTTGTATGAAAAGCATCTGGAATTGTTAAATTAACTGAAACAAAATTATTTATTCATCAAAATTTATTTTATCGACTTCATAGTTGAACCCACTGCTTGCAATACAACTACGCCTGCGCTTAGTTTAGTCCTACATATATTTATCATAGGCTGATTGAGGAGCAGACTTTAGCTCTTTCCTGAAATGCTTCAATCGACTCAAAACGTCTTCTTCAAAGTGGCAACTTCAGGAATGGGAAAAATTTTCACAGGGCCATATCCGGTAAATACGGTGCTTTATCGATGACACTCGTTAAGTTTTTAGCTAAAAACTCTTGCAATATGATGGTTTTATGCGAAGGTACATTATCCTGATGTTTGAGTTTTCCTTCCAGAAATCCACTCTCACACAAGAGCTTCATAACAAATATAACCATAAAAATATTCTTTATTTGCCGTTTATAGGCAAAATATATGTATGTTGTTGAATAAATAATTTTATTTCATTTTATTTAACAACTTTGGCTACTTTTTACACAGACCTGCCAAACTGTACAACTTGACAAAATAAAAATATATTTGACACAAACAAATATTTATTAGCTGTTATCAAATCTTTTCGTCAATATTACGTTAATTTATTTATTTAATGCTTACTTATGCCATTGATTTTTTCGCTGCTGCTCTTCTCATTATAGATCGGACAATTAATGGGATTTAATATGTAGCTACCATTGATTTCACTCGGTGTCAAACAGTATTCACTTTTACTTAAAGCAGCCATATCGAACAGACGCAATAAAGTGCCATTCTATAAAAAGAAACCAAAAATGCATATATCATATTCATTGTACATTACCTAACCTTTAAAGGATTCTTATAATTTGGGGTCAAATACCAAGGGGCACGGCATTTTTTGTTAATGATAAAACCGAATTTAAATAAAGTTAAGGATCTATAGTAAATTCCTAGTACACAGTAGACGTCCAATATCACGAACTAATTAATGCTCGGGTCAGTCGTCATTTCAAAAAATTCGTTATATCGAAGTGTTATTTTTTACTAAAAATGTGACTTTTATTTACGCCTTATTTACTTGCGATCCTTTTTTACCATCTTCAATATTTTTGACTTTATCACTTAACACAAAGCGCTTGCGTTGAAGCGGCATAATTTTTTTTTTTTTTTAATACAACAATCAGTTTTATGATTTTGACAAAGTACATACACAAAAACGAGACCAAAATTAAGCAGCGTTCGTTGTATAGAATAGTAAAAATTTTTAGCGTTCGTAATTAAGAAACATCGATAAAAAAATTTCAATTCGTAATATTGTTCCTTAAAATTAAAAATCGTTATATTGGACGTCTACCGTATTTTGAAAGTGAAATAATTTTCAGTCCCGAGAATTTATCAACATTCAGTCAAACACTCGCATCTCTTGTTCACAGTAATTTAACAAACTTACTAAAGCTGTTCATTTTTGCGCTTAGCTCGGTTTGAGAGAAAACGTCACTTGCAGCTCTTAGCACCTAATCCTCACATGTAAAAATATTATTATTCATGTCAGACCAACATTTTTTCGAAGCTCTCGCTTTAAGGCTAAACGGAAATTCTATTGCGCCTCAAACTTTACATTTAAGAGGTTCTTCATGGGCGAATATGTTTTTCCATATGAATTGCATGAAAAACAGTATGTTTTTATAGTTCTTTCTTGGTTAATCTCTACAATTTTTTTAAATTTATTGCTTTTGAACTTTCTAATTAAATCAAGTATTCACTACTCAAAAATTGGGTATCAAAAAAGCTATCAAAATATACTTATAAGCGTTTCCATTGATGTGGGTGGGATAATTTTACATAAATTTATTCAACATAAATTACATTAAAATTTCATCGGAGTAATTCATTACTGGAAGTTACAAGAGACTATCAAAAATAGGGGTGAAATCTGATAAATTCGTACAAAGGTTGCGATTCTTACTGACATTGCTTGACCAAAATGCTAAGCAACACTGTTTGACAACGTGTTAGTAACATTCTTTTAGCAGCAACGTTACGTCACAATCAACATTGCTTGGCAACAGCATTGATACTCAAGAACAATATAATATATAAAAAATATAATGATAAGTAATAAAGCTTAGCAACAATTAAATGATAACAATGATACTTTTTACACAGAACTATGGCAAATTTAATGATAGTTTATTTTATGTTTCTATTTTTAGAATTCCATTTTAACATCTTGTGAGTCAGGAACTAATAAATAAATAAATTTTATTGAACTATGTATTTCAATTTTTGCATTACGGGGTGGGAGATTATCGTAATGATTATCTTATTGCTAAATTAAATCAATTCAACTTAGCTTAAAATCACAAAGTTTTCATAATGTGCAATTTAAAACAACAAATCTTTAAAAGTATGTGATTTCACTAAATGTACAGGTTAACAGCAAAACTATTGCCAACTAACTGGCAATAAGGGTAATATTTCAGTGCAATAGTAAGCCTTATATAGTTCATGTAGGCAAAATTTGATTTGTACAAAATTTTTAAAAATTATTTGGTTTTTGTTTTTAAGGGAAAAAATTTTGCCTACACCATCGAAAAATTCGGCTTAAAGTCATCAATTAAACGCTCTGATAGTAAAAAATCGCCGAAAACGAAGTCCGAGCTGGTTTTTTTTTGTGACGATCACCATTTCTCAGGCCAAAATAAAAATTTTTCCATAAAAAATGGTGCATATTAACAAAAAAAAAAGTTTGAGCATCAGCTAGGGCTTCGTTTTGGGAATTTTTTAACAGAGTGTTCAGAAAACGATTTCTACAAGTCGAATCTTTCATTTGCGTTGGTAAACTTTTTTCGCGTTCGTACCGTGGATGGTTCTCTAAAAATTAAAATTTAAGGCTAAAATTTTGACAGAACTTTTTTCAGGCTTAATTAAATAGTTCGCGTGTTATTTCATAAATGATAAATTTGGATTATACACTAAAAAAAGCGAAGTGATCGTGAAAAAATTAAGTTCAAACTGATACTATGACGTTATTGTGCCATCATCTGTCTCTTAAATAGAAAATTTTTTAATTATAGAACTAATAGAAATGGCTTAGGCAGAGGTATTTTACTTTTTAAGAAGACTTGGATTATACCATATAAAATAGTACAACATTATAAACACATATTGTTACTGCCTATATGACCGACTGTAGCGCAACTACGTTAATAAAATCCTAATAGTACTGCAGTATGTCTGCCATTTCTCAAAAACTTTTAATATCGATTATATATAAAGCTGCATATATAATCCTCAAAAAGGAAATTAATACTTTACTTTGTTACTTACATATTTTTTTTATGCCTTTACAACACAATTTCGCTTAGTTTACATTTAAATCGATGAAGTTATTTAAAAAATAATATTAACAAGAATATACAGATAAACAAAAACTCTTAATAAGGGGGTACGTCTGTTTGCCTTCATTATAATACGATAGCAGAGATTATAAATTGAAGAGAATTTCGCTCTTCATAAATATCGAAATTCAACTCAAAATATATATTTGATTTGATGGAGGGTTTAGATCTTTCAGGCAAATGAGTTTATGAGATTATATCGGCACGCTAACGAACATGAGAATACATACCATACATCAAAACAACTCACCTCAAACAATTCCCAGCCATCGCCTTCATCTAACTCAGGTGATAGCGTGTAACCATCATGGCAGGGTATACCTCGCTGTACTGCAAATTCATCCAGCACATGCATCAATTGGCGACTTCCATTTTTGAGTGTAACATCAACTAATGGAGAATATTGCAGCTCTTCACCCATTTCTTTGGAACATTCCATTGAGTCAACCAACTTCATTTCATGCGGATGACAACAAAATTTGACGCACGACTTTAATTTACAAACGCATCCACGCACATGTGCCGGCACTGTTACACGTTGTGTGCCATTGACCAGATCATAGTGATAGACTCCAATTAAACTGGGTGGTATTAGCACATTTTCAAAGATATAGGAACCATTACTGAATTTGGTGCTATCGGTAATATTCACAGTATCCATAAAATCACATTCTGGTATATCATTTGCTGTTGCGTACTTGATGCCATTATTAAGGTGCATATATATCAGAAGATATGGCGTCAAACAGAAAGGGAGTAACTTCATTTTGTGATAGCAAACTTTGTGATAACAAAAGATAAATATCTGCAATCAAATATAAATTGTAATTAATGTTATCTTAAAATTGATAAAGAGATTTTCTTGAATTGTGCATATTTGCTTATATTCACACTTAAGGGTCGTTGAGCCCCTTAAGCTCATGTAAAACACTCAGAGATTTGCTTTAATTTAATGAATCATTCGGTATTTAAGTTTATCATTACGGGTACAAACATTTGTGTGGATGTAAGTACAAATGTATGTGTATGAAGGCTCTTGAAGTTTATAATTATTCATGTTTTCTTTATTGATAAAGGAATATTTTGATTTTTTTTCATTTTCACGCCATAAAAAAATATGGGGGATTTCGCGTTTCTTTAGATTTCATCGTTATGATTTTAAACTCGTCGTTTATCACGTTTTAACAAAAAATAGTATTTCAAGCTGCTCTTTAATTATCATTAAGATATTGAACCTATATTTTTGTTTTTTCTTGTTATTGAGCACAACACTGGGAAATTTAATTTTAAATTTTTTAAGTACCTCTGACCAAACTTAACATTTCTCATGTAAATTGGTGCGTTGATTCCGAAAAACATTAGTAAAATAACTTCATCACCACAGTATTGTGAGATATCTTTACTGCAAGAGTTCAGTTTTATGATACATTAAGGGCAGAGCCGCAGCACCGCTAACAGGAGTTTCATTAGAGAAGAGGTAGAATTTGTTTATTTTTATTGAATGAATTGTGTCAGACCAAAAACAAAAAGGTCATACGAAATATAAGTTTTCCCGGAGCATCGCATACCATATGGGGCGGCAATAATGTGGTTGCAGTAGGGACGGTAAAAATTTTAGTTCGGCACTGCCTATGGGTCGTTCACATACTGTGTAATGTAATATTCAAAGACTGTTGTCTCCTCAGCCTTGAGTTTCGCATGTCTCAAAATTATAACATTGTGTACATTAGGGTGTCCGTCATTTATCAGACCTTCTTAATCGAGGAGGTCGATATACTTGAGGTTTTGATTAAAAAATTAGATTATTTTTTATTCTACCACAGTTTCGAGCAATTACCATTTTATTTTATTTGCTTTTTACTTAAAAACTATTAGAGCTACAACTAAAATGGTCTATATCCTTTTTTCTCTTTTGCATTAATCAGTTTTCGAGAAAAATATATAAGAGGTGCTATAAACAAGATTCATTGGAAGTTTTTTTTTTACAAGCAATACTTTCAGTGCATTTAATTTATTTGTTTAAAAGCTTACAATATATCCAGTTCGCTTTTCCAAAATTACAAAATTCTTTTTTTGAGAATCAAACGTATTTCAAACGAAATCTTAATATTGGGAATATCAAAACTACAACTTCAAACTCTAATACAACAAACTTTATTTTAGAGGTACGTATTCTTGTCTACTACCACCAAAGATTTATTAAAATTGCAAACAAAACAATTATATTAAATTAAAACTGCCTTGAAATACTCCAAACTTAAGGAAATATGTGGAAAAACCTTAAAATACACTGGTCTGCCAATATCAACTTTCGGTCTGCTAATAGAAAATAGCTAGGTGTTTTCGATAGATTATATGTATATTTCATGAAAGAACGTTCAGGATGTCTTTGGATTTGATCAAAATGGAATGCATGACAGAGAACTGTCAAATGTCCGGTTCTCTCTCACTCTTCTGAGCAAATGGCACAAGGCTTCAAGATCAGATGTGATTGAGTTTTAGCTTATTGTGGTCGAATGTGAAAATGACAATTTGAGAAAATTTTGGAGATTATAGGAACCCGGGCTTATTGCCAACGGCTATCCAAATCGGACCAAAATCATCTGTTGTTGTGGTTATAGTCCCCATTTCCTCAAAAGTTATACATTATAGACAATTTTTGAGCCGAGATTCATGTGTATCATAAAAAAAAAATTATCGAAAACACCAAGTGACTTCACATTAGCATAAGCCTTCTAAGGGGTGATTTTTTGATTTTTTAAGCGTTTTGATTTTGAAAATTGAAAAAAGATCAGAAAATTTGCAACAGTAAATGAAATATTTATTTGTTGCGATACATCAATTCATTTCATTTATTTGTTGTAGATTATCTCATGTAAATGTTGCCTACGACTACGCTTGAGGTGGTTCATCCGTAAGCTCCAATTTTGGCATACTTTTTCCAGCATTTCGGCCGGTATCTCACCAATAACAGCTGTACTGTTGTCTTCCAGGGCTGGAATTGTGGCTGGCTTGTCTCTGTACACAAACAATTTCAAGTTGCCTCAAAAAAAAAATAGTCTAGTGGGATCAAACCGTATGATCATGGCGGTCAATTAAATGCTTTAAAACGTGAGATTAATTGTTCACCAAACTCGCCTCTCAATAGGTCCATGGTATCTCGTGCCTTGTGGCATGTGGCACCGTCTTGTTAAAATCACATGTCAACCAAGTCCTATTCTTCCATTTCGGGCAAAAAAAACGTCGGTATTCATCGCACGGTACCTTGCTCCATTGACTGTAACGTTGCGATTTTCATTATTTTTGAAAAAGTACGGTTCAATGATGCCGCCGGCCCATAAACCGCACCAAACACAGCATTTTTCAGGGTGCATTGGCAGATCTTGAGCTATCTCTGGCTGCTCTTCAGATCAAATTTGGCTATTATGCTTGTTTACGTAGCCATTGAGCTAAAAATGAGCTTCGACGAAATTACTACTCACAATTGCATTTCTTACAGAGCACGAATTTTGATAATGAAATTCAATGATTTGCAAGTGCTGATTCTTTCTGTGTATGTAAAATGGTAAACCTAACTGAGCGTTTCTGGCGTTGACACATCTTACAAATCACACGTGAAGTGTCAAAGAATTTACACTAAAAAAACATATAGCAAAAAAATCACCCGTTATATCAGTGTTATTTTTCAACAATGTTTTTTCATCGTGGAATTTCCTATTGTTAGAAAAAATTTTGTGGAAGAGATCATACTTCGTCAATTTTGATTCCAGAAATCTTTATTTAAAACTCATTCAGACCGACAAACTAAATAAACTCACCCAGGAGCGAACGTTTTTTATATTGTGAAATATTATTTATGCTCAGATTGTGATAATTCCGAACATAAGTATTTATATATGTATACAAATGCTGGACTCCAAGTGCTTGCAAGATGCAAGAACTTAAATGAAAATTGAAAAAATATGCTCAATTTAATACTTTACACAGCGGTACATATTTATTGGCAATACAAAAAGCCGGCTAAAACAAGCAACGCTTAAATTTGTTGCACAGTGTCCTCGAACAGATGTTAACAATCATTTTTAGCCAATTGTAAGCAATTCTTATGATTATTTTTTTATTCTTATGAGTTTTATCATATGGAACAACAAACAGTTTAACACTTTATGCTGTTTTTAGCTTAAAAAAAAAGACGCCCACAACTGGACCACATTTTTGACAAAAAAAAATTTTTTTGTTTTATCATAATAATTAATGGAAATATTTAATTATCACAAAGAATTTTTTTTATTAATAATATATGAGTAATTTGTTTACTATGGTATTTATATGTATCACGTATTTTTCGTGTTTTATTTGCTTATAAATCCGATACAGTTTCAATTACAGAAACAAACAAAAAAGAACCGATACCGATTCCGATATAATTTGTTGTTACAATCGAAACAAAACTTACAAACGTCAATGTTATAATGAATTTATTACACTTTTACTCAGAATTCCGAGATTCCCTATTTTTTATTATACTGCACAGCATTATTGGGATGACGACGACGACGACGACGACAACATCATTCCACAAATGCTCTCAAACAACTGAACACAATAAAATTCTTTATTTGTGCTCTTTATTGCTGTTCTGCTGACATATGGGTCTTGCATTTCACGATCGTCAGTTATATTGGATAAATAAGCCATGTGGAAGAGGCGACGATGGATTGAACATAAATCTAAAGCGTTTTCTTATTTGTATGTTTTCTATTTTTTTATTTTTTTTTTTTGTTTTTTAGTAAGGCATTTCAATTTCTGCGTACCATTTAAAATTTATAATTGTTTCATTTCCTTTCGATAAATGCAAAATCCAATGCCAAAAATGATTTATATAAATAATTAAATAATCGTTCGTTCGTATTTATAATGCTTTTAGAATATTTAACTATTTCTCTTTGATGTTTTTAAAGCAATGGAACAACAACCACCACATGAGAAAATATACAGTGACACTCCGTTGAGAATTGTAATACCAAAATCCTCAGTTCCCGTAACTTTTTCAGGTGAAATCTGTTTAGCTCCAAAAATTTTAACATAGGTGGCGCTTCATATATAAGTGGTTCTTTTGGCAATATCCCTTGAATTAACTATTGCGTGTATTGTAATGAAATTTTGTACTTAGAGACCCAATCACTTTTTTTCAATATTTTTTTTAATTAATAAATTCTTGCAGACTGAAAATAATATTACTTAGAAATTAGTGATTTATGTATATTAGTGTCGGTTGTGGTCGAAATTCAACCGTAACCGCCACGGTTTAATTTTGGTAGAACTTTGCCGACCTATGACGAACAGAACGCCTTCGTCCATGTACTATGTTTTTATTTAGTTTCGATTATCACCTTACCTCAGCTCACCCATCCTCATCTTACCTCAAAAATCATTTGGTGATAATTTCTCCTTACCACACATCAGCTCATCCCCCAAAACAGCAAAAGAAATAATATCAATTTCTATTGGTACTACATAATTTCTATTACGCGGTCTATTTACACTTTGATTTCGATGCAAAAATTCTCCCTCCCTCTTTTTCTTTCAACCCAACCCGTCAGCGTTCTACTTAGAGACATAGCGAAATCGCTTAATAGGTTAAAGCCCCCCCCCCCCTCTCTGATACTAGTTATTATTCAATAAATCAATTCAATAAAACCATCTTATAGTGGTGGAATAATAATTTTTGGCCCCCCGCCCTTAAGTTTTTAGTGAAGTAACGCAACTGAACCCAATGAAAGATTTTTGTATCCTTTCAAGTGGCTCCTTATAAGCTACATAAAATGGCTTCTATATAAAAGAATTAGTACTAGGAGACCGACCATAGTTCGGTTTTTTTTTTTGTTTTAAGGTTGAAAAAGTCGAAAAAATATGGAAAATGTTGAAAAATTTGAATGAGTTTGAAAAATGTTGAAACTGGTGAAAACTGGCTATAAAAGTAAGTAAAATATGAAAAATGTTGAAAAAGTTTAAAAGAGGTTGAATAACTCAAAAAATGAGCGACTTCCATACACCAAACTCGATCACAATAGCTTGTATAATTTGCGATTTACACAATAATCAGTCTTAAGGTTAACAGCGGTGACACACCCATCAAGTACAATCCAGCTCGAATTTGAGTCAGAAATTGTGTTTTATAAACAACATTTTTCCACTTAATTTTAATACGATTCTCACTATATATGTTTGTGACTCAAGACATTTTACTTGTATGGAAGGTACCACGCCCACTGGTGCTATTTCACCCAATTTTGATTCATATATATGCTATAGCAAGTAAATCACACACATTGTATTCACACAAATTGCTGCAATAATTCATTTGAAATAATGCATCCAACTTTTTGTTTATATGGGAGGTGCCGCGCCCACTAATCTAGTCTCGTTGATCTCCATTTATTTTCAAAGCTTACAGTAACCGTCATCTCTGCACCAAATTTCATAAGGACACCCAATATAACATTAAAATTTTTGCTTGTGTTGAAGTTGCCACGCCCACAAGAACTGTTGTGATCAATTTTAGTCATGAGTTACCTTAAACACGCAGATATGTCATGAAGAGAGGAACCATTACGCCTAATAAACGCCAATATAGCATAAGCTTTTGGAATAATGTTGTCTATGTAGATGGGAGCGAAATGAAAATATAGTCAAAAACTACACCAAGGCCTTTACATACACGAACGAACAATACTGGAGTATTGAAAATGAAATAAGAAGAGGATTGAAGAATATTGGACTTAGAGAAGGGCATGAAAATCCTTTTATAAAGTTCTAAAAAGAGAGATCTATTATTGCACCAAGCATAAAGTTTTTTTATTTCACATAGAAGTGCTGCACCGATTGAATTTCAAAAATGGCACAGAAAGAGATAGAATTAACCTTATCACAACTTTTTAGATTTATCGCCTGCCAGTTCTTGATACGGCTCGATGAAAGTATCCACTGAATAATACATCCACTGGTTGGTATTCTATTAATCAATGTTTTATGAAAGCAAACTATCAAAGTTTCATGTAACTGTGGCTTTACTGTAAATGTTGAGCGCAATTGTTTGTTACATACCCACTTCTTAAAATACGATTATTTAAAAACGTTTACGTTAATATATCGATCTTCATGTATGTTCATATATGTATGTATGTGTGTACATCATTTTAGTCAAAACAAAATTTTTCATTAAGAAAACAAAAATCATTAAAATTTAATGTTTTTTTACCATTCTTAGCTGGATTACGTTCCGCAAAAAGTCGTTGTGCCACGCAAAAAGAATGAGGAGCTGAATGAAGCTACATGCATGCTAGGGAGTCAATCACTCTTTTCAATCCCCGCATCTCGGTTTTGAAAGTCTGAATACCGAAATTTTTTCCGAGATTATTCAAAATATTTAATAACAACATAAAATTAAAAATAAATCATAAGTGTTATGTAATATTCTTTTACATAAAATGATGTATTGGAAGTTAATGATTATTATCAACTCGTGGTTGATCGAATATTTTCATTTAAAATGTATCGGAAATTGGATTTTTTCTTTTAAATTTTACATAATTTTTAAGTTTCCAACTAAAAATTTTCCAGTTCAAAAATCTCTTTCATTTTAGATATTGGTTTTTAAAATTTATTCGAATATATACCATAATTGGTCAGTTGGAATATTTTATTTTTTTTTGTTCGTCTTGATTTATAGAAAAGAAAATCGCGAAATGAATGATTGATCGGTATAACAATCTTATTTTGCCAGGATTGAACTCCCTTGCGTGGAGTGGATACATTGTTTTCTTTTTGCCGCAAAACAATTAATATCTCATGCGTGCTATTGTTAAATCATGCAGACCGTTTTTATTACTTGGTGTTTATATGTCTCTCAAGTATGGACTTCGAAGTATTGTATAAAGAATTAACACTCGTATATTAATGCATCTAGGACTTTTAAAGGCAAAAGCTATTTAAAATGTTTTCAATATTTAAAAAAATAAAATAACAAAACTCAGACTTTTCTTTTTATTAATGAGGCAGACTTCCTTGGGTATTGCAAAAATATAATTTAGGCATATGAGAAACAGAATTAAGTTTTGTCGCTTTTAGTGTTCGTACAAGTGCAAGTTTGGAAGAATTGAAATGGCAACTCATATCGTTGCTTAATTTTTAAAATTAATCCAAGATGTTTTCTAACTTAAGCTAGCAGCAGCTTGGCAAGCTAAGCTACCAAGTGACGTACTTATATGAAAAATAAACTTATTTAATACATAGATTAACCGCCGTATTATGTGAGGCGAAACAAGTGAGTGACTGAAAGTTACTCACCACAGGCTTTTGAAACTTGCAAATAAAGACCTGTTCCGACTTTAATTTTACTTTAACTTAAATAGCATAATTTGAAAAAAAATTTAGATTTGGGCTTACACTTGTTTCGCCTTACATAATACGGGGGTGAACGTTAAAAAATTAATTAAATCTGTCAACGCTATTGGCGTTTATACTCAATAATGTTTGTCATGAAAAGACTTGTAAGCGATTCGTAACGGCATTGAAATTTATGTTGTGATTTTAAAATTTGCTTTCACACTGACATTAACATTGCGTTTTGATATTGATTTAAAATATCACCTCTTATTGGGTGACCCTATATATTCAAATAAATTGAGTTAACATTTTAAGGAACAAAGTAAATCAAATTCGATTTGAAAGATATTATTATAATTAAATTTTTAAATTTTTTTTTTATGTTACGGCTGCCCGGAAATTTTGTTTTCTTTAGACTTTTCACATTTTTAGATGAAGACTACTCTTCCCAAAGACATCATAAAGTTTTTCTAATTTCTGTACTGCCCTGATTTTCAGGCTTATGTACTTATGGTGCAAAAGCTTCCCATGGTCTTTCTGATTTTGAAATGCTGATAGAAAAAACTTGCTGGACGATAACTTCATTCAACAAAACTCATCAGTTCTTTCAGTATTCTGTCAAGATTACTCTGTTGCAATTGAAAACCATTAATCTGTAATTATAATATAATATAAATGCAAAGCAATAACTTAAGTTCCATATGACTACAATGGTTTGTTTATTGTGTAAATACAAAGAATAAATAATATATCGCAATATAAAATTTGTTCATTTTATAAGGCACTTCAAGTGCTTAAAATTAAATTATCTGTTTTTTCTCAAAAAGGAAAATCGTGCCAGGTAAGCGCCTATCTTTCGTAAAATGGTTGCAAAACTGCAATAAAAGTATTGGATTTACTTAAAATACTCGTAAAACTCTGCAATGATAGACTCATATAACCACCAGCTGTAAAGTGAAACGAACGCTGGGCATTACTTAAAAGAATATAAGAGAGCTTTCTTAAAGTGCTGATCGAGCTGATACCATGCTGAGTTATAGTCGCTCGTTAAGAGCGTCTTACTCTAAAATAAAATAAAAATCATAAAGTACAGCAGAATACCATTTTCTAAAAAATTAAATAATTCCTTCTTCGTCAAACCTGTTCGAAAGCATCAATGTCGCAACAATTGACAGAAGTTGCTGCAGTATATGATGGTAGCACCATCAGCCTTATTGACGCTGACTATTGCCTGGATGACTATTGCCTGAAAGACAGTCACAGCGATAATTAGAAGCCACAATTGGAAAACGATAAATGCTTTCGACATCTGCGCGTAGGTTATGAAGAAAAAAACTAAAATTATTAGATATTTTAACTACCTACCCAGCACAACTCTCATGGTAGTCGATACTTCGATCAATATGATAGTATTTGGAAATTAAACTTTGTTTAGGCGACAGTATGCTCCATGACTAACGAACGTAAGCAACATGGCAAAAGGGTGTTCCCTTTGGTTTCGTCAAATGTAAAATACACTACATTCATTAAAAGTTAAAGTTGGCGTAGGTGTTACATTTTTATTAAAAATTCAATATTCTGGCTGGTTTCATCAAACGTTCCGATATTAAATTTGGCAACATTTACTTAGCATAGCAAGTCTTATTTATTTCTTGTGTAACGTCCTCTTGACAAATTCTGCAAACCATTTGTCTTTTTCTTGCCCAAACAATTTTTAGTATTTGAGCAAAACTTAGGTGCATTATGATAAAAAAAAACTCTTTTAGTTTAGCGCCCTCTTATTGAAACTCATAAAATTAATTTTCCAGAGCCTGCTTCAACTATTCCTAGTATTTATGTGAAATTTCGTTACACTACGACATTTGGTTGCACTATGGCATGTTCGCCATATTGTCGAATTAACCGGAATTTTCGTGTCGTGATAGTCCGAACTATTTCAAGAGCATCAAGTTACAGTACCCAACTTAGAAGAAAAATTTTTTTATTCCGAAAGTTGTTCAAATAAGTGCAAACGAAACGTGCTACAAGGACATTATATGAATGCGGTGACCATCAGTCCTTAATTTTAAAAGAAAATCCTGTTTGTTACCACTTTTGTTGCTCCAATCCGTATTTAAAAAAATGTGGGAACTTTTAATATCGGTTGGCTTTGATGTTAAAACTTTTATGTCCGGTGTATTTGTTGCTAGTCAAGACAAATTGACCTTAGTAACTTCAACCCCGGAATCACCACTATCTTGACGGCAAATGTTGCAAATTTAAATTTTCGAACAACTTCGCGCACATCGGTATAACGAGAAAAAGTATTTCCGGTCTGAAAAATCAATACGATGTACATGATTTATAATTTTTTCAACGGAAAATATCTGAAAAAAAATACACCCACTCTAGTTTCGCCACATGTGACAGTGGATCCAAGTTATTGAAACACATAACTAAATCATATTGGCAAAATGTAGTACCACTGTCAATGCAAACACGCCATATACTCCAAGCAACCTTCCCGAACATTTTGTAGTACACTAGTAATTTGTGCCATCCAGATGTTAAATTCAATTGAGCCAATTTTTATAAGACGGCTCTGATGGAAATGTAACTGATACGAGTTTCTTTAGTTGGTTCGTATTTTAAAATAAAAAGAGATAAAACTCTTTCCACAATTCCTTAAGAATAGTCCCAAAACTTTGAATATTATGTCTTTTATAACAGTGTTCAATATTTTTCAATGACATTTACGACTGCTATCATAAGCTCAATTAAATTCGTAAATGTGGGGACTTAGCTATTTATTTAAAATAATAGCTTGTTTAAGACATGATTGACACTTTAAAGTGTTTAATAATAGGTTTGGCTAAGTATAAGAAAATTAGGAAATGGAAAGATAAATATACACTTTGATTACAAGCTCGTTAAATCATACCTTTAAAGATGAGAAAACGCTTAGCGTTATGACGTATGCAAATTAGAGTGGTTCTCGAAGATCTATTCTTTTTTATAATTTGAGGGGGTAAGAAAATCAAAACAGTTCTCTAAAAAATGTCAGCTTAATATTTCACTGGTAATATGCGCCCCAAAAAGGCTTAAGTTTTGTATAAAATTTTATGTAGAAAAGTTAAGTTTTTAATTTAAACTCATATAACTTAGCTGAAAAAATCTTAAAAATTTGCAAGCAAAAAGCTCAAACGGTCGATACTATTTGCTTTAAAAGCCCATTTCGTATTGGTCAAAACTTTTTTTACTTGCAAAAGTTACAGCTTTTTGAAAAAAGTGCTGAAGGATTTTTTCCGTTTTCGCTTTTGAACCTTAGCGGAACAATGCAGCTATGAACATATTTGCATCATTTATATTCTCACCATCTGGTGAAATGATTTTTTTCTTATACATACTCGCTCGCTTATAGTTTCTATGATCCGTTTGGCACTATATGATCCATAATACCTTGAAATTTCACTTGATCTGATGCTTTAGTAATTTCTTAGTGAAATGGAACGAATAGGTTCGAAGAAAATCTTCACTGTGTCGCTTTAAAGAGTCTACAAATCTCAGATATTTTTCATTTGATAGTCCAAAATACATAAACCAAATCAAAGGCACCTTATTAGCATGATTGGTGGGATATGTGCAGATTTGGTGGAGACATATATAAATATATATAATGTAAGACAGCATTTCTGTCTTTTACACTTTTCACGCGGAGTTGATTTGCCTGTAAGACTACTTTGGTTAAATCGTACGAACTTTATTAAAATTATTTGCCTAATGAGAGTCAAACAGTTTTAACGAATAACTAGCATAGACACCTTAATCATATGCTTGGAAAGTTTCTTACCGAGAGAATGGGAAATATTTTCGAGCTCTACATTTAAAAAAGTTACAAGTCTGGCACTGACTTCGACATGGTCGAAGAGCGTGATTCAGAGCTCTTCGACCATGTACGCAAACTAGTATGGCCCACTCTGTTTGCTACTTCTATTAAAGAAGCCCCGACCACTTTTTTCGTCATCTATTGCCTTTCAACTGCACACATTACATTTGAGTGCATTGTCTAGCTTTTTGAATACAATGCAATACAATGAAATTGGTTCTCTTAGGTGCTACCACACATCTAGATTTATGATTCATTTAAGTTTCATGTCATTTATATGATCTTATTCGTTTTAACGTATCATTATATCATTTTATTAATAATTAAAATAACAATAACAATACAAAGGTATAATGAACATAAAAAATATATTTAATTACAATACACAAGTGCAATCATTAATGCAATCCAGTTTTCGTTTAGCGTCCATAGAACTGCTGCAGTACTGCAATAAAGGTATACGATTTACCCAAAATTCCTGTAAAACTTTGCAAAGAAAGTGCCAGGAAACCTCCAGCTGTGAAGAGAAATGGACGCTGCGCATTGACCATAAATATCAGAAGAGATTTTTTAAAATTTTGATCAAACTGATACCATGTTGAATTGTAGCCACTAGTAGAGAGAGTTTTGCTCTGAAATGATTAGATAAAAATTTCCACCAGTGGAACTAAGCTCACTTTTCAGAAAAATTCAAGATAACAACCTGCTCAAAAACGTCGTTGCCGAACCAACAATAAAGAAACAACTCACAGAATATGCAGCAGCAATAGCAATAAATTATTGCATGATCTAATGGATTATCGGTGCTTACTATAGCCTGAAATCCGGTCATTGCAATAATAATAAGCCACATGAAAAATTGCACAAGAATCGGATAACGATATATGCTTTCGACATCGAGGCGAAGACTAAAAAACAAAGAATGAAATATCAGTCATTTCGTAAGCGTTTAACTTTAAGATTCTTGTTTTGTAGGAATTTAATAATATCGATTTTCTTACCGCATAAGCAGGCAATGATGCTCAATTATGTCATGCAAACGTTCGTCCGGTGTTATCCATTTTCCAGCTACCTTTATCAGTTTACTTACGCCTAGGTCAGCTCCATTGATCATTAATTCATCAAAGCTGATATTAAGAACTTTAAGCTGAAATCTTATTTGATTAATTAAATTGATATTTAAATAATCGATGGTGACAATCTGCAAGGCAAAGGTAAGTGTGCTCAGGCCCATGTAGGCCAAACGAAGCGAATATGGCAACCATGTAGGTAAAATTACACGATAAGGAAATCTCTTTCCGGCTAAATTCTGAGGATCTTAAAAATACATACAAAAAAAATATGAAATAAATTGTAGCTTTATTAAATGAACGCATGAGTACTTACTGTATAACAACATGGCAAAGCCCAGACAACCTGTAAAACCAACAAGCGTTGCAAAAACCAACAATGAAAACTTATTTTCAAGATCTCCACGAAGAAAAGCCTTACGCTAACAATGTACAGTGGTATAAGTTTATATATTATTTAAAATTAACTAATTTAGATATTACCTGATTTTCCGATATTATATACTTTTTGGTAGCTGCCCTTAATTGCTCGATAACATTACGTACGTCTTTGTATCTATAAAAGGTGTTGAAGAGCTAAGAACAATTCAAAGAGTATAAAATTGTTTTTAATATTAAATTTAACACAAACTTTTGTCAAACCAGCCACATGGGTTAATGTAAGACACGCATTTTGTGTCAGCGCATCGAGATCATTTAAGCAAAGCGCTAAATCATGCAATTCAAATCCTGTATAGATAAAAGCCAGCACTGTAGTAAGCAATGTGCCGTAAAGCAAAAAGAACATCCTGATGCACATGGACTCTTTTTTAAGTCCCACAAGCGGTACACCAGATAGTTGTGCTAGCCAGATATTTAAATCAATTGAACCAATTTGTCCTGAGCTTGGTTGAGATTGAAATATTTTTGATGAAAGTTTAACAAGACGATCCATAGCAAATTTTGTTTTTTTTTTTTTAATATCTGTTTCCGCTTGAAGTAAAAACTTTATAAGGTATTCTTAAATCAACTTCCTGTTAATTTATACCATTTTATGTTGCTGTTTTATTTAGTTTAAAATAAAAAAAAATAAAACATTTAATCAAAATATATAATAATACATACATTATACAATGGAAAATAATTACAGTGATTGGTATATTAAGCCAATTACTCTAACCCTTTTTATAAATTATTGTAATAAATATCTGATTGTTCTATAGATAGCTGATGAAAAAGTGAAAGTGGTAATTGGATTGTGATGTATATAGCACATACGTTTGATGCTGTTTCAAATTTCATACAAAGTTTTTTGTAATTATACGCTATGCGCAAAATATATAAATTTTTCTGATTTTATTTGAACGCATAGAAGAGCGCGTGGCAATTATAGAAAATAATACACAAATTCCTTATTATCTTTTGATTCGATATGTCTGTTGGATAATATGATGAAATCTGGTACACTCGCTAAATCTTCAATTGTAGCTCGTGCACTAAGACAGTCAGGTTATATACTGCTGCTCATATTATCCTATAACTCCATCAGGAGCGTAAAGCCTGAAAAAAAATTAGCTATTTCAATCCCTAACTTTTTGTTTATTGCTACGCCAATCCATTAAAATTTTTTTACGTTCATTATCCATTAAATTTTCTAACTTTCGGCTCTATCTGACTCTTCTTCTGCATCTAATTCCCCAGGTTCCACCAGAACGCTGATCGACAGTTTTATCTACTAATTTTTCTGATCTTGTATCCTGTCCATCATTATAGTTTCTTTTCATAATCTCTGTTGACAAAGGAGTACGGTAATTCCAGATCGTGCTAGGCCACCAAACTTTAACCTCCGTCTCAATATGGAATTTACAAAGTTTTGTATTCGTCTCGTCAGTGTGGTACAGAGCGATGATAGTTTGATTAACTTCCATACTTTATGGAGATTCTTGCTGTTAAGTCTTTTGCGGCACTGCTGTAGTAGGTACAACGTTACCAAGTTTGAGGAGCGGTTTATTAGTGCTTATGCTCCTGCATATGTTTTAATATAGATGAAGCCCTGTTATTGATATTGCTTCACATTTTCCAGTGTTAATTCATAGTCCAACAGTCTTGGACGTGTAAGTTTGGTTTGTATATTGGATGATCTTTATGACAACAGAGTGATATCATTGGCACAAGCCAGTTCTTCAGATAGCCTCAAAGTTCCCATTTTATCACGTTATGTCCAGTAAGAGTGCGTTGTAGCACATCATACAGCATAATTTGAAATAGCAAGGGGACTTCAAGTACCTGAAGGCTAGTTTGTCATTTGCATATAGGGAGGATGCCTTTATTAACAGGAGCGGCTATGTGCAGAATACGGTTTGCTGGATTTCTCTGACCCCTCAACTTTGCTTTAAGTGCGATTGAGTATAGCTTTAGTCAGTCATTTAAAAAAATAACTCAATATCGCGATTCTTCTGTAATTGTTTTCTATGGATAACAGTTAATTTTAATAATTAAGTACTCAAGCTATTCGTTAGAAAGTCACTCTTCTTGCCAGATGGCTTAGGAATGAGGAAGAAGTTGTTATATCAGGTGGGTGCTTTGTTAAGCTTAAGTTATTGAATGGCCAGTGTTATTTCTTCAAGGGAGGCAGAATGGAAATCGGCGTTATATTTCTGGAAGTGTTTGCTGGTGTTGATACAGAATTTTCAGTTGTGGCATTATTTTTTTTTCTTCTTTTTTTTTCCACTGTCAGAACTCAGCGTTCTGGTGAAGGTTGATACCATCTGCCTAATTGCGTAGCTTAGAATGTTTTAATTGTGCCGTTCTTTCTTTGCATTGGACGTGAGACTATATACTAAGCTGATAATTGTTCTAAGGGAACCAATTCAGCATATTATTGAATTCAATTGTATTTAAAACTTAAAAATAAAATTTTAAGAAGGGCTTATTTTTGAAGCGATGTGAATATCCTTTTCAAAAAAGAAAAATGTTTCTTATCCATGTACTCCAATTCCATATTGATATCAATTAGAGCCCCTACTTTGTGTGCTGGAAGCGAAGACGCAAGTCCCTCAAGGCACTCAATTTCTAATTTAATTTATTTTTTTTTAACAAATTTAAATTTTTTTTTGAAATGACTAAAAAAATTACATATTTGTTTCGATTAGGACGTGAACCTAAAATAGACTCCGTTCATTAGCTAGCTCAGCAACACCAAGTTCATCTGAGTCAAAGTCATATTGAGTTATAAAAAAAAAACAACCGTGTAGAAAATTTCTGTGATTAATAAAAGCAACAAAACTACAGCTAAGTCATCAGAAGTTTTACATTTTGTGATTCAAGATACATTTTTATTCTTTAAAATTGACGACTGAGATATTAATTTTTTTAATTTTTATTTTTAGTATTTATCTTCCACTGTAAAGCTGCTTCAACACTGCTATGTAGGTATAAGCCTTGCTTAAAATGCTAGTGAAACTAGGCAACGAAAGGCTTATAAATCCACCAGCTGTGAACAGAAATGGACGTTGAGCATTGCTGAGAAATATTAAGAGTGATTTTTTAAATTTTTGATCAAACTGATACCATGATGAATTGTAACCGCTTACAGAGAGTGTCTTACTCTGAAATTAAAATGAAATTATACAAATGCAGTTAATACTATCGGAGAGAGCGATAGAGAACCTGTTCGAAAACATCATTGCCGAACCAACAGTACAAGAAGAGCTCGCAAAAAATGCAGCCACAGTAAAAGTAAATGAGAATTGCTCTGCTGGAACCATCAGCACGTACGGTAGCTTGAAAACCGGTCATTGCAAAGATGATGAGAGATGTGAAGAATTGCACGAGTATTGGAAATTGGAATATACCCTCGACATCAGCACGTAAGCTACGAAATGTTAAGAAAATACAAAATTAATTTAATAACTTTAATACATACGTAAATACGGTAAACAAGTAAGAATTTTATCGAACTATGGGCGGTGCCACGCTCTCTTATCACAGTTTTGTCCAGAGCTTGTTCGTACCATTCCTAATATTAACGTTGAAACTTGTATGCATCATCTTAATAAGTGTTTTAAAGCTTTTATTTGTAGGGGAGCTACCGAACCCTCTTCTCAAATCCCGCCCACTTATTGTTTAATGCTTATAAGATCCAATTCTATTGCTAATGTAAAATTTGTTTGCATTACTTTAGACAACTCTAGGATTACCACGCTCTTTTGTTCAAATTTTTCCAATTCTTCTTCGGCACTTGCCTGAACTATTTGTGGTGTATTGTGTGAAGTTTTTTAATGTATTGTTTTAGATTGGTATTTCTTGATACAAATCCGAGGAAGGTCTTGATTTGTAATGGTGGTAAGTGAGTTTGTGAACCGAATCCCACCGTTTTCAATCCCACAAGGTACTTTTGAAAACCGGCCGCTGAATCGAATCCCTCCGAATTACCTACATAGTTTCATTTTCCCGTAGTTGTGGTTTCCATGGATTGAGCTATATAAACTCAGAAGGTGATGCTATTCAAAGATTTATTATTAAATTCTAAACACTCCACGCCACTTTAAATGCATTTCAAACGGACGGAGAAAATGAATATATATGGTACATGAAAATACCAGATGAACGAGAGACAAATCAAAACTCACCATTTTACCCCGATTCGAGGAACCTGTAAAATATTTTCATTTCCAATATTTTCAAAATTGACAAGAAAAGAAGTCTACACTTCTACATTATGCGTAAACTCGTATCCGGATTTTTTGAATAAAACTTAACGAAATTATTTATTCATCAAAATTTATTATGTTGCTGTAAAAGTAGGTCCTACTACTTACTACATTTTTCGTGGGCTGATTGAGGAGTAGAGCCTTCTAACCAATTTATCAGAAATTCTCACACAAGCGCTTCATGAACCTGAATAATATTTCTTATTTACCGTTTGTCTTTCTCGAAGGATTGCAACATAGCGCTATAATCTGAAAAAAAACTAAATTTCGGGTACTTTTTACGCAGAATTACCTCAAATTGAGGAAATTTGCATGTTTTAAAAGCAACAAAGGTATTTGAGGACAATTCACAAAATTCAAGGACGTTCTGTAGTCCTAATATATTCGGTATCTTGGTGTCGTGAAAGAAAACATTTCAAGAAATTAGATTACATTTGTCCGCGAAGAACTTCTCAAAAATTTCTAACAAGTTATCGAAGCATAATTCTTTAGCTTAATGTTGTATCTTTCCGGCTAAGGTTTAACTGAATATAACTAAATTGGCCCTAAGTAGTGTACAGAGGTATAAAGATTTTCCCCTTATTTGCTTGTTTCTAAATCTGTTTGACATCATTGCTATTTCTTTTCAAATCTATAAAGTTGACCCATGTTGAACGTTATTAATTGCTTAAGTCATCACTTACCGTCTTAATAAGCAATGATGCTCAATAATTGTTTCCAAACGTTCAGTAGCTGGTATGCTTTTTTTTTCAATTTCCACGTACTTACGCACTTCTAGTGATTTATCTGTGACATCTATTATTAAATCATCAAAAGTAATATTAAGTATCTTTAACTGAAATCGTATCTGATTAATTAAATTCATGTTCAGATAATCGGTGGATACGATTTGCATGGCAAAGATAAAAACGCCAGCACCCATGTAGATCAATTGCAATGAGTATGGTAACCAAGAGGGCAAGATAATGCGATAGGGAAATATTTTACCAGCAATATCTTGAGGATCTGAAAAAAATATCATTTCCTTATAAGAATACTTAAAAACAATGGATATTAATATCTGGAATTCTTAATGATATCCAAATAACAAGGGCTTTTTATCGCCTAAGGTTGCCTTAATCTAGTGATATCGCTATCGTTCTAGCATCCGTATAAGTATGTATTTTTTTCGCTTTAATTCTTTAGTAACTTAATATGAATTTATCATCGGATATGAAAGCTATTCGTAAATTAAAAGGAGAGGCGGTTGAGGCTAAGCAGGCAGTTTGGCTATCATATGCCTTTGAGGTCCTTAAGGCTCATTGTCATGATCTTACCTAAGATGATTGAAAGCAACCCGTGCTTGGTATTAATCTTTGCAGCTCCTCGAATAATGCTGCCCCCAAAAGAGCCATTCACAAAAGAGGTGCTGCACATATTCTCTCTTCCTTTCCTTACCGTCGCAACTTCTGATGTAGTACCGATTGGGTAAAGTGAGATTTTCAGCTAAATATCCGATTGCACAGTACCCCTTAAGAGCTGTTGTGAGATTGTGAATAGTTCTTTTCTTGAGCCGCAAAATGCTTTCGTTCAAAAGTGCTGCTTGTTCTACATCATGAATCTTTGCCCAAAACGTGCTACATGGATTGTTTAGTTCCCCAAATAGGCAAGTCCCTAAGCCTGTCGCTGATTATGAAGTCAGCGTTCCATTTCTTATTGCAGGAATCCAATGCTGATACTTCTTCAGTGTAGTATTGAGGCGTGTCTCATACCGGCGGGACTAAACATAGCAATGGCGGCATATTCAGTATCGTTACCGATGTGAATATCAAGAATCGTGTTTGTACCTTGCTTAAAATCAAAATATTGGTCATCATAGGTCAGTATAGGCCAAACAACTGCAGTTTGCCGCTAGTGGATAATGTGCAGCTATAGACCGCACTATGTTCTAAGGTCATTTATTGCTTTCTTCATCTTTTCACTCGAGTTTTTCACACAAGAATGTTATGAGTATTGGACGATGTATTCTATGATGTCAACATTACTCTATGCTTGGAATTGATAGTTCTGTCTACCAAAAAAAGGGAATCAATCAACTCCTAAGTTCACCAACGAACTTGTGATTGCAAAAGCTTATAATATCGAGGTATTCTGCAATAGTTATGGAGATACTGTGGATTGGTGTTTCCGTCCGTAGATATTTCTCTGAACTTATATTTATAGAATATTATGGATGGGAACATTATACTTACTATATAACAGCATTGCAAAAGATAGAAATCCTGTGAATCCGACAAGCAACATATAGATGAGCAATGGAATTTTATTCTCAAATTCACCACGTAAGAACGTTTTTCGCTGCAAAAATCAAACAAAAGTTAGTACTTTCAGCTAGACCAGCCTCGCACTGCCGCATTATAATAAATTTTGGCGGGAAAGAAGATATATAATATTGAACAAAGAGAGAAGGCTCAATCGCTCTTGGAAGAAAAATAAAATTCTAAAAAAGTTGAACAATAGTCAATAGAATCAATCGATCTGCCCAAAATATTGATAAAGTTTCTGATTCAAGTCAGGATTGATTATTACCTGATTTTTTGAAACAACATATTTTTTGGTGGCCCATTTTATTTCTTCAATAACCCTGCGAACATCTTCATAACGATAAAATGTGTTGATAGTCTGTAAAAGTAATGAGTAAAAATATTTTCATAAGATGAATCAAGCAATTTGAATGAATTGCAAATATTTTACTCTTGAGATAATGTAATTGGTAGCTATAAATTCAAAAAGTGTTATCTTTACTTTTATCAATCCCGATAAATGCGTCAATGACAGACATGCATTTTGTGTTAAGGTATCCAAATCTGGCCAACATAATATTAAATCATAGAATTCAAATGCCGTATATAGGAACGTGATTAAAGTAGTAAAAATCAATCCATAACAAATTAGTGCCACTCTTAAGCTTTTTGATTCTTTTTTAAGGCCAACAAGTGGCAATCCTGATATCTGTGCCAACCAAATATTCAACTCAATAGAACCAATCTGACCTAAACTTGGCTCCGATGGAAATAATCGTGAAGATAATTTGATGAGACTTTCCATTATGTAATGTTGCACAAAATGTTTACGAAATTTCGATTCCAACGTATTTTATACCATGAACGTCGTTATCCTGTTGCTTGCAAGTGCCGTAATAATAGAGGTGTTGAGGTGTTTTTTAAACTACTTAATAACATGCTTCACTCTTAATATCTCATAAATTTTATGGAAATTTACTAAGTTCATTGTGGTCTATTAAAAATAATCACAATATTTACTTATGCATGTCTGTGGTATTTTTTACAGACATGTAATTCACCTTTTTGTTATTTTTAATTTAAAGGCGTATATTGTCCTATGAAATAAGGAGGTAGTGAAACAAAGTCGAAATTTTTTTTATAATTTAATTTTAAATATTGATTTTATTTTCGATTGTTTATTACTGTTTTCTTATTAATAACTCAAATCTATCGTGTAGTCAGAAAACATTTTTGTCTCGCAAAAGATGTTGTATGGAAAATTAGTTACACCAAGGCCTCGATTTCATCAATAATTGGTGCCGGAGAAATTCGATGCAATTAAAAAACTACGAAAATCGAAGTAATTGTTCCCATGGCCACATATTATTAAGATATTGAAGCATTTTCTAAACTTTGTCGCACTATATTCTTTTCTTTACATATTTCGAAAATCAAACGGATCTCTTTACTGCATTAATTATTTGTCAAATCTTATCTTTCTTCCTGAAATCTATACTTGAGAATGTCACTTTATATAAATTTAATTTACTATTGAAAACTTACATAAAGGCTTAGCAACGCAAGCAGAAGTTTTAGAGATGCAACTTCGAAAATTCGATGCAAATCGAGGACTTGGTGTATATGCAAAATAGGGGATTAAGAGCAGGCATTTGCGACGCGATGTGATGTAAATATTAGTATTGGTTTCATGCGGTAGCCTGGCAGAATCTTGCCACTATTTAATTTTTTTAAGTCATGATTGCCAAGTGGCTGGTTTGATCCGGCCAAGGCCCGCAATTGTAGAGGCCCTGTTGAAATTGGAAAAGCCAGGACTTTGTTTTTAATGAGCAAAAAAAAAGGTATCAAGAACATTTATTATTTAAATATTGAAGACTGAAAATAAAGTATGCACATTAATTACTTTTTTAAAATAAATGATCAAAACAAAAAATGGTCCTCAACATTTCCCAAAAAAAAATTTACTTTGTATCAAATCAAGGAAAAATTAGCTCATATTGGGAAGGCCGTGATTTCCATCTTATCGACTTGGAAACCCAATAAGCACTGAGAGAAATTGATTGCTTGAATCAATTTCTGTCATCAAAGAAGTGTGGTCAACATATATTTACTTTCTCAACAATTTTGAACTTTTTAATATATATGTAACTATTTTTTTGGACTTTTTCAATTCAAGTGTTTGTTCTGCTCTCTATAACCAAAACGAAAATAAAAAGAAGCGTAGGGAATTCAATTAAAAAAAATAGAGAGTGGTTTCTCATTTCCATTGTATTGTTCATAATTTTCTCCCATTTTTATTTTTGTTGTTCCACCCTAACGAGCATCTTGTGTAGTGGTACAACTTTTTTATATATGCTAGCCCTTATTAAACAAGTGAATTTCGTATATATTAAGTTGCCATACTGAAGTTTTCGTGTTACTGTGAGCCACTAACGTCATTTAATACATACAAGTATAGTGTTCTCTTTCACACAGATAGCAACGATTGCATTCAAGAACTAAAATGTCGCGATGCAGCTGTAGTTCAGACGCTCAAAATGCTTCTAAACGTTAGTCTTTGAGTTTGACAGCCCAAGCACTCACTTGATAAAGTTTTGCGTTGAGTATTTGTTTTGCTTTGAATACATTATGAATATCATCTCAATTGTAGACAAATTACAGTGGTGGATATTGAGATGTTGGTGAAAGGTTAAATAAATCGACTCCGGCATTTTTTATTACACATGTATAGTCCTCATATTGAATAAAAAACTAGCTTCTGCTTAAATTTTCTTCCTTGAATATTGTTAAGATGAGCTGCTCTAGCCAAAGTTATGTGAAAATAAATTATGTTTCTGGCACTATATTTTCATTTTGATATGTTTTCATGCATAGTACAATAATAGAGGCAAAATTATACTGTCAAACTAAACTTAAATGCAACC
The DNA here is from genome assembly GCA_963680825.1 of Meiosimyza decipiens. Taxonomy (NCBI): domain Eukaryota; kingdom Metazoa; phylum Arthropoda; class Insecta; order Diptera; family Lauxaniidae; genus Meiosimyza; species Meiosimyza decipiens. Next base: position 28,631,079 of record OY804258.1, on the reverse strand, counting down.
ATGAAAGCAGCTCAACCACTTAAAAATTATCAAAACAATAAAAATACAAACATATCAAATATTATTTAGCAAAATCTGTACAAGAAAGTTAAAAAACGTTCCTTTATGTCGATCGAGCAAGATACGCAACTGCTCATCAAACTTAATGCATATGTTGGTTTAATTGCTGTTTATTCAACAGTGTCACAAAAGTTTGATTCTGTGAACTCCACTCTTTTAGTTGTTAAATCGCTCATTTCTCGTTCAGTCAGTTTGTTCATTTCTCGGTGCGTGCATATCAAACGTCAAATTTTTTGCTCGAATTAACAAAAAATTTCATTTTATTTTATATTTAAAATATAAATTTATTTCTGTATGTGTTGAAAGTGTTTTAAGTGCGTGAATTAATTGCAAAATATTTCGTTTATATTTTTACCGATGAACGTCTTAATTTAAAGAAGTAAATTTTTGTTGAGTGCTTTTTCTGCTTTTGTTGCTGTCTCGTCAGTCCCGCTTTTGTCTGGTCAATTAATTTTCGTTTTGTTAGACGTGCGGAGGCGATTTTCATTTTCCGTATAAAAACTTTTTTCTTAGAATCGTAACGTTTGTAAAATAAAAAACGCGAAAAAAATCGATTTAAGCCGCACTAAAAATAAAGTTCACAAAATTTGCAAGGTTCAGTTGTTGATCCCCTTGATTTGTTCCAAGAATAAATTTGTTCTGCATCCAGGGTAACAAAAAAAAAAGAAACAAAGAAAAACGAGCGAAACCTCTTTGTTTTCTTAAAACCGTCGCTGCGCAAGCTCCCCTAAAGTTTTATATCGTAAAGGAAAAAGCAAATCCCAGTCCCTAATCCGATCTTCAGTTGGCTGCGACTGCAGTCTGAATTTAAAAAAAATAAAAAATCGTCACCAACACAAACACAAGTAAAACGCTGCAGTCAACAAACGTCAGTGCAACTTGAAAAGAGATAACGCAAAAAGGAAACAACGTCAACAATAAGAAATAATGAGAGAAGAAGCATCATCGTATTTTGTTGTTTATTTTTGTGCATTCGGTCTTTGTTGAATAATTAACAAAACAAAGGAGGCAACAAACTGGGAGAATCTTTTCGTTGTTCATAACTGTGTGTGCCGCGGCTATCATTTGCGTCCAATTTTAAAGTCCAATTTACAACATATAAAAAAGAAGTAAAAGAGAAAAATAGCAGCAATAAAACTTTTAATAAAAAGTCTGAATTAAACGCCTAACATATCAGCAGCATAAATAAGGTCAGTCTTATATATTATTAATAAAATTGATTTAGTTTATTAGCAGCGGCAACTATTATGCCAGATTGTACCACAGATTGGTTCTTTGTTGCATTTCTGAATACATTCATCCACTTTTTGCCCAGTGCCTGTCTCAAACTTCCACTGAACCCCGCATCGAGTTGGTTTTTTGCATTTTTAAAATATCTCCTTCAGTGAAGCATTTTAATGTTTTGGCTTTTGGAAGAGTTATGACGCTACTTGAGTATAAAACTTAGGAATCTTTTAAATATGGCTCATTAGTTCCCGAGTACGGCGAAAATATTGGGATATAATCAGATTTGTGTGGGCGGCAATAGTATGATTGGATCGTTTTCCCCATTTTCAATCTGAAGAAAAGGCATTAGGCTGCTGACTGTGTACCGAATCTAATCGATGTACGTATCTTGCTTTGTCATCGGGACCTATTATAAAATATAATTTTTTTATAAACTTTTTTTTAAAAACCAATTTCTTAGCAACATAAACAGAATAAATAAAATCAAAGTTGTGAAATCGATGAACTCTGTATATCCTTTCTGTTTTTCACTTGTCCACGTTTACTTTAAAAGGTACGTGAATCTGAATTTGGGCCGGTCAATAATCTTCTGTTCACAAAAAAGACTTTGTGGTAGCACTATGAGCCAAGTCGGTTTACGTGAGACTCGTGGTTTTTGTCACCACGATAAAATCAATATATAGTTATATCGACATTTCAAAGCATTGCATCAAGAATTATGGAATTGCCACACAAATTTAATTCATGAAAATAGAAGCATGTAGTTAACAAAATTCCAAACAAAAACTAAATCATCCACTTTTAAAGTATGTAATGGCACACTGTAATTACCTAGCACGCTCAAAACCCTAATTTCAGCTTCAACCTTCATTCTATTTATTTGCTGACCCATTAGAGTTTTCTTTAGCAACGTATTATGTAATGCTACATTACATTACATTTTTTATGGAGAATAGATTCTTGTTAATCTACTTTAAGCCTCAAATAAAAAACAATAACAAAACTAAAATACCTTCAATTGCATTTGCATGTAGTTATTCGATATTCTTAAAAGCAATATAATGTACCATCATGTTTCATTCTTAATTGTTATTGCCTGTTACAATTTTGTATTGTGAGACAAAACCACATTGCTGCTGCTGCTTCTATCGAAACACCAACACAACTGGTTCTTTTGCTTAATAAGAATTGCAAACGCTTTCGATTTCATTGAAGCCCTACAGAAATGAATCACCTGCTTAACCTACAAATCCTTGTAATAGTTTCTTAGTGCGAGTATATCAGAAAAAACAACAGTGAAAAAATTAAACCACATGTTCTCATACCTACAAACATACGATAGACCGGCACATATTAAAATGCAAAACAATCGAAAAATACCCCAACTGCAAGTGCAGCAATAAACTGCTGTAATATGCAGTTGAAATTCTACGAAAACTCATACCATAAAATGAGGTAAATGTACGAACCATGGGGATCGAAGTCGGCATAGCGCCACCAGGCCAGAGACATAAATGTTTGTTGCATATGAAATTAATTCAAAAATAGAACTAGAAAAATAAAGCACCCAACATTAATAAAACCAACAGCACAAACACACCACCCTAAAACGAAGCCACGCAAATGTTTGGTATTTAAAGCGAAACAGCGAAACAGGCTACCCCAGCTAGCCACGCTGGCTCTGTTTGCATACGCTCATGGTTGGATACAAATGGTAGGGTATTAATTAATGCACGGGTGCGAATTGATGTCGTCATGGCACGAGAGCAAAATCAGTTGATAAATAGCTCTGCAGTGAACCAAAACAAATAAAATTAAGAGGGCGTTGAATTAAAAACTCCATACATACCATTATGTATATGTAATTTTAATTTATTTAATAAAGTCATTGGCGCCAGGCCTTTCTATCGTATTAATTAATAGTGCTTTGTGTGCAAGAATAATAGTTAATGACTTAATTGAAATATTCTTTAAATTGTTAATGTTTTTATTTTGTTTCCGTACTTTAAGATAATATTTGATCTCGCCACTGAAGTATCCAATTGGCGGGAAAAATATTGTTCGTTATTCTTGTCTTTTGTAAACCTAAATCCAGCTTTATTCGATCAACGAATTTCCTGCTACTCCAATTGCTAAAGATTATTCGCTGCTACTCAAAATGAAAAGCTTTTTACATTTGTATCGTAGACATATGACAATTATGGTTTTAGATTTTTTTTTTTAAATATGTAGTGACTAAAAAGAAAATATTTGCTTAATTGTAAATTCTGTGGCATATCAGCTGCAGTATCCTTTTCCTACTGTCAATTAAGTTGACGTGCGTCTTTTTATATGTACCCAAAATAAAGTTTAAGGGTAACTATGAGAAGATAAAGATAGAAAAACCCATGAAAAGCCATGACAGTTTCACGTGAATTGATTAAAAAAATGATTACACTACACAATTTTTATTCTTTTCTTAAAAATGTGCATGTTATGTAAAACGTATTGTCTTACTTTTACTTCATATTCTGATAACTTATTCCGTATTTTAGGACTGTTTTCCAAATGAATGTCAATTCGTTGACCTTAGGATGACAACAACTTTGCTAAACATATATATAAATTTTGTATTATATAGATTATATTTAACCATGTCATATATTTTTCAAGGAAAAACAGGATAAATTGGAGAAAAAATGTAATTTTACAGGATTAAGATTTCCGAAAACTGAATTGATTACAGGATACTCTTTTTTTAACCAGAATAGATAGTAATTGTTGCGAATGAATTAACATTTTGACACTTAAATTTAATCAGAGTCATCATCCATTTACTCCTTGTCTGTCTCATTCGTTCAGTTCCACTTTAAGTTTCAACAAAATACTTGTTTTTCGCTTTGATTTTCCGCAACATGTCCGGTTTTGGTATTATCCAATTGTAAAAATCAATGCACGTCATGTTTAAATTGATCTTAGCTGTCAGAATGGTTTTCAAAGTTTCTACTTCGAACTGAGATTTTTCATCTGTCCACGTCTTGTTCTTGGAAGCGAATACTCGTTCCACAGATGTGGTCGTACCGGGTAAACAAAGAACATATTTTGTAATCGCAATTCTCAGTTTCCAAATGAGTAAAAGCTTCAAACCCATCGTTTCGCAACTAGTTAACACAAAATTCTCAAAACTTGGAAAATAATTGATTTGATAATGCCTTATTTTACAACTCTTTTTTGTCGCGTTATCAACGTTATCGTTAACTTTCAAGAAAAATGCAAAGTTTAAAATCAATGAAAATAAAACAGGATAGTTACAGGAAGATTTCACAAAAATACAGTGGTCATTTTTTTACAGGATATTCGCTGAACTTCAGAAGTATCCTGTTAAATACAGGATAAATGGAATGGTTCATTATACTTCTATTTGTAGCTCATTAACATGTTAGAACTTTGTGAGTTTCGACCTGAAGTCTTAATATCATTAACTTAAATACATTTTACTACAAAATTATAAAACTATTCCCAGAAAACTATTGATTTAATTAAAAACTATATTTTGAGTGATTTATAGTGGGATGCTATTTATGTATCCTGACTCAGAAAAGAAAACAAATAATTTTCATTAAAAATGTCTTTGTGGCTTTTCGAAGTATTCTCCGCCGATGGGCGATGAATTTTTGCATACGGTGAAAACAATTTACGTATCTTTTTTTGACATTCCGATCGAGGTATCTCTGAAACATAGGTTTTGAACGCTTCAATCGCTTCTTCTAAGGATTATACTAACCATAAAAAAATTAAATTACAAGAAAATAATAATATTGCTTAGTGAAAACAAAAAAACCAATGCAAAACACAACTTGTTCTATAACACTACTATGTGCAACCCCATAAGTTCATTGCTTTTGTTTTTCGTGTGCAAACTTTATATAAATTTAAATTGACCATAAAATTAAACACCCATTTAAGAACAAATTTATGTTTGCCATTTCATTGCAAGTGTACCTTCGTCCTCCCACATTTGTCATAACTCTTACCATAAGTGTATGCCTGGAATTGAACAACTGGTTCGTTCAATTCTTGAATATGGACATTGTAAATGAATTCATTCGGATGATTAAGCAGAGCAGTAAAAAAGTGCATATTATTATTAACAATATTGTTCATGACTTGGTACGTTTTATTTTTTGTTTTAATCTGAAAATTCGTTTGTAAAGTTTTCAAAAATTTGAAAAACTCGAAGGCTAATTAACTTTACTGTGCCTAAGTAGTATCTGAATTGATAAACGTATAGTAGAATAAGTGTTAATGAAACATGCCCTTCAGGGTTATCTCAAAAGGTGAGATAACCCTGATGACTTTTTTTTGCCATGCTTGTATATCTGTATGTAATATCCCATTGAAACAAATATCTGTAAACCCCGAAAAAAAAACAAAGTAGTAATAAGTGTAACTAACAACCTTGCTGACCCTAGCGACCCAAAAAAGTCTTGGTTTGTAGACTGTTCGATGCCCTAAGGACTGAATTTCAAACTAGTTATCTACATCAAAGATAGCAGAACAAAATTGCATAGCAATATCTATAACTTTTAGTTAAATATTTAAATAACAACAAAATTATCTGAGGCTTATCAATCTGACATAGTTGACATATTGAAAAGCCTTCAATCTGAATTTCAACCATGATTTCACGTTCTAAATTAAATTTCCTTATCGAAATTGATTCCTTGATTTCAAATTTAAATTTATTACATTTTAGAAATTTTGTAAACCTCAAATTAAGAGGATTAAGTCTTCGAATATTTTACAAGTACATATATTAAAACTCGCTCTAATGATTGCAAATTCTTACTGCTCTGCTTCATGCGATCACATTTTTCATTTTTGAGCTCCTATTTAATTTAAATGCAACAATACCCTACTATTCAATATTGCTTTCATGTTTGTGTCACATAGAGGAACATAATAAAAAAAATTAAAAAAACCATTCAAATTTTACCGGGTCAATGAACGAGTTCTCAGATTATAATGTTAAATTTATGGTATTGCAACAGTGAACAAAAAACAAAAGAAAAAAACCACAACGACAGCAATTTGTTGTAGTTTTTTGCAAGAACTTCCATTTTTGCGATGCAGCACCTACTTCTACTATAAAAGGTTTTAGAATGTAAATTTTAATAACAAATATGTACCTTTCTGTTTTTTGTTTAATTTATTAACTTTATTTTATTAGTAGAAATAATTGTGATGATCTAAACCCTGTATTTACAGCCATTACAAAAATTGTTTAATGAAGCTCTTACGCAAATGAGATGAGATCTCATATAAATTTTATCAAAACGTGCTTCAGAGAAAATTTAATAACTTTTACTTAGTTAGTTAGTTATACAACTTGTGCAAATGCAACAATCACATTTGGCATTTATGATACTTGCATTTATTTAATTATATTGTTGGCCTACGCCGCTTCAACGTCAAATACTTAGAATAATGTTTCACTATAAGATGGCCAACAAATTATGCCAATATACTGATATTAAATTTCATCGATTCTCCATAACGTCGTTCAAACCAAAAAAAAAAAAAATTATACAAAAACATGTTTATTTTGGGTGAAACTTCCATACAAATAAATGGATTCTAAATGACGAGAAAATAATACAATCATATTCACTACAGATTGCATTATTATTACCTTCAAAGTGCTTTTTAGCAAAATTTTCTAAATTTATAAGATAAAAATTATATATAATACGTTACATGATCACTTGTACTGCAAGTTTATTATGGTATCGCCTTGGAGTCGCATGTCCCATTTTAATTATTTATACGACCTACCTGCACCCTGCTTGAGAAAAAAACAAACATTGAAATAATCAAGTTTAATTTTTTGATATATAGTTAAATGAAAAGACAAACAAAGTGCAACTAAAGCAGTAACTAGTGAAAAGTGTAATTAGGGCTCCATATTTGAAATTACCTTATGAAAACATTATGTCATTTCAACGATTGTGAGTAAACAACAATTTTTTAATACACTTTTCAGGTTTTGATCGTTATTTAATTTGAGAAATTATCAGTTAACTAACCACTTTGTATTCTTCAGTTGTGTTGCAGTGGCGCTTTACAATGACAAAAGGTCAAAATACAGAATGAAGCAATTTTTTTTTAAATAGTTCAACGTTATAACTAGTCTATTATTACCTTCCACCAACGATCTAACGACGTTAAAAGAAATATCCCTAGTTATAATGCCTCTCACACTGTATGTAAAAAGCATTGTTGTTGCGATTGATTCGCTTCTATTTCTATTTTCCGATTTCATTCAATTCATGGAATTAATTTTTTCGCACATTGGCTTATTTAATCAGATGCATATCGAGTTCCAGCTCTATTAATGCACTTCCGAGGGCATGCCTGATCTAGTTACAGTAAACGATATCAGAATGATAGGTATTAAATGAATGCACAACTATATCAAATTTTTGGCGATTAAAATTACACTTAAATATATACAGTAGAAGTCCAATATAACGTACTATATCGTCGTAATATCGTAATATTCGATATATCAAAGAGTTTTTTATCGAAGAAACTGACTTTTATTTACTCATATACATATCTCGTCATAAAAGTTAAGTTAGATTTGGGAATGCTATATTTACTTGTGATCAGCTTTACTGGTAAAAAAAAATTATTTCAGTTCTACATTTATTGTTAAATTAAACAGCGTTCGTTATTTCGAATAGTGAACACTTTTAATGTTCGTAATTTAGAGACATCAATGGAAAAATTCTAATTTGAAAAACTGTTCGTTAAAATCGAAAATCGTTACATTGTTATATGCTATATTGGGCGTCTACTGTATAACCAAATTCAAGATTTCTTAAATAACAAGGACATATTTTATCATTTATAATTGAATGAATTTTTTGACGATTAAACCTATATTTTAAAATTTTCATCGAATAAAGTAATGTTTAGAGTTTCCGATTAAAAAAAAACTTCAAACTTTCCATAAGAGTATGCAATTTTATCAGTTTTATGATTTTTACGCTGAAAAATAAAATCATTTTGAATCAAAATGCAAAAATCTTCATTATTCGGTTGAAAATCTTATAAAAATCTTTGCTGTATACTTAAGTAATATTAAAAAGATACTTTTTTCATCATGATTAAGTAAAATGTGATCCCTGAATAATATTGAAGTGTAACCATATTCGATGGAAAATCTATAAATTAAACAAAATCCAGAATTAAAATATTCAGCTATAGAAAAAATAGTTGGTGCATCATAAATAACTGTCTTTACGGTTATTTCTAATTGTAAGCAGGGTCTACCTATTTCAAGATAAAAAGGTTCAGGCAGAAAACCAGATGTTTCTAAGCAGAATTCCAACACCTCAGTGCGAGATATGGCAGCTAGAGCAGGTACATCAAAATCTACTGTACAAAGGCTAAAGGAGAAAATTAAGCTAAAGACATATAGAGTTCAAAAAGTACCAAACCGTTCTGATAAAAATCAGTTGATGTCTCAGATGCGAGACCGAAAATTGTATGAAAGGTATCTGACTAAATTTGATTGCTGTGTTATTGAGGACGAAACTTACACTAGGGCAGATTTTAAGAAGCTACCTGTGCACGAATAATATACATCACCGAAAAAGGGGTATGTGTCTACAAGAAATTCAATCATATGTCGTACAATAATTAGTTATCGCGGTAGGTTCCTGTTAAATGTATTTTACGGAAACTTATCTAGCATGGATACTCTATGAACGTCTTAAGCCTTTTTTGTTTCAGTACCTTAACAGTTTATCTTCTCTTTTATCAGAACTTCAACGTAAGAAATCTTATAACAAAACGTTACATTTTTGTAAATTGAAACCATTGGATTTCAGTGAATTATTAAACTGTCACGCTATTCCCTATATCTGGAAAATGAAGACTTCATAAGACTAGTTATATTATGGCCAGACATGAAAGTAGTGCATAAATAACAGCGACAGTGAATCAACTATTTTTCCAATATCATTTATCTATTTAGTGATATTAGAAAATTTCCACTACCACTGAATTAATTTATTGGTACTAAACAATTTATAACTCCCACTAACTAACTAACTAGTGATTTTTTTACTTTTAATTTTGTCATTACATAGATAAGCTTTAGTAACTTAGCAACAAAACGCACCGAGAGACTGATGCATTGCGCAGCATTGTACAGTGTTCAATTTGCCAAATAAATTCTACGATCTTTCGAAAAGAAAACTCTGCGTCGATTATTTGGTCCTGTATGCGAAGGCGGCATATTTAGAAGATCGGTTTTACCGAGCGGAGTGCAAGCTGTATATTGATAAGAACAAGTTCAAAAGATGTATAACTAATGTTCGAGTTGCCAAACAGATGGAAGATTTCAATATTAATAGTTCAAAAAATGAGTCAAATAAGTTTTTTCTCTCTCTACTAAATGTATAATTGCAAGATCAACGTAATTTGAAAAAAATTTTAATAAATTAAAACACAAACATAATTTAAGGCTGTAATACATCGCTTGCCAACAAGAGCAAATTGTTGCCATCGACCCGCCTTCGTTAATTCAATGTATTAACGTATTTAAATAAGAGCCATAGTACTTCAGCTTCGTTGATGTCTTGTTGTTTTTATGGTCATATATATTATTTTTTAGTTCGTGATAATATGTTCATCATTTTCACGACTCTGTTTGACGTTAATTATATGAACTTTTTTTTGTGTTGTTTTCAATTGAATGCACCCATACGATATATATAGTCGAACAAACGTGTGCTTACAGTGTGCATTCAAAAGCAGCGTATCATACCCGGCAAACGTTGAAAAATGTAATCGCTTAAGTTTCCTTTGGAATAATTCCGACAACTTTTTGTCATTCTCCATTCTTTCTTTGACGGAAGTGACGAAATATTTTATAATTATTGACAATATCATACGAGCGTGAAAGAAAAGCGTACATGAGGAAAATATACAGACACAATAATTACAAATATTTACGAGCGCATACATATGTACGTATGTGTAAATATATATGTATGAATAGTAAAAAAATATGGTAAATAGAGAGAAACGTAGACACAATGACTACATGGAATATTAATTATGATTTGAGTAATGCCTTCTCGATATGTACAGGCGCAAAAATAAATATACACAGAAATTCCTTTTATGAATTGTAATAAAAGCTATTTTCTTTGTCTCAATGTTGGCAAATTATTTTCATTTCTTAGCAGTTTGGAAAAAACACTGCAGTTATGTGAATGACTTTAACTTTTTTTGCGGCAAAAGTGTAGTTAATAACAAATTAAATTTTTAAAATCATTCAGAAATTTATGGATAATGCAGGAAATAATAAGTTTTTTGAAGTCAGTGTTTTGGAAAATTTGTTCAAAGACGAGTTTTGATGGAAATTTTTAATTTCATGAAATTCGATAAGTTTGTCTATGCATCTGGTGGCAATTCACACTGATGGCCGTGTAATAAGTTGAAAAGTTATTTACTATATAAATACATATGTATATAACTATTCGAAATATGCTTTAAAGAAAGATCGGGCCGAACTAAGTCGTTTTTAAATTCCTTTTAAAAAATTGCATTTTAGGCCAAAATCAGTGTTTTTTATATTTTTGCTGAATCAAAAATTATATTAACACTTTGCGCCCCACTCTCCTATCAGTCGTCACTTTTCATTTATATATAGCTCCTCTACAATAATATTTTTGCTTTGATTTAGAGCATACTTTCGATGTAAATTATTACAAATCCACTGTGGACTTCTTGAAACTATTTACTAGCAGTTAAATCCGACATCCAACTTAAAAAATCTTTATTCGAAAATATCAAAAAAAAAAAAAATATATTTAAGAACATTGAATTGTGTCCAAAAACATCAAGAAAGTAAATGTATTTCAGAAAGTATTGTAAAAGTGGACAAAAGTATCAAAAAGTATCGAAAAGTTCGATATGTTTACCTGCAAAAATATCAAATTGACACAAGATTTCGAAAAAGTGGGAATGTATCGAAAAGTCGAATATAGTTTCGAATAGTGTCGGAAAATTTGATAAAAGTCGTATCTAAAGTTTTGATAATATGTTTCGAAAAATATCAAACATTACGATAAAAGCCCAAAATATTGAATAGTAAGAAAAAACGCGAAAGTGGTAGTAATGTACAGAGTTTCTTTGAAACCATTAGCTTCAGAAATATTGGCAAAAACAGGTAGACCGAGGCGCAGTAGCGTACCTAGTTGGGGTCGAGGGTGCGGCCTCCCTATACGCATGGCTCTAGGGCGCGGCAAAATGGTCGTGATATATGTCTCATTTTGCTAGAGTTTTTGAATGTCAAAAGTGAGGAATTTTTTTTTGGCGAGTTAAATGAAACTTTTGTTAAAAAACACGACCAATTTTTTCAGTAGGGGTGGCAAATAATTTTTTTGTCCCGGGCGTCCGATATACACGGCACGCCTCAGCCGAGGCGCTCTATGAGCTGTTTTACCACCACATAATTATTATGTTTCTGAAAAGATACCTAACAGAATTAGAAAGTGGGCTTGGAATAATTTAAAATTGTTTTCTAAATGGACCATTTAACACATCTGTAATACTGCAGCGCCTCAATTCCCCACCTTCGATTTTGAATAAAGTACGGCTTTTGACTGTGATACTAAGTAGTGAGTTTACTTTTGCATAATAACTAGTTATTGCTCAATATCGGGATTTGTTCTATATGCAAACATAAAACAGCTTATTTTAATACATACTAGAGATCGCCCAGTGTTTGAAATTCAAGTCATATAATAAACAAATAATACTTTTTGGTATTATATAACTGATACAAAAAAGAGATTTTTTTTTGTTATCACTTGCAAAAATAAAAATCATGTTATCATCATGTTGCCCTATCCCTATCTCTAGCCCTAACCCTTCCTCAGAGTTCAATATACATATCTCCATACCACATTTTATCAAAATCAGTGTGCATTAGTTGAGCTGTGACAACAATTGTTTTCCATTGAGGAGCTTGTCACCGTCCACATTAAAACAAATACCTCTCCTCAGGGTTGAATCTATTTCTGTACCAAATTTCATTAAAATTGGTCCAATAGTTTAACAGTGAAAATACTTTACCCTGTACGGCGCGTAGCACTACTCACTCAAAATTTTTACTCATGATTCCATCTATCTCTACATCAAATTTCATCAAAATCGTAGAAATGGCTCAGCCATGAAAGCGTTTTTTCCCATTAAGGGTCGCCTTAAAGAATTTAATTGTTGCGCAGCAATGGTTGTGTGCCGAAAAGGAGATTTAATTATAAATAAATATTTTGTGTTACGTTCCCACTCAAAACCATTAATACTTACAGCAAACAGTATTTTTTAATTCATTTATAAAAAAAAAATACTTGCAATAACTGCACCTACATTTCAGAATATTTTCCATTTATTGTACATATATTAATAGCAGCTTTTAAGCGATATAGCCAAACAACATAAACATAATTCAATAATTAATTTACAAATTAATATATGATTATCTTATTTTTATTATATTAAGATATGAGAACATTTTCTAATAAAACAATTTTTTTGATATGTCATAACACCAAGTAAAGATAACGATACCATTTAGAATATAAAGTCCTATCGAAAATTAAGCGTAAGTAATGCGTTGCAAATAAAATCGTAGCCCCAGCAACTCGTAACTACGTTGAAAACAAACAAAAAAAAAAAAAATAGAAAAGTAAATCAACTCTATCATATTTACTTTTATAGATTAATTTGGTGAACTATTGAAACATTATCAGTTTGACCTCTATTTCGAAATGAGTGCAACGTAAAATCTTTTGCGGATTGTAAAATTCAATATTGGAAAACTTGATAAGTGGGTTAAATTAACAAATGCGAGGATGGAAATATTTAAAAAAATTTTAATTGGAAGCTTATGCATATTCTGTTTATGTATTTCTATAAGTTAAAAACTTATTCTAACAGAGATTTAAAAAAAAACATTTTTATATAAAACTTATTGCTGAGAATTCCTTTTATCAACTTTAAAGCTTTAAATGAAATTTAATACCTTAATATACGATCGATATTTATGGTTGATGATTCAATTTTCAGTTTACCAATTGTTGCTTACCTAAATGTTATTTCTTCTTTTTCTTATGTTAAAAAAAATATGACAAATTAAAAAAAAATATTGCAAAAAAAATGTGGAGCAACATATAAAGGAACTCTTCATTGAATATTTGAATTAAGTATCATGAATCAAAATGACAATGGATTTTACTTTATATATTGTGTAAAATTATTCAAGAACTTGAAAATAATAATTTACAAAATGAAAACTATAACTCTAACCATATAAATTAATATTATCGCAATTAAAAAAAGGCTTCTTTTCGATTCATATCGAAATAGCAACACAAAGAAAATGATTTAATTTTATATACCAAGATTTGGTAATACAAAATGGTATAGTTTATGTAGGCGACATACGTAGTGCGGTCCATGAGTCCTTAGTCCATATATGTAGAGATAAGCTTAAACAAGTATTTCTCGAAAAAATAATTAAATTTTCTAAAATGTCGAAAATCGAAAACCGCGCAGAAGAACTTGATTTATTCATAAAACGTGAGAATCTAAATTCTCTCAAACAAATCTCTTATTAACCAATAAATAGCGCTTCAAATTTCAATTCATAACATTAATCTTTATTATTATTAAATATTTCAAAAACATATTCATTTCTGGTTAACATACTCTTTTCTCAGTGTAGTGGTAACTACTTCAAATTTCACAGCTCTGATGGTAATTTTTTCGTTTAAGAGCTCATTTTAAAGCATATTTTCAATGTAGAGTTGAGCCTGTTATACAAATTTAAGGGGTTCAACCCCGCTGTAGATTATAATCTACTAATTGATGATATCGATTAAATAAATTTTCATACAAAGTTCAGTTTTTTTTATAGTTATGCTTTAAGAGTTAAATTTTAAGACTAAGTTATGCTCCTCTGAAGCATTTGACACTTAAGCTCAGTCAATTCTTTACTTCCGAAAATGAAACTACATCAAATTAACGGTAATTAAACTACAACTTTTATTCAAGAAATATTTTTGTAAATTAATTACATCTAAGTGTAAAATGAAAATGTTGAAAAACGCTTTTCGACCCCTTTTATATAATGTACATTAATTTAACTTAAAAAGAAAATTGAATTACCATATTCATTAAAAATTATTCTTACAATACTCGTAATAATCTGTACACTTTATTTTCAACTTTCTAAATTTAACCGCAGATCATTAAATACGAAAAAAAACAAAACACTTAAAAAGCAAATTTAAAATTAGTTTGCACTTAGTTCTTTCGTGGCCATTTGTTAATAGTTATACCTATGTACAAGTAAAACCTTTATAGAAATTGTTTTTCAATAGACATTTTTCTACATACTTAAAAATAAATAAACCTATATACATACCTGCGTACACAAGTAGGCCTGGGTACATATCGTATGTAGCATTATGAAATTTTACCTAAGGCGTCATTCGCACTCATCACCGTTTTTATAGATTGTTCACGTCAGAGCTGTAAAAGCGTATATATAGCCAGACTTGTTCGAGAAGTATTGCTAAGATCTCATGAATTTTACAGAATTATTAGCCGTCACGTTTCCGTGTATTCATAATATGAAATTTATCAAAAATCCAATTTTCGTCAAACTTCGTATTCTTCAATCACAGATTGCGCCGAAATGTTGCTACTATAAAAACATTTTTTATTGAAACCTAAGAAAATTTCCCGATAATTTGAAATAAAACATCGGCGAAAATTTTAAAGTCGACCTATTTTTGATATCTTTTTGGGTACATTTCGTGAAAAGAGTTCTAGACGTTATGAACAGATCCCGTTGCATTGTTGATGTACTTTTTTGTGTTGCTGAAAAAAGGGCTGATAAGATTAGTAATCTATAAAAATTTGTGGTTTTAAAAAAGTATCCTTTTAAAAAAATATATAGTTGGTAGCATTACCCATAACTATATATGGGTAATGATACGAAACAAGTAATTAATTGATTTAATTGATTCAACTTCGGTTGGGTTTGTAAATTTATAAGAGACCGGTTTTCGCTTATGACTAAGTTCAATTAAAAATAATTTCAATTGTAATTATATATCACCCAATAGATAATAAATAAATACTTTAAATCTATTTTTTAACATTTCAAGAGTGACTAACAATTCATATGTCAATATTTTTGCAGTTGTTGTGCAGCTGTTTAAATATCAAAAAAATATCATTTTCACCTTGTGCAAAAATAAACTTTAAAATTTCAGACATTTTAATTAAAAATATAATACTTATAGAGTGACTAATAAATGCAAGACAAAAAGAGAAGTGAAATTTTGAGTTTTCTATTTTTTGTTCAGCCTATATACCACTCTGAAAAGTTGATATGTTTTTTTTTCAATCGGATAATCAATTTTTTCGACTTCCGCAGAAAGTTATTTGTCTTTCCGGACAATTTTTTTCAAGTAACGGAAGACTTCGAATCTCAACAAACGATTTTTAAAGTAACAATACATTTACATATATAGTTAAGTATTATTCTTTAATTAGTTACAACAGTTATGAAAAAGAAATTTCTCCCATAATATTTAGGCATTTCAGTATAAAATTTTTAATTTTTGAAATCAATGTTTTCTATTATATGAATTTTTGACTTTAATAACTCAAAATAAAAGAGATTGTTAGTTTTTGCATGAATTTGAAAAGTGTACACTTAAGCAGCTCTGCTTTACGGTATTTTTGCGTGCTTATTTCTATGAACATTAATGATTCGGCTAGACGCCAACAGGAAATTATGTTTCTCTTCTTTTCACCATGTGCTTAGCAACGTTAGCAGCCAATAAAAATACAAACAAATTGGAAAAAAGAATATAAAAAAATGTGACAACGACCTAAAATCATGTAGTTATTTGCCTTCTCTTTTTTTTGAAGATATATGGCTTTTATAACATAAATACTATTTAAAATATGCTCGTATTTATTTGCACTTTGCGTGGATATTCATTCATAAACTTTAGTGCCAATAAATTTTTGCTATTTATCGTGACACTTTTTTATGGTATCTAATAAAGAAAAATATTAAAAACGCATGAAAAATTTAGAACTTCAAAAATATTGTACTTTTAAGATTTGTAGCTGTGACTTGTTTAAAATGTCATATCATCAGGCTCAGATTTTTGTACTCAGATGGTCTAAGCACCGGAAGATGCCCTGTTGCCTCACGAATCTAGGCATAAGTGTTTGATGAATAGGGGCAGCTGAATATAGTTTTCATGAAGATCAAAATGAGTTGGGAACCTCTGAAACGAACTCATTATACCAAAAGTCACAAGTTTTTTGTGACAAAATATATTCTTGAAACATTACTTGTTATTTTGCGAGACTGGGTCTAAAGACACAATTGAAAATTATTTCTTCGACGATTTTGTAAGAATTTACAACTGTTTCAGATAGTCTTTTGCTTGACCCGAAAAAAGGTATCAATCTTATCTAATTTAAATAGATTTTTAAAAAGATTGCCTTGAAACAAAAACAGATTTCATTCATTAAAGCAGCGATGGGCACGTAGTGGCACTTCCCGCCCTCATGACCCGAACCGCTATTTTGTGCTGTTGGCGAATTTGGCAATGAAAGCACAAAAATCTAAACATTTCGTTTTTTATTGCATGCATGCCCACCGCTGCATTAAAGCATGGAAATTTTTCTTGATTTTTTCAAAAATATTTATACAGAGTTAAAGAAAATGGTATGCACTTTTATATTGACTTGAGGTGTATTCCAATTAAGCAACCGTAATTGAAAATTTTTAGTGTAGAGAAGAAAATTTACATAAATTACTGCGATATTTGTGCACTCCAGGCATATCTATTTGTGTATAAAACCATAAATATTTTCGAACTTTTCTCCGTAAGTAAGTAGTTATGAAGATTATAAAACGCTGGAATCGTTTTTTTTTTTTTCTAAAACATCACAGGAATGATTTTTCACACGACTTTTTTATTTTTAATTATAGTGCATTAAATATAATTACAATTTAAATACGACATTAGCATATACTTATTTTATTATTCCGCCTTTTTTTTGTCTTTACAGAGTCAGTTGTAATCCATCCATCAATCAAATTGAAAATATAAATCATTTTAATAACTCGCGCTTATGTATCAAAAAAAGAAATCATAAGATAAGACGCAACTTTCTTCGCCAGTTAACATTTAAAGTCTTAAAGTTAACGTTTAATTACAAAAGCCAACATTCAAACAACCAGGTTCCGCTAGCTAGAATTCATTGACTATGGAGCTTAGCAATGCTTGAACGTTTTCGTTGGAGTAATTTGAGTGCAACCTATCGTTTACGTAGTGCAGAACTGGCGCGTGATAAGAAACAACGACAACAATGTGTCACTGTTCTATTCCTAGATGACACAAGTCATACATTTCGGATAGAGGTAAGTCTGTTATGTTTCTTCTTTTTTTTCCTTTTTTTTTTTTGTTGCTATCCAACCCTTTTTGAGTGCGCGTTTTTTGTTTGCCTATTCAATCAGATATATGAAAACAATAAAATAGATTGTAAAATACAATTAATTGCAATAAGTTCGACACACCATTTATTTGCTGGTTTCGATAATTTTATACAACTTTCACGGTTGTCAGAGGTAGAACTTAAATGAAATCGAAAGGAAATCATTTTTTTTTGTTGTGGGAAAACTTTGAACTTTATAAAAACACTTTTTTATCTCTAAAAGACGAATTTGTAAACTTGAATTTGCAATTGAAGGGCCCAGTGAAAGAAGTCCCCTAGTGAAAATAACATTTCAGAGATATTTCACGATAAGGTTAGAAATTGATCTGGAAATATGTCAGTTATGATAAAAAGAACAACAAAACACTGCAACATAGCTTTCTTTGAAGTAATCAATCGTGTTTGCTAGTGAAATAAACTTTGAGTAATAAACATTTTAAAACTAATGACTTAAATCAAAATCTATTGACCAAGGTACTTTTTACTATTAAATTTAGACTTAGGGACTTAACTTTAAATATTAAAGAAATGGCCATTGTGAAATGTATAAATACTCAATAATTATTATCTTTGTAGTTTGCTATCGTTGGTCAATATATTTTGAGTAACTTGAATATCAATAACACGGGCTCATAACTGCTCTATCACGTATGGTTTTTGAGATATTTTAACCTAAAAGTGCAAAATATCTGAGGTTATGTAGCAACGTGTTTTCACAAAACTATGTCTGAGATCTTAAAGTCAAGACTTCTTCTTTCAAATGGCGTTGAGTTTGCTCAAATACCATTTTTTTCACCGAGATATCGAATTTTGAATTTTTCATGTTTGTTATTTTCTCTATATACCTGAAAACTCATTACGGACACGTTTATATCAAAAGATTTCAAAATACGATTACTTGACGAAAAATAAAAAGATATTTCTGAAAACTCAACGGCATTTGAAAGAGGAAGACTTGTACTTTAAGATCTCAGACATAGGTTTTTGAAAACACGGTGCAACATAATCTCAAATATGTCAAAAAACTGTGTTTTTTACACTGCTAGGTTAGAATATCTGAAAAACCTTACGTGATAGAGCAATTCTGATCCGAATTCGGTTTCAGCAAGAAAAATAACCACGGAAACAACTATTCGTTGCCCAGTTGGATCAAATTTTCTGAATTTCGCAGGCCTGTGTTATTAATATCCACTTTATTCAATCTCATCTTCAGACTCAACTTCCGTCTTTATTGGTAACGAAGTTACACGTGAAGATAAAATGTCTCCATAGAAATTATCCATCAATTTTGCTGGGCTTAAGGACAATCGAGCCTAATATGCCTGTAGGTCGCTCTGTGAATATTTCTTCCTACACACCAACACTATAGAAAGAAAATGGCTTAAAAGGCCCTATCGTTTTATTTCTAAGAGAGAAACGATTTACTTTGTCAAAATATACATACTTCCCGGTATTGCGATATACCAGGAACTGGCTTTTCATAATTGTGATACAATCCCTTATAGCCTTTAACTTTGATTGATTTTTCCACGCCCTGGCTTCTTCTTAAATCATTTTCCATGAAATCACCTTCGAAAGGTTCTATTCTATTTTGGTGTTTAACAAATTTTACTATTTAAAAACGTCATAGAAGATGAGAACATGAACTGTTGACAGAATTGAGTACTTTTATGCAAACATATTTACGACTTATGGACTTTTGATAAGGAAACCATTTGTCTTTGGACCTCAGAAAGCAGTTGGGGATTTCTTGGCGAAAAATCGTCGAGCTGAAGGAAAATATGTATTTTGGTAGTGGCTTTTAGCAGCTTATAAGGCAAAAACGAAATCGAAACGAAAACGTTTACGCTGTATACGATATTTTTGTCAGATCAGCGGATAGAAAACACTTAATACCAAATTCGGACTCAAATTATAAAAATTGATCATTCCAGAAAAATTCGTTTATAATAGAAAAATGATTTGAAGATTTACTGAACTTGTTCTGTGCGTTATACCGAACATTTCCAAAAAATAAAAATTCTATGTACATAGACAAATTTCCACATCATTATGGAATAAAACGAAAACTGTTAAATTAACTTCATGCTTATTCATGAGTCTAGCCAAATGCATATATGTATGTACACCCCCTTTACAGAAGAAAGTTTCAATACAAAAGTTTGTTCGCTTGCCCATTCACTGCACCATCAGCCAATTGAATGTGTTAAATCATTTAAGCAAATGGTTTTACTTTTATTTTATTTATTGTTTGTGTACATTTTTTCATTATGAAATCAGTGAATAAGGTTCAATTAGAAATGTTCACGCACGCACTTTATTTTCACTTTAAGATAATAATTAAAAACTGTTTTCAACATGCAATTTGTAAAGCAAAGCAACATAACATGTCTGCTTGAATCTCTAAATATGTAGCTACATATCTAATATGAGTAAATAATTTATCGCACCTTTTAAATGCATTTTTTGTTCTAAAGGGTGTTTTTTTTAGAGGTATAGAGCTTCGAATTGAAATAAAACACAAGAAAATCGTTTTAATGTCCATCAATTTGGCTTTATTGGAAGGATAATTTTATGCCATTAATGTTTAAATATGATTTCGGGCATGTGGCCGCCGCGGCTGGCTCGAATAAAGCCAATTCTACAGGTCCAATTTTGAACCACGTTTTCGAGCATATGGGGCCGTATGTCGGCAATAACGCCACGAATGTTGGCTTCCAAGTCCCCTAACGTTTCTGGTTTGTTGGCGTAGACGAGCGACTTCACATATCCCCAAAGAAAATAATCCAATGGTGTCAAATCACACGATCTTGGTGGCCAATTGACAGGTCCATTCCGCGAAATTATGCGTTCATCGAATGTTTCCTTCAATAAATCGATTGTGACGTGCGCTGTGTGGCATGTAGCGCCGTCTTGTTGGAACCACAACTCATCCACATTCATGCCATCCAATTCGTGAACAAAATAGTCGGTTATCATGGCTCTATACCGGTCTCCATTAACGGAAACTGACTCTCCAGCATTATTTCGGAAGAAGTATGACCCAATGACTCCACCAGCCCATAGAGCACACCAAACAGTCAGTTTTTGTGGATGTAATGGCGTCTCAAGGGTCTCATGTGGATTCTCTTCACTCCAAATGCGGCAATTTTGCTTGTTGACGTAGCCATTCAACCAAAAATGAGCCTCATAACTGAACAAAATTTTGCGATGAAAATCAGCATCGAGATCAATCTCATTTTCGGCCCATACACCAAAATCACGACGCATTGCATGGTCTCGCGGCTTTAATTCTTGCACAAGCTGGATCTTGTAAGGTCGCAAGCCAAGATCTTTGCGCAAAATCTTCCATAAAGTTGATGGACAAAGCTCCAATTGCTGTGCACGGTGGCGAATCGATTCATTCGGGTCCTCTTCAACATTTTGCTCTACAGCGGCAATTGTTTCTTCGGTGCGTACTGTTCGACGTCTCTGCGGATGCGTATTATCACATAGAGTAAACGTAGTGCGAAAACGATCCATGGTTAACCGAATTAATTGCTCTGATGGACGATTATGTCGACCATAAAATGGACGGAGCTTGCGGTAAACTTCGCGAACTGAACCATTATTTTCGAAATAAATTTGCACGATTTGCAAGCGTTGTTCTTTTGTCAACCTGTTCATGATGAAATGGCAAACCAAACTGAACATAAATGACATTAGAGTTGCCAGATTTGACCATAAAATGCCAGTTTTATCTCTACTCGAAAAACAAACCTCTAAAAAAACACCCTTTATGTATATTTACACAAATTTTAAATCTTTAGATCAAACTAAATAAGGTGGTGGTGGTGATTTCGTCTTACATAGACCATAGGAGTACGCAAAACTCTACTTAAAGAAACTTTGTAAATCCTAGTGTTTCTTTTAATTTCACTAACATAGATACTTGAAAGTTTTTTCAGGGATTGTTGACCAATGGTTTTCTCTTGTTTTTAGCAAGATCGGGCCGAAAATAGAGGAGATGGTCTATTGCTTCTAATTAATTGGGTTCGTTATAGTTTCTAGCTGAATTGTTGTATACTGAGCCCATCTTAAAGGCGTGATATTCTATAGTAAAATGACCAGTTACATTAAACTGCACTCGCTCCAATTAAGGGAACAAATGTATTTTGTATTTTTAATATGGTGGACGAATTCACACACGGACTCTCTTCGTTAGAGAGCAATTGTTTATAAAGGGTGATTTCTTTCACCAAAGTTACTATAGAGATAGTCAAACGAATTATCAGTTCGCGCGCTTCCAGTGGCAATGATATTCAGTATAGTTCATCTAGGAACGTTTAGCATCAGAGCAAAGATTGCATATTAAGAAAATTTACAAAATTTAATAAAATTTCAACTTTCAATCTACATGATTTTTTGCAATTATGAAGTCAGTTGGCCGCCAAAATAGCGTAGTTTGACGCCACTGGATTATTTTTTTTGCAACGTGTATAGTTTCTCGCTTCTGTTGATAAATCAGCATCAATTGATGTTTTAGAAGCCAATATTACTGCGAAAAATTCGGACATAAGACTTCAATCCGCTTTGTGAGAAGTAATCACGGTGGACATATTCCAGAAACTGTTTTAAACCTTTGAAATGAAATTTTGATTTGATCTATGTATATATATATTTACTCCCAGTTTTCTGCAAGAAAAACAATTTATATTTCAAATCAAATTTCATAATTAAAAAGAACAGCCAATTTCCTATATATTCCAGTTTCCTTAATATTTTATTGTTAATTTCAAAAAACTGCTCTCGAAAAACCCGTTTTTGATATAACTTAAATTTTTAGAAGTCTATATCTTGACAACTATGTATGTGCTTACACCTTCTAGAAGTCCAATTAGGCCAAATATGAACAAGTTTTAGAATCTCATTTATTTTTCGTCGTCCGCTTCATATCAAATTCCCAATAAGGTACTTAGTGCATTGAAACATTTTAACACACTTTTATATATGTTGTTTCGATTGAAGGACTTTTAAAGCAGACTAACTATCAACGTGGAAATGCATTCTGCAGGTAGCTTATACAGGTTACTTTAGTTCGTATCGTATGCATTTAATGTTGCTCTTACTCATTTGTCAAATTTCGAGCCATCCGTGTAAACGGTTATTACGTTTTGTACGTCTTCCTCTCGTGACTTCCAAAATTTTCTTAACGAAAACCTTATTGGAAATCTCATATCAAATAAATAATTTGGGGATGAGTAATCTGTTGTGTACAATACACGTTTCTGTGTCCGTGTGGTAGAGTTGTTCAAATAATTTTTTTTTTAAATTGAATGCTACCATTCACAACAGACAACACACAAATCAAGACATCAAAGCATTCAACAGGTTTTTTCTCAAATCAAATATATTCGGAAAACCGTGTGGGTTAATTTCCAAGTGAACAGACTAAAAGTAATTTTTATCGTGGAATGTGATTTAAATGACACTTAAATTAGTTTCCATCAATTTTCAAAGAAACAGTCGCATCTGCTGAAAAAAATTGCAAGCCAAAACAAATAAATCGGCCGTAGTGATTAGAAGTCTGCATGAGTGCACTCGAAATGAACATCACCCCATACGACACATTGTGAGTCTATAGAACCCTTGTGCACAAACACGACAAATCAAATCAAAATAAATTGAAACACCAAACAGGTGAGATGAGTGCTGCACTTGCAAATAAAATGTTCTACAAGTTCAAGCCCTCGAAGTTTATTGCATGCGGAAGTTTATATGATGATTGTTTCGAGTGCACTCATGCTGACCTCTATTCTTGATTTCGTATTTATACAAATTTGGAATCAGATTTTTTGAATTTTGTCATGAAAATGACTAAATCTAACGATTAGTATAGTACTTGTACATAGAGTTCTCCCACTTATCTTAAATTTTTATTCTCGTGCCCAATTGAAATCAATTGATTGTTTTTTTATTTACAGAAACGTGCCAAGGGAAATGAAATACTCGATCAAGTATTTCATTTTCTGGAACTATCCGAAAGAGATTATTTTGGACTATTGTTTTCTCAAAAACCTGGCGAAGTTGTTGTAAGTAAAAATTCTAAAAATAAGATATTTTTTTTAAAATTGATTTTTTTTTTCATTTCAACAGCGATGGGTTGATGCACACAAGCAATTTAAAAAACAATGTAACAATTTAACACTAGATAATGATGCCGTTCCATTACTAGAGTTTAGAGTTAAGGTAAATTACATATATTGCAAGCGATTTCCAAGGTTTACTCAATATTTAATTTTACTTTACAGTTTTTCGTAAGTGATCCCAGTCGGCTGCAAGAAGAGTACACACGTTATCAATTCTATTTACAAGTAAAACGTAACGTATTTATCGGAAAGCTGCCATGTTCAATAAATACACAATGTTTGCTTGCTAGTTACACAGTACAATGTAAATTTGCTTTTTAATTTTCTTTGTTATTGTAAGTAATAAAGCATTATTTCTAATTACAGCTGAGTTGGGTGACTTCAATCCGATTGAGCACCAGCCAGGTTATCTCAGCAATATGCAATTATTGACTGAACAATCACCAGATGCCGAAAGAAAAGTTTCTGAATTGCATAAATTGCATCGAGGTCAGTTGCCAGCTGATGCTGAATATAATTATTTGGAGCATGCTAAACGTTTAGATTTGTATGGCATAGACTTACACAAAGCTACGGTATGACTGTATACTTAAGAGTCATAAACATTTGTAAGCGAATGACTTTATTTCTAGGATTCTAATGGAAAAGAACTGCAACTGGGTGTATCTGCTATTGGACTTTTGGTATTTCAAAATGGTTTACGCGTGAATACATTTTCTTGGTCCAAAATGGTTAAAGTTTCCTTTAAACGCAAAGACTTTTTCATACAATTGCGACGTGAACCGGTTTGTAGAAGTTTTTTTAGGTTTATTAAAAAAAAACATTTAATGTGCATTATTTTCTTACTTTTAGTCTGAAAGTTACGATACTTTACTTGGATTCAGCATGAGCTCTCATAAGCATGCAAAAGCTCTTTGGAAATCATGCGTGGAGCATCATTCATTCTTCCGTTTAAAACGTCCTCATAGGTTATCGCGCTTCCTTAACATAAGTCTGGGATCAAAGTAAGTGGAATTAGTCATTGTATAATGAAATTGTGAATGTTTAGTCTGCCAGTTAAGTAAATTTTAAGACTAATAATACATTAAATTTAAAATCGTTTGTATTGATTGTAATCCAGACCTTAGACACGTTCTTGATATTTGAACTCAATTAAAATTTCGACTCAAGCTCAAATTTGGAATCGTTAAAAAAATTGAATTGAAATTTAGATACGAAATTGTATTTATTTGTAATTTCGACTTTTTTATGAAACTAAGACTGGTAACTAATTATCTCCTATTTAAATATATCTTTAGGTATTTGGTGTCTAACATCGTTTCATAACTTTTATTTAACTTTTTTAATTTGTTATAGATTCTATTACTCCGGTCGTACCGAACTGCAAGCTGTCCAAGAATCCAGACAACGTGGTAAAATCCATAAAGCATTTGTGCGTTCACCCAGTAAACGTTTAATTAGTAGCGGTATTGGTGCTACCACCGCAACCTCACCCTTAGCAGCTCTATCCAACGGTGGTGGCGGCAGTAACTCCGACAGCAATGGGAGTACTTCACATAATGGAAAATCAACTCTTGCAGCTTTGGCAGCTCCGACGTCCATTTTAACCATAACGAAAACAAGCCGTCCATATGACAATAAAGTAACATCTAAGCAGTCGGATTCAATACCACGTAAAGCTTGGGAGCAGCAGAGTGATGAATACGATATTCAATTGTATGTACTTACCATATTTTGTATTCTATTTCATATATTTTGGATATATTTTTATCAGAGATGCTGGTTTCATAGAACACTGTACTCGTCCATATGATTCACCCATGCTGCCCGCCTATAGTTCTGGCAATCATAGCCCTATTCCGTCAACCAATGGTCTAGCCATTACAACACGTATTAGCATTACAGAAGATAGTGGCAGCGATTTAGTCACTATACGTTTGCAAGCCGATGAGCAAGGTCGTTTTGGTTTCAATGTCAAAGGTGGCATCGACTTGAGTCTACCAGTGCAAGTTTCAAAAGTTGTACCAAATACACCTGCTGATCGTTGTACACCACGTGTTTGCGAAGGTGATGAAGTTGTCATGATAAACGGTCGGGAGGTGCATGGATTTAAGCATGAACAAGTTGTTAATATGATTCGCGAATCTCGTGATTATCACAATGGAGAATTGCTATTAACAGTGCGTCCAAATTCGTTAGCGCCTATGTCAGAAGAAGAACCGCTTTATCAATATGTCCCCGAAAATGATGAAATCGGATCACATTCTAATTTGCTTGATGGGGATGCGCTTTTTAACCAAAGTCTTCTTTTACTCAGTGATGGTTTAGCTTCGGGTGCATTATTAGCTCAATATGAATTGATGTATCGCCGAAATCCAGACTTGACCATAACTGAAGCTAGGAAGCCAGAGAATGTCGTCAAGAATCGTTACAGAGATATTTCGCCATGTAAGTTGAATTGAGTTGATTTTATATCGTTGAAAAATAATTTAAAAATTATAAAGGATAAGAGAGTTCAACAAAAGTTGTGACTGTATATTTTTTTTCTTCTGTTTTAGATGATTGTACACGTGTATCGTTGGTCAACTCCACCACTGGTGATTACATCAATGCCAACTATGTGAATATGGAAATCCCTGGTGGTGTTGTTAACCGTTACATTGCCACACAGGGACCATTGGCCAGCACAACTACAGATTTTTGGCGTATGGTGCAACAAGAAAGCAGTCATTTGGTTGTAATGCTAACTACTGTTATGGAAGCTGGGCGCCAGAAATGTCATCAATATTGGCCAGTGACTGGTGAAGAATTGGTGCTCAGCGAAGGTTTCTCAGTAAAATGCCTAAGCGAACAACCTGATGAAACTGGTAGTTTTGTATTTCGTGAATTTATTTTAATTGATAAACGCACAGGGGAACATCGTCACATACAACACATGCAATACATGGCTTGGCCTGATCATTGTGTGCCATCTAATCCAAATTTATTTTTGGAATTCACTGAACGAGTTCGTTCAGCGCGTAATAAGACATTATTGCAGGAAATCGAAGAGAGCCTTAAACAGGTGCGTCTCCTTGATGCGGATGCAGATGAAAATGGTGGACTCATGAGTGAACGAAAATGTGCGGCGAGTAATGGTGTTACTCCAGAGGATGAAACTCCGGTGTCAACTAGTGTACATCAGTAAGTTTTGGATTCAACTACCGTTGGTTCGAATATTTTACAACTAAATTTTTCTGTAGATGTATTAGTGCTGCCAATCCGCCTGTGATAGTTCACTGCTCAGCTGGCATTGGGCGTACAGGTGTACTCATATTAATGGATACTGCATTGGCGTTAATGGAATTGAGAGAGCCCGTCTATCCATTGGATATTGTGCGTACAATGCGTGATCAACGGGCTTGTATGGTGCAAAATGTGGTAAGATATACTGTTCTACTAAATATATAGCTTTAACTTTGCTTAGGTACCATAACGATTATGATTTTCAAAATAAAAACACTGAATAACAGTTATTTTATCCAATTTGTACACTGTACTGCAAGAAAATTAAACATTTTTGATGTAGAGTAATACATACCAGAAAACTTTCAGGCATTTTTGAGTTCATAGGTCAGGTGTGCGGTAAGGTTGTCTGCTATCACTTATCTTACTTCTGATAGTACTGGACGGTGGTCCTCAACAGAACTCTAAACTCTGCATATCGTGGCATTCAATGGACTTCCAGCGAACATCTGAAAGACTTCGCTTGTTCCGATGACAAGTGCCTCTTCGCCACGAAGCAGTCCGACAAGCAAGAATATCTCACTACCATCAGACCTTCGCAAGAAGTTCGTCTGAAAATCAATAGTTCCATTATAGGCAGATCTGGCATTGAAGAAGTTTATAATTTCACTTATTTGAACAGAGTCATAACAAAATCTTTTTTTTGCGACATTGAATATCAAAAATTATTAATCTATTTTATTTAAATAGCAAGTACTTAAGGTTCCATAATTTGTTTCAATAAAAAAAGTTGTTTTCTTTTGAATTTTCAGAGCCAGTATCGTTTTGTATGCGAGTGCATCTGTGCTGCCTATATGAAAATGTCACGCCACAGTACTGCCATCGATGATAAAGACGATTAGTGATAAACATTAGTAAGTATTTTTAATTGGCCTTAATTCGAAATCAGCCAATTAAAATAATATATAGAATATTTGAATTAAGGATTGTACCTCTTAAAAATATATATCAATGTATCATCGTATTGCGAACAAAATTTGAAAGTGGAACTTTATAGTTTCATACATATTTTACCTTTTACTACACGGTTAAACCCGTGTCTGTTTTGTAGCTTATTTTGAGAAGACATTGAAATTAAATAATTTTAACACAGCATAAATTTTTTTCAACAACCGTATTAAATTTTCTACAAATACTGATTTTTTGTCAATGTTTTTTTTTTTTTGTATTTGCTCTCCAATGAATGCATTTTAAATGTATAGCCTAGTTTTATTATTTTAATAATAATCCTATTTAAAACTAAGACCATACTTCTTAAAGCATAAAACTCAAATTTCAATTATCAATTGACATTAACTTTAAACTAATTAAAAGTCCACACTTCCAAAAACAAAATTAAATAAAAATTTGGAATGCAATGGGTTAAGTTAAAATTTTTTTCTAAATTTAAAAAGTAAAAATGAATTATAGGTAAAGTAGCAAAAATTATTAAATTTCAAAATATCATATCTATGTATACACAATCAAATAAGTTAAAACATTGTTTAAAAAAATGATGAAGTATCGCTGCCTACAAAAAAAATCACCATTTTAAAAGCAAACCATTAGTATTCTGGCACCAAAAAACATTATTGTAATTATGTAATGCATATTATAAATTTATAATACGATTATCATACATAAAAATTTAAACTGTATAAATTAAATAAATAAAACATTTAGTTTAAAATTTTTGAAGATGTTTAATTTAAATTGCATTTGATAATAATATGATTCACACATAAAGCTTTAATCGAAAACGGTTAGCTCTCTTTTCTCAACATCTGGCTTATCCAGTTGACTCTGATAATCTTGTAATTCATTGTCCAGCTTGGCATATTTATGTTGCAATTCTTTTTCGCGCTCCATTTGTCGACGCACGTCTTCTTGCAATGACTGTTAAGTAAAAGGAAACAATTGAAATTGTAATACAAATGTATATGTATATTTAATTTCAATATATGTATGTACCTCTAATCTTCTTGGTATTGCCGTAGCTTCCTGCTCTGAAAGAAATTTAAATGTTGATAATGCCAAGGTGTTTTGCTCAATTTGTTCATAGGTGTCTTGGAGCTGTTTTATTAAAGCTTGTGCACGCGCTTGATAACCACCGGTGAGAATTTTCAATTTCTTTTCAATTTTTCCACAACGTTTTGCTTCCTTAGCCATATGACGTCGGTTATGTTCGAGACGCTTTTCAGCTGATTCTAAGCGATCTTTCTTGCTTGCCAAATTTGCACGTGTGTAACGATTTTGCGACGGCAAATACAATACTTGACTAAGACATTCCTTCCAAACCTGTGAGTATGCTTCAATTGGTAGATCGCCGTGGCCCATACCTTGCTTTACTACTTCCATATCTTCTTCAAGCATTTTGTTGGCCCCTTCAAGTTCCTCCTTAGAAATATCTTCATATGGATTAGATTTGAAATAACTTTGTAACTGTTCCATTTTGTTTTGTGATTGTCCTGGTACAGGATCCTTTACTGAATCGTAAAGTAGCATTGTTATCATTTCATGTTTGATTAATTCTTCAGCTTTTTGAAGTTCTGAAAGATTTTGTTTCTCTGAGGGTGGACGTAAAATTTTTGTATTTACTTCAGTGGGTCGTGGTAGCCCACGTTGTATTGTCTGTGAACGTTTAGCTAATTCACGTTGACGAGCAGCTTTTTGTTCAGCAATAGCACGAGCATCTACATCAGCTTGATCCTCCACAACGTTAGTTTCAACAGTGCCAGCTGTTTCACCATCCTCATGATCTGGCACAACAATTTCATAGTCATTACGTGGTGTTGGTAGCGTAGAAAGTCCTTCACGCAGTGTTGTTTTTAATTGTTTTTGAAAATTTTTATAGACTGCCGGTGTCTCTGTTACGCTCATACTTTCTTCTGGATTTATATTGAGCTTATCACGCACATATGCCGGTGTTTGTCCAATGGTCGCATTACCTGGAGTTTTGCCCACTGGTACAAGGGCGTTAGACATTGGAGTTGCAAAACCACTCGGTGTATTCGAATCACCAGGGCGTTGTGTTCTGTAAAGTGAATAGACGTTAATGTTTAAATGGAAGTAAAAGTATTGAAATTAATACAGGAAAGGCCCCTGGTTCTAAAGGTGTGTTAAATTTGACCCTATCATCGATTTCATTGAAATAAATGTGATTCAAATCAATTTCAATAATACGTGCGATATTAAGTTAATTCACATGTATTGTCTCAAGTCATTTTGTTTAATTAAAAACGATATAGGGATTATTGCTCAGCTATGTGAAACATTTCATAAACATGTTTACTATAAATCTCCAAATTACCTTTTATCATACTTTGAAAGTTTAAAAATGGATTTTTTTTTGTAATATTAGAGTACTTTCTTTGAAACTTTGTCCCCCAGTATCTTTGTCAAGTAACTGAATTCGACTAGTTAAAAGTAAAGTCGATATTGTTGACAACCATAATAGAGTCAACTAATAGATCAAATTACCCTCTTTCGGTCTACCTGCATAGCACATTTTACTCGGTAGTAGTTTGGTAGAAAAATGAAAAGATTTAGATTTAAAAACTTACCTAAAAGGTGTTGCTATAACCGTATTTGGCGTAGCTATAGTGCCAGATTTTGGCAACGCTCCAGAGAAATCAGATTCATGCAATGGTGTGTTAACTCCTCCTTTAAGTGGCGTTTCGGTATGCGTCAAGGCCATCATATTTTGCGCCTCTTGCATAATGCGATCGGTATAGGGTGCTGGAGTGCGCGGTGTTGCAGCGATTTGCGGTGTAATAGTGTAATCGGAAAGTAATGCATCAGTTGTTTCAACCCCACTCTCGACAGCAACTTCCTTGGCAATTTCACTTGCACGTCCCAACTTAACTACTTGCTGTAATTCTTGATCGGAAATTTGTGGTGTTGGCAAAACTAATTTAGAACGTTTTCGTTCCGGTTCCAAATTTTGCAACATAGCTGTGGGCACATCATTCTCTTTGCGCTGTTTTAATTTTTGTTTGTCTTTCTTGCGTTCACGTTCTTCTTTTTCAAAGCGTAATTCACCATCTAAATCTTGTTGCCGCATTTTATTAAAATCCGGTTCAAGCTTTTCTACGTGCTCCTCGGATGTATCGTAGAACCCAATTGCTGGTCGTTTTTCAAAAGGTATTTCCGAATTAAAATCAATACCCTTTAAGCGTTTACGATTTCCGCTGCCAATACCAGCTGCACGCAATTCGCGACGTTTTTGCAAAGCTGCCAAACGACGTGCCTCCTCTAATTGTTTTTCGCGTGCTTTGCGCTTAGCCTTTTTACCCTGAGTATTAGCGAGACGTGCACGTGCTTCTGACAACATTTCCAACTCTAAAAAATAGAAAAATTTGTATTATCAAATTTTGTGTTTAGGATAAAACTTCCAACCATCTTCATCCATATCCTTTGGATCTGGTCTTGCTGGTTTTGTTTCAGGATTTGGATCAATTTCACCAGGTTTTAATTTGCGTGGATCATCAACAGTATCTTCACCATCTTCTTTCCGCTGTGCTTGGTCACTGTTAACATGAAATTTTTGGAATAAAAATGACATGAATTTATCACCATCGAATTTTTGAACTCAAGAATACATTAATTATATTTTAATCACTTACAGCAAATATTCATATCTTTCTAAACATTGAGCTGCTGTACGTCCAATAATAGGCGCAATAGTACGCCACTGTGTTGGCATCAATTTGGCCAGATGAAGTAACTTTTCATCCTCCTCTCTAGACCATTCGGTCTTTTTAATGCTGGGATCAAGCCACTCATACCATCGAGCTTTGCACTGTTTCGCAGACTTACGGTGAAGTAGCGAAGCAATACGTGACCACTGATTTTTACCATATTTCATAACGGCGGCCTTAAGAATTTCATCCTTAAAAAAAGTACATAAGATTAGTTTTTTGCAATAATTTATAGGGGCACACAGTAGCAGTTCATGACTTACCTCAGTGTTGCGCCAAACACCGCCTTTGATCATTATACGCGGCATTTTGACTAAGGTGTTTAATTAAGAGTTTCAAACACAAAATTACACTTATAAAACTGATTTTATTCAATTAAAAACTAGCAAAGTGCACAAATTTACTACCGCTAAAAGCAAAACGAAACTTTGACTTTTAAAACCAAGGCTGCCACTTCACAAAATCAATTTTTTAGCAGCCGCGTTACCAACAACGCTATTTACACACATCTATTTAAGCGCTACCGTAGATGACAACTATTTTTTGTGCCTGTATTTCCAAAAAAGCTTCTCGTGAGTAGGGTCTATAACAAAATCACTATATTTGGGACGTAAAGAGCCCAAGCCCTATTTTCCGAACCGTCAAACTTTGGCTAAAAAAAGAGAAACAATGAAGCTATGGCGATAAGAGGTTCATATGGAAGAGTCGTTAGGCGACGTGTGGGAAGCAAAGTGTGATATAAGCAAAATATATGCAATGTGTCGTATAGAAGCACCCTAAGCCATACACCTTTCTTAAGGGGACTGGTAGGACATACATTTATGTGTGGGTGTGTTACTGTCTGACAAACTCATATTGGTCGTCCTCTAGCCAAATTACGTTTGAATAATTATTCATTAAAAAGAAAAAAATACGCATAAAGAGGAGCTTCAATTTGATGTGGGAATAATTTGATGATTTTTTTTTGCTTCTTCAACGAAACTCTTTGAAGCTCGTCACAAAAATTTGTCCCATTCTCGGCTATTTAAGAACAATTTTTGAATTCTTAGCAGACCCTGAGCTCTGACATGAAATTCAGGGCATAGCTGGGTCAATACCGGTTACTTGGCAGCCCTGGTTGATGCAAAAAAAAATGCCAACCTTACGGATATTTGGTAGTATACTGCGATTACAAACAATAGCTCCCTATGTGCGATTTCCGTTTCAGGCATGGTAATACACTTCGCACATATTTGTTTTCCTCTAAAAAGTACCTTCTCTTCTATTTCTGTTTGCCACTGGCCAAATGCTTTTATTTAATCTCTGGAAAGTCCAATTAAAGTTATGAAGTAATACTCGACTGCGCAGTGAATCTCTGCAGACTTATGAATTTGGTTGTTTTACGAACGTATCCAATTTTGACAGCATACGATTGCAACAGCACCTCGTCTGTTATCAGTTGTCATACAAACAGCTGTTTTTTGTTTTGGCTTTGACATTTTATTATTTGTTGACACTGCATTTTGGGTAGTGTTTTGATTGAAATGTAATCATTTTAGCAATTATCGCATCACATAATAAAAAAATTATCTAAAAAGAGTGCTTAAACTTACCTTTGTGATATAAGTTACGTTATAAGCATGAATGATAGTAACTTTTCTAGTTACGATAGTTATTTTTGTGGAAATGCGTTTCAGGTGAGTGGATTTTTTCTAATTAAATATATTTCATTAATTTACATTTTTGCAGGACTTATCGATCTCACACTTATCGGAGGCAGACCAGTCTAATGCTTTGCATTATTTTAATACAATTCCCAGCGATTTGCAATCGCAACAGTCGCATCACTTGCAGTTCCCAACCACAGTCGCACCAATAACACAAATTCATCAAACGTTGCCACAACAGAGTGCTATCAACGCTACCATTTCAGCACTACAATGTAATATCAGTAGCAATTGCAATACCACTGCTATCAGCAGCAGCAGCAATCACAACAACAGTAGTAATGCACTAAATAGTCTTCCTTTTGTGCAAATACACACGACAGATGTCCATCCGCCTCGCAATAGTTATGGTAATGTATTTCGTCGTAATCCCACCAGTCAAGAGGAAATAAAATCTGAACCCATAAAATCGGAAAGCGCTGAGACGAGCACAAAAGAAGCAACAAACAATACACCAACACCGCCTCCTAAAGCAGGCAGTAGTCGCGGATCTAGTGAACGCTTAACTTCTTCTGCAAATACAATCTGTCCCGATTCGCAACTGCCTAATGCACATCAGGAGTGTAATAATGTTGAAGATACTAGTAATGATTTACCTAGAACTACAATTACAACAATTCCAAAAATTGCCAAATGTTCTCGATGTAGTTATATAAGCTTAAGCGATGCCGGCATTGAACAGCATACTTTAGACAATCATTCCAGCAGTACTCACTTCTCAGCAGAAATTCCACAAAAATTTGTATGTCCAGGTGTGTATAATGTTTTGGTCAGGGCTGACTAAAAGGTAACCATATCCTAATTAAAACTGCTTGCCCTAGGTATATAAAAAGTATTCTAAAGATATGTGGCACAATATTTGTTTCCTCCCATGTATTCAAAGTGTCACTTCTCGAAAACTTTTTTAACTACCGAGATATGACTTTCACCGATTTGCTTAAATTGTAAGCAGTTGATTTCGAAAACTGTCACTGCCAACGTGTTATTATAATCTGGGCTTTATATGTGAGCACTGGTTTTGGTCTTAAAACCTTGGTTGCGGAGATAACGTAGTTGATAAACTGAAATTTCACCATATTGAAACATACTAAAATATCGAGTTCTAAAAAAAATCTAATTTTTTATACAGATCGGGACTTTGGGCCATATATTTAAATATCTCACATTTACAGTAAAAAACAGTAGAAACTTTTTTTAGAAATTTTACCTTATAACCTCTTCGTTAGCATGATCTCTTCCTGAGGTAGGGTCGTTTAAATATTCATCGTTGTAGGCCCCTTAAGTTCATTCAAAGATCTTATCATTATCTGTTATTTATGCACTAACATAAAATTATCTCTTTAAGGTTGTGAAAATACATTTCAAGCACATAAATCATTCTATGTCCATTTGTGCGAAGATCATCGTATGTGTTTGGATGAAGCTAATAAGCTACTGCAAGCTGTAGTTCAACTTTATCCACATCCAACAAGTGCAGCACACTCTGAAGCAAATGTTGAGCATGGAAATAAAGAAACGCAACCAAAAATATATTTAAAAAATGTTGAATGTTTACGTGAGCCACGGCGTGATGTATTGGAAGAACAGCAGTCAACAACTGTACAGTTAAATGACAGTAACTACTTTGGATTTGAAAATAGCTGTCCTACATTGCTGGTCAATGTAGATGCTGACAACAATAATGTTAACATAGCTTATGACAGAAACTTAACAACAAAAGATCTTATGCCGGATGTCAACTCAAGTGCAAACAAAAGTCGTCCTAAACAAAAAATTTCAATAAAAAGTGTTGATGTGTTGCGTGAGCCTGCATTACTGCGTCGAGATTTAGAAATACAAAATCTTAATTTTCTCACACAATGCAATGAACATGAGCTACAGGGTACATTGGAAAACGAAAATCAATATTTGTATTCAAACGCATTAGAGAATAATCACAGTTTGGTTTGTGAGAACAGTGATTCAGGTTTACCTAAAGAAATCAATACATTTGAAAAACCAAGGCGTCCGAAAATTTATATAAAAAATGTAGACATTTTAAAAGAACCACTTGTTTTATCAACAAATTTAGGTGCTACTGATTTGTCAAACAATGGCGGCAATAATGTAGGACTAGATTTCAATTTTATGTCACAAACACTGCAGCAAAATTCTGGCACATTTTTGAATACCTCAGACACAGGAACAACGCAATCACAAGTTTTTGATTCTAGTGGCACGCAACTCAATCAACTTGGGAATCTAGTTGACCCATTTCTATATGATGGTTCTAACAACAATTTCTTGCAAAACATCAGCGATTTGGACACATTTTCTTTAACGACCACCCACAATAGCAGTAATAGCAATAATTATTTGCTTGAAAGTCCCAAATATCATGCGGATTTGCAACAACAGATAGAAGAGAGTACGCCTGTTATTACTGAGCCAACGCCGCCACCGTTACCTGTATTACAGCAAAATCAAATAATGGATTCATCACCAGCATTAACACAAAATATTGGTGAAATAACGCAGCCAAAGCAAAAAATATTTATCAAAAATGTTGATATTTTGAAACAGCCACAATTCCAGGAACATCGGCGCACGCTACATCTACGCACGGTAGATGAATTAAATTTAATGAATAAAACAGAAGTTGAAAATTTAATTGCGCCACACTTGGATGCAACACAAAATTCCTTACATCAGGAATATAATGAACACAATAATAACATTCATATGTCATCTGATAATTCAAAGAATTCTGAAGAGACCTTGTACGATAATTTGAATTTAAAATTAAACGAAGGCGATAACGATCAAACACTAAATAATTGGGCAAATGATTATTCATTAGGTGAAGATCTCGACTGCATTATTACGGAACATACTGAATCAATGATTCCGAACGAAGCTGAAAGTATAGTATTGCAAAAGCAGTTGTATGACTTGGATACGCCCCAAATGTCTGTAATATCAATACGTGATGTAGAAGAAATTGCAGATGAACAAAACTCGGTGTCAAACTGCTTGTTGGATCATCAATTGACACATGCACAAGATGAAGAAAATATGTTTGGTTCTGCAGATGAAATGATAGAATCATCAGTTGTTGATGAACACAATAGCTTTAATATTATGGAAACAACAACGGAATCATTTCAAAATCAAGATATTGAAATGAATCTTTCCAATTCGGCCAGTGTCGATTTAGTAGAAACTTCTAGTGAATTAAAACGCGAACAAAATAATATTTTATCTGCTTCATCAACTCCATGTGCTGAGAAACCAGAGTTAATTTATGATTCATCAACGGTTAGTACAATGTCATCTGTTGGAGTACCAATGTCCTTGGTAATGACAACTTCATGTTCAACAACTACTGCTGTCGTTAG
Organism: Meiosimyza decipiens; assembly: GCA_963680825.1. NCBI lineage: Eukaryota > Metazoa > Arthropoda > Insecta > Diptera > Lauxaniidae > Meiosimyza > Meiosimyza decipiens. The sequence continues at coordinate 28,594,021 of OY804258.1, read as the reverse complement.
CTCAGACGCAATTAATAAAGAGACGAATGCTTCCTTAATTGGTTCACTTTCTGTTCCACCGTTGGCGCCTGTCTCGAATTTAGTCGATCATAATCGTATTCAAAAGACATCAGCATCATCATTTGCACCAGCGCCAGAAAAAGGACGAATTTATGTTGCAGATAATTTGATGGAAGTTACTGCTACAAGCATAGAAAAGCCATTAGCTGTTTCCGTAACGGGTGGCACATCTAATCGTGGGCGTCCTTTCGGTGCCAATCGCACAGGTATAACAAAGATACGTAAATTATATGGAAATACTGCTGCAACTGATATTGGCTTGAAGTGTAACGTACAGGGTTGTGCATTCCGTTTTAAGAAGACTGAAACGTTAGACTACCATAAGCGTTGTCACACTGGGTAAGTGGAAATTAAAAACTGGGCTTTGTTTTGAAAAAATCTAAACAAAGAAACACTGAAGAAAATCAGTGCTGTACCAAAATAAAAACAATTGCAATGCAATGGAGTATTTTTAGGAGAGAACGAAATAAAATATATTCTTAAAATAGAAAACCAATCTCACGAAGTTGAGGGTAGAGTTTAGCTTAAACGATTTGTTATAGGATAAAACGCTCACATTTCCATACTTTTCTGTTTAGTTTTAGGCTGAAGAACTTTTTGACGCAAAAGTTTCTTGTTGATAGCATAAAAATTGAATATACATAGTAAGGCCACTAAAAGTTTTTCCGATGATAAGTACAGGTGCTAAAAACGTGAAAAAACTCGGCAAGCATTCGAATTTTGCTCTCTGAAAAGGCTTACAAGACGTTTACATTCTGATGATGCTTATAACAAATAAAATGAACTCTCTTGCCTGTAAAAATGGGAGCAAAAAAATGTATATGTATATGTATAAAAAAAGGTGCATATCACGTTTTGCCCGTATGCCCTTCATGTACATACATATGAACATAAATCTTTTTTATTATAATTTTTGTAATAACTTCTCATTTTTCTATAGCAGCTCTACTGTAGCGCAATCAATGATATGCCCCGAATGTCAGTCAACGAATTTCTCGAATTGGAATACATTACATACACATCTGTGGCGAACTCACCAAATAGATATGGAACTCTATAGCTGTACATTATGTCAATTTAAAACGCCAATTTATTCACGATTGGTCAACACACATTCTAAAATACATTCCGACGAGCGTAACTACAAATGTGATCAATGTGAAAAAGCCTTTAAAAATAGCAAACAATTGAAGAATCATCGTCGTTGGCATCGAAATGCTGCGACCACAACTACAACGACAGGCACAAGTACTGCAGTTAAACAAACAACGGTGGCACTCTTACATCGGTGCAATGATTGTGGTTCAGCATTTTCACATCAGAAAACTTTACGTGAACATATTTGCAAAGAGAATAGCGATGTTAAGAAAGTAATGCGTTGTGAAATTTGTGAACGTGTAGTTTCTTCTAAATCATCATTAAAACTACATATGTTAACTCATGAAGCGGCCAGTCGATTTACATGTGATGTTTGCGAGTATAGAGCTAATGATCACAATGCATTTAGACGACACAAAATGACACATGACAAAAGTAAAATGTATATTTGTCCATATTGTGATTATAAGTCCATACAAAGTGTAGCCTATCAGGTAAATATATTTGAGAGTTATTACTTTAAAGTTGTTTCGTTTAATTGTATTTTTACTTTAGAAACATATACAACAAAAACATCCTGAATCAGCTGATAATATTGTGCTTAAATGTAGTGTTTGCAGCTTTTCCACAATTAATCGTTCTTTGCTTAATATCCACATGGCGAAGCATGCAAGTAGCAATAGTGAAGTTGTGACCCCGCAGCAAATAGAGTCGAGTCCACCAGCAGCCTCCACTGAAAAATCGTTAAAGGAATCTTTTCGCATGAACAATGCAGATATTGTAAAGAATAGTGAGACTGATTTAAGTTCACAACAACAGCAACAAAATAGAAACAAAATAAAAGTAAAAAGTGATCTTGTACTTACAGATCCGTCGAAATTCTCCAAAAACACACACACAAATAGTATGACAACACTTTTAGTGCAATGTTTTGATAACGCAATAACGTAAAATTTTTGTACAAATATTTTTACTTGACCAAGTTGTGCATTTTAAAAAAGCTTGTATATACTATATATAAAAGAAATTATATTTTTTTAGCAAAAATGTTCTTACTTTAAAGACAATTTTTGCATTTTCGCTTAAAAAAAAACTATGTATATAAAAATTGTAATATATTGACTTTTTTAATTATAAAGTGATAAATAAAACAAATTAATTTAATTAAAAATGCTAAGATTTTTTTATAAGTTTATTATGTAAGCTTTTTAATAATGAAATGTTCATATAAAAATGAATTAACAGGCGATTGAATATATTTTTTTTACTGTTATTTAAACATGGTATTTACGAAAAAGTTTAACATTTAAAAAAAAATTAAAAACAATCTAAATATTTAATATTAGTTTGACTATATGAAAAGAAAAATCAATATATAAGGAATCTTAAGGTTGATAAGACCCTTTTTCAGCAATGTGGCATCGGAAAAAGGTTTGTTTTTATAAAAAATATTTGTGTCTTACAACTTCACTATATCGTCGCTCGGACTATAAGCTAACGAATGTTTTTTTTTATTTTATTAAGAGTGCAAAATGAAAAACTTTAAGCTTAGTCACTTTTACTTTATCTTTTGAATCAAATAGACGAAAAGAATAGTTAAGATATTGATTTTGTTTGGCTCAAAATTAAAAACTACGTTACATAATCTTCTCAATTTTAGGGGCACATCAAAAAATTTAACTGAAATTTAAAATATACTATAATCAGGTCACCAAACTAATAGCAAGAAGAACATCAAAGCAGGTAAATATGAAACTGATCTCGGAACTGTTCAAGAATGAGAACAATAAAGGAATAACGAGTCACGAAGCGAATATGAACAATACTTTTGATGGTCGAAACAACATTGTTAGAACTTTAGATTATATTAGTAAGTTCAAAACCTACAAGTTGTCACATGCCGTTTATAGTTTCTGTCAACACAAGAATTTTAGCTAAAAATATGTAGGTGCCAAAATCTTGTTGCGCTGCCTTTTCTGTAGGTCTGTGCTAGTGATACAGGTATGTTTATGTGAAACCTTTTGTTTAGTTGCAAAACCTTTATTTATTATAAGAGCTTATAATAAATTGAACGATATTTGTTTAGAACAAAACGGTGTAGTATAAATAATATGAAAACAGAAAAATTACATTGCCAAGAAAATCAAAGACATAATAGAAAAGCCCTTTAGACTTTTAACATGACAATGTCATCTAACGTAATCGCCCTTATAATGAAACTCCTGAGGAAAACTGTTCTCTCGGATTAAATAAAAGTATTATGCTAAAAAATATTTTCTTAGAAATAATCTCGATTTTCAGAGATAAATGATAAACTCAATACAAAAAACTTACTTTACCAAATAATAAGTTTGGTTCCATTTACCATGTAATTTTTGCAAATTAAATTTTTACTACTCGGGTGCCATATTCGCTGGAATGTTCCATTTCGACAATGTACGAAATTGAATCCATTTCACAAAATGCGAGTCAAATGCGAGATTACTTTCCTAACCATCTATATTTATTAATTTAATTTTAATTATTTTTGTTGTCTTCGCCATAGAATTGTGGCAATTCTGATTGCAAACGTAATAAGCGAACATATGTGACCAGCTTCCAGTCCTTAGGGTTGCCGCTCTTATTTTCAAATGTTGAAACATATGAAACTAGCTCTTGTGAACCATCCAGATCGAGATCAGCAATTAACATAGAATTTTCTTGATTATTCAAATCTGGTTGGCAAACAACTTCATTGGGTTCATTACGACAGAATTGTATTATATTACTCTGCGATGTATTCTCAATGCGTGTATCAGCACCAATAAAAAGTACAAGTATGACTGTTTCAGTTATCATTTGCATTTTATAATTGTTGCTCCCCAGCAGTGACCCACTGCGGACACCGCCTCCAGTTTTCTGTTGATTGGTCACATTGGCAACGCTTCTTTCAAAACGAGCTGCACTTAAATTGTCGTCAGCTGTTCCTACAACGTAGGTGTGTCTATTTTGTATAAAATTATCAAACATATCGAATTTTTCATTTGTTGGGAAATCGTGCTGCAATGAACGCTTTTCTACTCTGTTGTTATTCTTATTTAGTTCTCCTTTGGTATTGGTTTTTCGGTTTGCTGTACTTCCAGTGCTATTTATGTCATACTTTTTACCACTTTGCTTTTTTTCTTTCTCATTTTCAGCTGTATAGTTTGACTTTAGTAATGTGGTCCATTTCCAGAATTTCATTACAAAACCAGACATTTTAGTTTTACTATTCTTGAAGTGCCATTGAGCCGGAACCATTCCATACATACCTGCATTTGTAAAGTTTCGCAATATGTTTACTTTACCATCTTTCGTTTCACTCAGTATAAGTGTTACATCACAATCTTCAGGGCATTTACCACGATTTTCAACAATCATTTCGCGACCACTGAGTGAGTATATACTGCGCTGCGCATCAGTATCCTTACGCTGACCATAATATCGATGTTGTGCTATTTTTGAAACAGGCATTAGCTTATGACTCACAATCGATTTGTTCGTGATTAGTGAAAAAAGTTCTGCCAATGTTTTGGAACGCTGTACTTCTGTATTATTGCGTACACAATTAAAAGTTATGGTCTGTGAGTTTTCCAACTGAAACTTGCGCAGAAAATCGCAATTATGTATTTTATAGCCCTCACCAATAGGTGTACCAATACGCCCCGATATTATGCGCAAATAATTTCGTCCAGCAACACTCGTTTCACTTGCATTTGATGTTACATTTTTAAGCTCATGTTTTCGCATTAAGTTTTTAGTTTTCTGTTCCAAAGAAGCAGTTGTTACATAGAGTATTTCCAATACACCATCACCATCTAAGTCTGGTAGTATAATGGGAAAATCTGCAGTGTCTAGTTTTTGTGTAGATCTTTCTCTGAATTTCCAGTGCCATTGTCCAGATATTGGATTTATAGCACCCAATTCCCCATATTCATCAACTACTAGACAATCTGTTTTGCCATTTCGATCCACATCCAACAGCGTGCAGTCAATAGCTACAGGTTCATCTACCATTTCATCAAACCATGCCACTGCACCAGAACTACCGATCAAGCATATGATGCCATTTCGTTTTGTTTTACTCGCTTCGAATTCCGGGAAAAATACATCGCCACGATAGAGAAATATTAAATTGTTTTCCCAGCTTCGTAGACCATTTACGACGTTGACTCCGCCTTTCATTTCTATTTTTGTGTAGTTATTAAGCCAATTGTGCGTTTTAATGCGATCCACTGATGCAGGACAAGTTTTATCCTCGCCGCAAGGTACCATCCAAACAAAGCCCAAAATAGCAAATAAGCATAACACTAGCGATGCGGTAAAGCATAGGCGTCGTGCTGGTGACATTGGTTCGTTGTTTGAGTCCTTAGAGTCGGTACTGCTACCTAGTATGGCTACGTTATCCGCATCGATGTGATTGCGCTCATCGTAGTCGCTATTAAAGCTGGAAAAATTACTACCACCAGCGCAATGCGGACCACCGGCATCACCATTTAAGCCGCCAACATCAGACATCATGACAGAGCGAAATGTATTCTGCATATTGGTAGTGTAGCTGCTGGGTTGATGGTGTTGATTTGCTAAAAAAAGAGAAATGTTTTAAGAGTAGGAACCCTAAGCTGCACCGTTTTACTTTTAAGTTTGATCAATGGGAGAGTCCTGAAATACTTTCTAATATGAGCCATTTACGAATGCACTCTTATGCTAAGCGTTATCTTTAACAAGTCATTCAGGAGTCCTAACAATCTTTTAGAATTATATAATCTTTTGATCGTGTCATCGCAAGGGTGGGCGGTAAAGATTTTTTTTGTGTCTGTCCTCAAGTTTCATATTAATGAATCGCAGTATCTGCTGTTAAAAGCTATAAAATATTTCTCTATTTGCAGTTCAAACATCCTAGGAAAAAGAAGTATTGTCTTCATCGAGAGTCACCCTAGCTGACTTGCTTTTACCTTCTTGCTCACAAGGGTGTCACATTTTATATAGATACTTTTATTTGGATCCATTATGCAACATCACTCCTTAAAGAAACTATTTTTAGCGTTATTCAATAAAAATCATTCATAAGTAATTGGTATAAATAAGGAATTTTCTTCGTTAAAACTGTTTATGAAACAATAAGAGTTATGCATTTTTTGAATAAGGCTGTAAGAGTACTTATATACCATGCACATAACTTGTCAAAAACCCGCCTAATTGAGCTCAAAAAAATATTTCTGGTCAAGGTTGTTTCCGAAAATAAAGGAATAAGACTTCAAAGACTTTGGGTCATATTTTTAAATAATCTATCAGAGAGACAACATTCAGAACAGGAATAACTCGGGCTTAAAATATCGCCTAATCTACATGATTTTAAATGGTCTAATCGCGTAATGGGCCTTGTGGAGGCCCTATTGAGGAGATAGAGGACACAAGAAAACGGATCTCATAGTAAATATTCACTGTGCTACTTTATTAAACAAATAAAAATTAGTTACCCCCTCCCGAATAAGACTGCAGTTTCTGATGGTACTGTTGTTGTCGCTGATAGTGTTCCTGTTGCTGCTGCACAAGTTGTCGCTGTCGGTGCTGCTGACGCTCTAACTGTAACTGTCGTTGATATTGAATTTGTTGTGGCGTTGACTGTTGCTGTTGATTTAAGGCCAAAGTGTTTGGCGGATTTCTATTGCCTAAGCGTTTATTTTGTTGATGTTGCTTTTGTTGCAGCTGCTGCTGTTGTTTGCGATGTTTGCTTAAATTGTGAATTTCCTCCTCAGAATCGGAATCAGAATCGCTCATCACCTGACTTAAGGGCGCATAAATGCCTTGATGTGGCGATTCAGTGTGGAGCATTTTAACTATGTAGGCAGAAAAATCAAAATATAAGAAGAATAATATTAATTTCCAAGAAATTTAAAATTTGCGCAAGTGGAAAAATCAATATTTTGGTTATTTGAACGCAAATCAAAATGAACATTTATTGCTTACCTTAAATCGAAATCGAAAACAATCACATTGACTGCAAGTCGTTAGCAACATAGTTTTTATACTCAACACATTTAATCGAACACTTTTGTTGATTTTTCTTTAAAATAAAACGAAAATAAATGCAGCGGAAACGGCTTTGCGTATCAGTGAAAATTAAATGTTGTTCTTTTGGGCTGACAATACTGTATGACATTTCCGTTAGACCGCTGACAGAAACGAAAAATGGCTGCCAAAAAAATAAAAAACAAAACACATGACATTAGTACGTCGAAACTCTAATGCAGGACGTACTATGCAATGTTGCCACAAGGTGAAAGACTAAATGAACATGGAATTTGAAAAATGAGTTTTTTTTTAATTTAATTTTTACCACTTACTTGTTTATTTTAATATTTAGCATAATGAAAGAAAGAATGAATATTCCCATAATCTAAGACTTTTTACAGCAAACACAGGTCTTAGGAAACAATTAATCAGATAAACATAATAATTGTGAAACTATACTCGTAGTAGTACACACATCCACAGCACCTAAGTTAGGTACCATTCGACACAAGGTCATTAAAATAAAACTTAGGCGATTATTAGACAAAGGATGACCTACATATCTATTTTAAAAGACCTACGAGTAAGTTACCATATGTTTAAATGTGTATTTACGAATACTTCAAATCTTCCTATAAGTCGTAACATATTGATCTTTCGAAAATTTCTTAGCATCAAAAATAATAACAATAATGATGGAATTTAGCTATTACAGCCTTCTTAGCAATTTTAGCTTGAAGCTTTTAAGCCACATAAAATGCTTATATAATAAGGGAAATGAAAAAATTTTGGATGCAATTAATTTACTATTTTTTAAAATTTTTTCTTAGCTTTATCGCACTTTTTCAATATACCCACTCAGACCGTATGTACAAAAGCGCACAATTGCATGAATGCAATTGTATGGTTTTATTCACATGGTCTAGAAAAATTTTACCCATCGTGCTGTGGGGCTCGGACAACACAAACATAAAGAACAACAACCATTAAGCTAAATAATAATAGTTATTTTTCAATCTAAGCTTGAGTTGACCTTTTGACAAGCTAATATTATATACATCGCAATTGTTAATGAGAGTAGGCATGCGATTAAAAGGAGCTGTAGCCATATAATTAGTTCTACTGACAGGTTGGTAAAATAATTGATAAGAGTTACGGTTACTCCTACGATTAGTGTAAAAAAAGTAGAAATATTTTAGCATGCAGATGCAACCAATGTGTTAATGTTTACAAAATATAGTCTCTATTATAGAGCAACAACAAAATACAATGTTAGCTAAATTTAGTTTGTAAGCAAACAAAGCACAAAGAGGAATAGAAAATTTTAAGCGCGATTAAGCAGCAGCAATAGGAAAATATTGATTAAATAATACATTTTTTCAAGCTAAAAAACAAATTTATAAATCACAATTGCTACACATGCACTATAAGATCAGTTAAGCTAAAAATTAATAAAAGTCACTACACAAAGAGACGCTACCTTCACTAACGAATAGACAAAGTCAACTGAAAACTATTAATAATTTCTGGAAAATTGAAACTCTTTATAGCAGACTTAGAAAAGTTGAACCCTGAAGAGATATAGACAAACTAAAAAGGGGACAATAAAAAGGTGGGGAAAAGGAAACTCATTCAGCTCTTCAGATTTTTATTATTAGTAATTATTTTAATTTCGGTGCATGAAGCATTGCCTAAGAATAGTCTTACCTTGGGGTGGAGATAGGGACATGAACAGAAAGAGCAGAACAACGTCTGCAGGGTACACTAGTTTTATTATAAAAATCGTCCAAAGGTTTGAAAAATACTTATTTTTGAGTAGTTATTTCCATACATGCTTCGAACCATTTTTCATGAAGATCGAAAGAAACGCCCAAAAAATATTCTTCAAAAAAAATATCAGATTTTCAGAGACATTTTTAAGGAAAGATTCGTAACTATGGTTTTTTAGTTTTGATCCAAATTTCACTATGTTCTATATTATTCACTATGTCCACAACCAATTGTTCCTCGTGTTTATGAACAAGTGTTCATCCTAAAATTATCGTGAATTTAATTTTTTTAAGTATCACGATGAAGTAAAACTTTTTTTTTAGGCGATTATTTATTTTTTATTTGTTACTCATCGCATTTTTGGGTAAATTGTCTTAATGGCATAAGATCCAAAGCAGACCAGGTATTTCTATTTTCCGACTTTTTTTTGATAACTTACTTTTTTTTTTGTTTCTATTAGGGAAACTAACCAACCGACATTGAGCTTTACTGACTTCTTGATTTTCAATATTTAGCCAACTTTTAATGGAAAAAGCAAATGGATAACATATTTGTTCTTATCACAAACAAACGCTAATTTTTCGAAGATGGATAAGCACGACTAACACATCTTTTTTTGGAAAATAAAATAAAGAAGATATTTCCATGCTTTTAATTTTATGTTTTATTTCATATTTTTTTTTTGTTGATTTTCTTTTAACATTAATAGTTCAAAGATGTCCAAGATAAAAATCTACATCGATAATTGATCTCTCCTCCCATAAAAGTTTTGATTTTTGTTAATAGCTAATTAACAATAAGAGCTATTTAAAAAAATAATCAATCTTTTTACAATTGAGCTGCATGTTCTTCATTTTTACATCGAATTAGATCAGTTTAGGTACATTAAATAATATTATAAACAATTGTTGAATAATAGTTTTCGAAAACGTCCAAAAACTGGCTGGATTTAATTTTAATACGTTTTCTTAACTTTAGTTTTGTTTATAAACTATAAATTATCAGCTTTCATGCACGTTTTCTTTTATATAATAATTATGATAGTGACAATTTTACACATTTTTTGTGTGTATATATATGTATGTATATATAGTATTTAAGTTAGTATAATATAAAGAAAATTTATTTACTTAAGTGTTATCATTAAAAGATATTTTGAAACAAATGTAAATATGAATTTTATATTAGATCACTAAAATACTTTTGTATTTTAAAATTAAATTAAAAATGTTTCCCTTAATCATTTAATGATTACATATATCTATATTGGTTGGTTTGTGAATTTGATTTGTCGTTTAATTCATTTCCTCATGATTGGGTACTGAACGTTTACCCCAAACGCCCGTTAATTTTTTCCAGTCGTTTGTTGAACGTTTGCCCCACATTCCTTTTAGATTATTCCAGCCAGTCTCACGTTTTCCCCAGGCACCTACCAAGTAAACTGTGATATAGAATTTATTTCTATTGTCAAATGACATATCGCTCATTTTTTATAATGATCACACATTTGTGGGTTGAGAGTCTTTTTTGACTTTGACTTAGGGTTGACAGTGACTAATACTACACTTACACATACTTCTTTCTTTTCATAAATAGACTACTCAAGGGGATAGCGTATTGCAATCAAAGCATTGTTAAAATTTTTCAAAAATTTAGAGTTATGTTAATTTTTAGACACAACCCGAACAATAAATTTCAAATTGTTGGTCTGTAAGTTGGGGCACTACGTTGCAATTATGATTTTCGATACAAAATTAACGTAGTCTTGAGAAGAAAACAATTTAATTTCTAAGATTTCAATGATTAGAAATGTTTTTACTCAAGAAAAGAGCTCTAAAAACTCTAACTCTATCTATACTTACTTAAGAGAGCGTGACAAAATTTCTTCACAATACAACTTTAAAAAGTTCCTAGAATTTCGCAAAACATTTTCTCACTTAAGTTACCGTGTGGCGGAAACGAGGACAAGTATTGCAAGTTAGTAGACTTAAATAGTCTTAACTGTAATGTAGTATCTTCATAACAACATTTGCTTAGATAAAACTGAGTGTCCTAATATAGATACCGACCCAATTGCTGGGCCCTTCTCTTATCCTTGCATGATAAAGCAAATGGAGAAAATATCTTAATAGGAAATATCAATCTACTGCGAAATGTTTGGCACTAGCCAAGGTGAAAAGATTAAGGACTTAATGCATAGAAAGCGAAAACTATCTATCAGTCAACCCAACAAAATGAAAATGTGAATGAATAAGTATGAGAAATACCGACCTCCCCTAAAGGCTTTTAAAGAACTCAATTTTTGGAAAAGCATTCCAGCAAATTTGCAATCATCTATCAAATGAGCGATATAACGGTTACAAACCTCTAAATTTATTCCATGCCGGCGCATTCCTTCGTTTACCCCATGCTGCATTCATGCTCTTCCAGTTACGTTTCTCATTTAAAACATTGTCGTTATCACTCTGTTCCATTGATGCCAATAAATCATCGTTCAGCTTATAACCATTATTTGTGCCATCTTCATTGCTATTTGTTGCATACGATTGATGTTGTTTATTTGCCAAACGGTCTAAAGTTGCGCCATTCGTCAAATAAACTAATGAATATTTCAATATCTCTGGATGATCACTTGCGGAAAGTGGGCCACCACTAGCTGTCACAATTGGTATCCATCTTTCAGCTAAAATTGAATTATCATCGGTAGGCTCAATATTCCAGTCACCATTAGCAATAGCCCGTTTACCCCATGCACCTTGCAGTTGCTGCCACGCACGTTTTTCCATATTCGCATCGAGCCAGGATTCACCACCATCACTTGATATAGCATCATTTGTTAAACTTTTGACAGCGTTTGCATAGTTTTCATTGATTACGTTATCTATTGTCATCTGTTCTGGTGATAACGTCGATGAGACCATCTCAATTTTTGCATTAATAAATGTCAGCGCAGAGAATAAATGTAAAACAGTCGCCACTCCTCCAATGGACAGCAAATGCTTACAACTTAATCTATGGAAAAGTGCCATTATGTTGATATATTAACTTTGCGGGTATCTAGAAAACAGTTGAAGAATGCAAGAAAATAATTTTAATGATACAGTAGGCCCAAATGTGATAAGTTAAATAATTGCCTTCAATTTAAATGGTCATGGATTAAAAAAATTTAGCAACCGAAAAATGTACATACATATGTGTTTGTCGATAAAGCCTGAAAGAAATCGACCGAATTAATAGCATACTTAAATCTCTTAAATGTCCATGTGCACTTAAAATGCTGCAGCTGCGAATCATAACCATATTGGCATGCATAAAGCATTTGTTAACATTTTTATGCCATGGAGATATTTATTACTGAAATTCAGCAATTAAACGTAATGAACTCAAACAAATCAATACATGAAGTCATATGTAAATTTTTAATTTTTGTGTCAATAAAAAAAAACCTTAAATACACAATGGCTTTTGTGTTTTTACACTCAAGCCAATTAAGTTGTTTTGAAAAAGTCCCATGGGAAGCCTAAAACAGAAGCAAGAAACAAATTCAACACTGCCGTAAGCAGTTCCACGCTATTCACCATTGCAAACATCCCCAATTCAACCATTGTCACTACCAAGCCATAGCTCTATGATACGTTAAAATTATCGTGGGCGCTTAAGTGCCAAGTGAATTTCATATTTGGCACTTTATGCGGCCGTTTTTGGTCATATTAAGTAATGCAGCCTGTTGAGCGGTGAAGGAAAAAATAACAAGGATGTGATTCTACAATCAAGTTTTCCTTTGGGAATAATTTGATCTCACGCCGACTTTAAGTTAAAAGGTGTAATAACTGTAAGAATTTATTGCTGCCTTCATCCAACTTCAGCCTTTGGGGCGTATGCATTACAGGATGAATAGGCACTAGAGCGGTTATGTGTGCCTACGCTTTCTTTGTTGTGTAAATGTCACAAGATGTTGATGAAATGACAATTCAAAATTTAGCGGTTAATTATTAATGTCATCGTTCAACATATCACTAATGGGTTAAGCAAAAACCATTCAGAAAAATTGCGATATTACGAAAAATGTTGCATTGCTATTTTTAGCATTTAGCAATGTTTTCGAGCTTGTAAGTTTAATTCTATTATGTGCGATGAAATCCATAGAAGATTACGAAATCGATCGTTTTAGTATACGACTTGAACATCAATGCAATGTCGGATGCTTTACTAATTTGTATAGGAAATATTTTCAGTTGTGCGTAAACTAATCATATTATATATAAAGAACCTGCTGCTTTCGAGAAAGGTTTTTGTTTTCAACAGTGCACTTGGAGCACTTAAAGTTGCATTTTTTATATATTTTTTGCTCAGTATATCAGTTTTTTCTGAAGTAAAAACAAAAACTTCTTTTCTTTAGATTGACAAATTTTTGAAGAAAAAATTTAAAAAAAGAAAGAAAAAAACAGTGCTCGGCGACACGCCTACCAGTGCTAATGTTATCTTATAAGTCCCTTAGAGCCGTAGGGCCTTAACAAACTCATGTATTATAGTTATTTTGATTCCTGGTTTATCTCATTCGGCGCTATGATTTGCTTCTTCTTTCTATGCAACTATCTCTATGCGAGATCCACCAGAGTGCTAACCGACAAGTTCTTCAGTGTCGTTTCTAATCATTTAGACTCTCTATTGCCAGTGCCTTTTCATAATCTCAGTTGATTCAAATCGAAGTACGATTGGTAGCCAAATGAAGCTTGTGATTCGAAATCGTGGGAGTTACCACATCTTTAATGTTCGTCTCAAGCAAGAGTTTGTATTCATCTTTTTTACTTGTGAATTATTGGTTTTGTCTCATTACAAGACAATAACTCTCGATTTGATAATTTTATATGCAAATAAAAAGAAGAATCCTCAAGATTTCGCTTTGAACTCGTTCTTAAGAAGCACGTGCCTATGAGTTGGCTTTCTCTATCCCTAAAAACTCATACTATCAAATTATGAATCAACGAGTACTTGTAATTTTCAATTGCATTTATTGATTGGTGGCTTAAAATATGTAAATTTACAACCGCCTATTATTTGTAATGCTCGTTGTAACAACGAAATTTGTTTATCTAAGATGATTATCAAAATCAATTGTAAATTTTTCTACTTTTGTTTTGCATATCTTAAGCTCAAGTTTATTCAACATTTATGTGCAACATCATCATCATAAATCTTAACAGTTTCTTAATTTACTACCACCCATTTTATTTGTTTACGCCATTTGAATATCGTTGATAGTTTCGGCGGTAACTTCTTTAATTTTAGATTTTCACCTGCTTCGCTGTCATTTTATGGCACAAATAAAATTTTTCATTTTATGCTGCAAATGCCTGACCAGACATTGCAATGAAAAATGAGTTTCAAGTTATACTTCATGGCGGTGAAGCTGTAAATGTGAGTGTACTTGATGCACATGGGTATTTAAAGATGAAAGACTAACTTAGTAGTATTTCATATTTTTAATTTAACTTTAATTACAGTATGCAGCTAAGAAATTTTGAACACAAAAAAAAAAGTTATTTGAAGATCTGGATGCATCAAGGGGTTAACTATGAACTTCAGGATTATGAGATTACAACATCAAACATTTCAAGGAAAGGGTTAGTTTGACTTATGATTCAATAAAAAGCTAATACATGAAATTATTTAATTTCAAAGCTTACTAAAATATTTTACATTTGATATGTTCAGCTCATTAGCACGAATATCAATAAAAGCAAACTTGGACTAAACTTTGACTGGAAACAAATCAATCCATCTGATCATACTTTTGAGGAATTGAGTTTTAACTTCAATGAGTATAATAACAAAAAATAAATGATAATGAACCAGATTGATTTTCTTAAGAGGACAAAAAATTAGCAAGTAGCCGAAATCAAACTTTGGTGGGGTTAATGTTTTTAAAATAATGTTCGCATGGATCGAAATATGAAGCTAAGTGCAAAGATTTTGCAATTCTCTTTTTAAGAACAAATTTTCTTTCTTTGAAATGTTATATGCAAAGCTGTCCTTTCAGTCTGTCGCTGCAGGCCCGGTTTTCTTTGGCTGTGACTTGAATAATACCCAAGCATGAAGTAATTTTAGAAAAAAACTAGCTAGTGACTGGTGAGGTATCTCGTAGGTTTTCTGTACATGTATCTGAGGAGGAAGGATAGAGCTACTCAAGAGTAATATGGAAATAATCTTGGCAGATAGCTGGCGGGTCAAGGGTCAGTAAGTTTACAGAAACGGAAAAATTTAACGGAAACGACTCCTCAAAATCGGGTGAGTTGACAGTCAGAAAACGATTTTGGTGTCTAATAGCTTTAAGTGTTTTCTACCTTACAAAAATGTATTCACTTGTGTGGGACTACTTTACTGGTTAAATACCCATTTCACTGTTACAGGGATATAAAAGCATTAAATATTAAGTTTGTTTTTTTTTCAAGTAAAAATGCGGAACATTTTGTGCGAAATCATCAAAAAGACTATTTTATTACAAAGGTTTGATTATAACATTGATTACTTTTAGATTTTGCTGAGGTCTCTTGGGGTGCACTGTGCAAAACAATCCATTGGGTGTAGCTTCGCGTATGTATCTATTGGCTTATCCTCTACTTCCATTATTTCATCAACAGCCGGCATATTCACATTCTCATCATCTTACATATAAGCATATTGAATCTCAAACTGAAATAATACTTTCAAAACAACTCAAGAAAGAAGACAAAGGACGTCCACTCAAGACAAGACTACACAACGGAACTGCTTCTCTGTTACCCAAGTAGCAGTTTCAAAGAGCGGTACCGAATAGCGGTAAACGAAAGAAAACTTTTCATTTGCTTCATATTGAACTGTATCCTTTTCATCAAGTCGAATATGAAAGAAAGAGAATACAAGTATAACAAGATCAAACTTTAACAAAGAAATCATAAGACGGTTCGAGCTATCCATCTTAATAACGAAGTGGGTGAAAAAAAAAAAAATATCGGATTGGAGGTCAGCCATTAATGGGTGAATATATTTCTGAACTTAAGAAAATATGTTTCTGAACTTTTAAAAACAAAATAACGGTAATGCGATATAAATAAACCATGTTTGATGCAACAAATCTTTTAGCTATCAAAATCTTAATGGCTTACAAAAATTGCTATAATTTAATAGAAATATATTTTTCAGTCTATCTTAATGATGTGGACTTTATAAATCTGTGATTTAATAAGGTAAGTCAATGAATTAAATCTGTTTGCTAGGAATGATGACTGTCAGTTCATGTGGCGCACCGGTGTTAGTGAAGCGGGAGTAAATCTTATAATTTTAAATTCATTGGCATATAACCTTTTATTGTTTTCAATATTAAAGAATATTTTTAAAATCCTGTTCGTCGTTCTACACAAAATACTGCCAAGGTACTTTTGATTGAAAAGACCTACTACCATAATAATTTGGTTCAGCGCTGTCATAACCAGAAATTTAAACATAAAGTAGTACTTATTTACAACCACAAATAATACTCTTTAAATTAACCAACTGCGAGACTAATAAATGTGACATTTTAAGTATTCGCCTGTAAAAAAGTTATTAGCCTGAAAGTGTGTGGCGAACATTATTTTTTACGTAGCGTAAACGTAAGTACACACAATTTTATATATAAACAAACATTTAACGGCAACCATACAGAAGTTCAATATGAAATATTGATGTGTAGACTTATGTGCTTATGCAAATGATAAGATAGCATTTGGTTACAAAAAGTAAAACTTCAAAGGGTTATACTGGCAGATAATTTGTATAAGAATTTTGTCAGCTGCATGTGATAGTTGCATGTCTAAAGAATAAATGCAAACGAACATGAAGTCAATCTATTTCAGATTAAGTTGATAAGTAGACCTTTGGTTTTTACATTTTTCATTGAAAATAAACTTAAGCCACCCGCATTTTAGATTTGTGTGATGTCTGCGAATTCATTATTAATTTGCATTATAAGAGCACTTGTTGGTCCTGTTGATTATGCTTCATTTACAAATTGCTTTTCAATTATATGCAGATAAAGAAATAAGCAAAGTTGTTAACTGTTGAGACTTATGAAAGTTACCAAGATTATGTGCTAATTTTCTAAAGACTTTTACATTAAATTACACTTTTCATAGTGAAATTTTTATATAAAAAAATGCAATTATTTTGTCATATTTTGAAATAAAAATAAAAACAACTAAAGGTGCTCTTTCATAAATATAGCATTTCGTTTAAAGTTTAATGACCTTTACCTTGGCATAGAGTTTTTTTTTTTTAATTTTGAATAAAAATTTACATAGATATATATTTATATCGAAAAATACTTTCGCCGAAAATTGTAAAGCTGAAAAACACTTTTTTTGCCTAAAAGTCTTCTGTATAATAGAACTTTTCATGGAAACGAGTTTTTTTACTGAGAATGATAAAATTTAATGGGACTTTTAACGTCATCCGTAGGAACTGGATTATGTTGATGCTTCGATATGCAAACGAATCTTACATGATTTAGCGACCAGGTAGCCACTGCTTGTTAGACTACGTATTAACACTGCGAAAACTAAAGCAAGAAAAAAAAGCATGATTCCCCAAAAGTTTTACAAGAACAACATACTTAAGCACCCCATAAAATATATATTGGAAACATAATCTCAACACAAACAAATTGCAAATATTTAAGATAAATGCTAAATTAGGGTTGCTTTGTGCTTGCGAAGCATACGGACGAGACGAATACATCTGCTTAAAGCGGATGTGAAGAATTTGGTGGCCCTGCATATTCTCGAATCACATTTTCATTTGACTTTAACCATATTTCTATCACAACCAACTGAGATTATGATGGATAGGCTATACGATCACGAAAGACGTCTGGGAAAATAGTCGATCAGCGCTTTGGTAGAACCACCAGAAAATGTGTTATGTGAGAAATCTAATCCAATTAGGTGCAGATGTATCGTTTAGGCCTTACGATCTTAATGGTGTTATAGGTTTATAGAAATAGTAGCAAGTTACTTTAAATTTGAGCAATATGGTGTATTTTAAATTATGGAACATAATAAAGAAACCGATAAAAACACCAAAATAGACAGCTTTAAAGCACAACTGAGATATATTTTAGGATCAGAAATCGATGAGTTGTTTTCATCTCTACAACTTTATGAACAATTTTCAAGTAAATACTTAAGTAAGAAATTAAAAAATTACAACCTTCACCCTCTTTTAATTGCCATTATTGAGCACTATCACCAGATGTCGAGGTAACTTCATATATATTACACTTGAGAATATGTAGAGTCGTGGTAAAAAGTATTAGGTACCCCTAAATTTTTTTTTCAATTCTGCTAGTATGTGCGGCTCCTAGCGCTTGTGATAGCTTTTGTTCGACAGCTAAGCGTATTCACTCACATACATATTTTAAGAAATTTAACTCCATTTTTCTTTTATACATTCAACCAATTACTGCTGGTTTGAATAAAGCCGTTACCACCTAACTTTTCGACTTTCATATTTTGCATTCCAGCGCCTGCACTATTTCGAGGGTTTATGTCAGGCGGAATTTTTTAAAAATTTCTTACAACTTTATTTAACGAAATGAAAAATGTTTTAATAGTAATAATGCATTCTTTTTATGACTTTCAAATGATATTAATTTATATTCAGAACAAAGATTAATCAATGATATTCTGAAACATCTTTAATTCACAAATTATTGACGGAACACAATTATTTTACGCTTAACGATCTCTGACGTTTCCGCACACAGTTTGAAAATATGAGATAGTTCGAAATCTTACTATTCATGATATGTACATAAATTATTTGGAGATTTTTTTTATTCTACTCAGTTTCTGCAAGTTTCAATACGAAAATTCCTCTAAGCAAATAATGCAATTTTTCCTATCTAACCTTAAACTTAGTCACTTAGTGGAAGGTAAAGTATCACTAAGAACTCAGCTTTGGGCAAACCAAGCAGTCCTTGATGTGCAACTAACAAAGTGGCAACTAAATACAAATGTTATTATATAATTTAACAACAATGATTAACTATTTCAGTTATTTGTTAGCATTACAATTTGTATTGTTTACATAAATCACAATTGAACAGTTCGTGATACCACTGTGATGTTCGAGATTTTCTGTTCTGACGCAATAAACTTTTGTTGAGCTCTATTAGGACTTCAAAAATTAGCCAGAATATCGCGATAAATTTATACAATTTGTTGTTACCATTTATTGATTTGAATACATCATCAAGTTAATGAAGCGGCTGGGGGAGCACTGATGACCAAATAATGCCTGGAAGGGGGCTGACAATCGAAGAGTGACATAAGTGCCATAGAATTTTTTTTATACGAAATGACTCCACCGTAGCACCATAATTCACAACATTCCAACATCTTGCCATTTTAAATAACGTTAAAATTTGCTATTGCCTAATACCATAAATGAGCTTAATTAAAATAAACATTCTTTACACTGTCCAATAGCATTTCCTTTCCAACCCTTCAAACATAAAAATAACTTTTTTTTCTATATCACCACATTGAAATGCTGCCATACCTCCAAACGCTTGAGAACGTCATGGACATGTCTTCTGCCATAAAACTTTTTGACTGAAGTTAAGCCACGAGAAATTAAACCATTGTTAAACTTTACAATTTGTCTGTGCAACAAATTCGCTAGGCACCCACTCAATAAGCAGCCGAACACACTACCGATGGTATTCAAAGAATTTAAATTTACCATGCAGCAGTAAATTAAAATTTTCCACATTACATACACTTTCTAACCAAATATTGTGATGCTAAAAAAAGAAGAAAAATAAAAAAAATTAACCAAAAGTGTTGATATTAGCGAGAAATTATATTAAGGGTATAAATAAAATTGCTCAAGTGGTAAACCAACAAATGAATCAATATTTGCTGTGGGGATAGATCGAGAAAAGAAAATTGTAATGTTTAAATAGGACCATCACTCCATCACATCAAGAGCAAGAACATCTTCAACACTACAGTAGGGGACGTCGCTTGCGGTTCGCTATGCGCTGTCAATCGAAGTCCCAAAAACTCGACTACCATACACCATATTAAAGCAATTCAAAGTGTAAACAAATAACCAAGCAAATAAACCTAGCAAGAAAAAAAATCGTGCTTGGAATAATGTGTTCTATAAAAAAATTTACAAAAAAAAACAGAACTTAAAACTGCTAATGTAAGAAAAAATAAACAAAAACCTAAACGGAATCAAATTCAAATAGATTCCTACACAAAAGGTACAACACGCAAGATGCCCACTCGTGCATTCTGCTCTTGAATCATAATGTGGCATTAGTCTGTCATCCTTTAATATTTAGAAGCGAGTGATTTTCTTTTTTTTTTTCACCAGTTCAGAAGGATGCAGATGTGTTGTTAAGAGTGCTACAGAGTTAAAATTCAATTTGAACTAGTAGTTTTGAAGTTGATCTTAGCCATATATGCTGACATTCAATGTTATTATGTAAAACGTGTAGACTTTGTATGAAATCTATTTAAAGAAAAAATGTCTGAGACTTAACACAAGGTGGAGCTAATATCGTCAAACTATCGAAAGGTGCTCTTATTCGCTCAACTTCAGCAGACTAGCTCAACACGGTATATACACAAACGTAGCTGGGACATGGGCGGCCAATGGGTGGAGAATATAACTGCTGTCGCTGTAAATGTCCAAGTGAATACTCAAGCATCAAAGCATTAAGGCATCAGAAGACGATTTTTACAACAAATTTTGGTGATGGATTTAAAAACTTTTTCACACAATTTGAAATCGGGGATTTAGTTTCAGTGGCACTGAAAGTCCGCCGGTAAGGCATTACATTCGCTCAAAGCCACTGTTTGCTGCGTCGTTTACGAGGAAAGGTGATTATCTCATATTTTTTTGAGAACGACTTCGACAATACTATAAAAGTGAATGGTTAACGCTACAGACCCATGATTAACAAATTCTTACTGCTCCAAATTAAGCGTTGGTCTTGGAGAGCATGAGGTACATATAAGACATTGTCACATTATGCAGCAAGCTTTTTTTGGCCGCTTCATTTCTCATTTCTCAAAGTCAGGCAATCTTGCTAGCCAGTGTAAAGCAAGATTGCCTGAATTTACCTATCAAGATTTCATTATTAAAAGATTTTTAAAGGTCACGGGCTAACACAAACAAGCCACATACCTTCGCGACTCTAACAGAAATTTTGAGAAAAGATATGGAAAATGCTATGAAACTAACCCGATTGTGGATCTACTCATATGGCGGCCACTTGGCTTTAAATCTTTAAATATCTATAATGAAAAATCATTAACAATTACATTTTATTTAATTCAGAAAGTTAGTCTTTCCCGGTGAGAGTAGTTTTCGATGAAAGAGCGATTCCGCGGGAAACACCAGAGACTTTATAGTTGAAGAGATATGCAATGCATAACATTTTGGAAAAAAATTTTTGATCAGTTTGCGGAACTATCATATTATTTACTATCTCTGGTAACGTGCTACTTGTGTTGCGTTTAATATTTTTTCTAACAAAACGTAATACAAGAAGCAACTAAATATATAAAACGGTTTCGTGACTGTCTGACAGATAACGCACAGACCAAACCGCTGGGTTGAATTTGACAACTGCAAAGAAAAGATTTTCTAAATGGAGAACAGGGCGTGATATATTCCATCTATGATAGCAGATGTTTTGAGTTTAGGCGCTATGATATACATTGTTTATAGTAAGCACTGCACAAAATGTAGGTGGCAATAGACGAGGCATGGCAACTTCCTTACAACAAAAATAATTTATACGCTGTATCTTGGCATCTATGGCAGCTACCGTTGTGATAATACGTGGATGTACATTGTTTGTGCCAAGATACTCGCAAAATGTGAACGGTATTGGACAATGGGGAGCTGCTCTTCCCATCCATTAAAAACACTTAAAGTGCTGTTCTTGGTACCTATATATATGAAGTTGTGAAATGTGGTACATAGACCCAATTTTCTGCAGTAAGGACTGCGTATAATATAGGCAGAGTTGTACAATGGGAACTATGCAGAAGAGCATATAAAATTCACATAGAATTCAAAAATTTCTGTAAGCTTTGCAACTCAGAACGTATAAGCGGTAAGCTATTAACAGAAGAATAACGTATAATGATTTCAAAGAATATTAGGTATACTTTTCAAGCAAACTAATTTGAAATACGGATTGGTAATAAGTACATTTTTGAATGTCGAGTTTATGCTAAAAAGTTTTAAGCTTTTGAAAATTCCTGATGTCTCAAGAACTGGGCTTCACCACCCTACAGCTGTGACTATAAGTCAAACTGCGATTTCAAAAAAAAAAACAAAACGAGATAAGTTCACAGGTTAGTTCTTCAATTGTACCTTTCAATTTGACATTAGATTCTTCCCATACTTCACTACTGAGTGAAAGTTCAAAAATTTAATACTGATAGAAAGCATGATTTGTAGCTATAATAACAATACTATACTTTGACATATCACAGGATCTTTTCACTTTACTTAGCCTTTAAACAAAATCTTTAAAAATCTATAGCGGATACTACGTATTTTAACAAATGCAATTTTCAAAAAAGTATTACTTATGACTTTGATAATTGTCAAAAATAAAGTGAACGGTTTAAGATTTAAGAAACCTTTTAAACGCTACACTGAGGAATTTGTTTTAGGTAATGCAATTAAATTTCCTAGAAACATTGGAATAGATTCAGATAAGCATCAAATAAAAAGTGAACGAACTTTGCACAGAACGCGTGGCACTATCCGTGCAGTATAAAATCTTAAAAACTTTAAGAATTATTTAGGCAAATGTCAAATTCTGTAACAAAAAGTTTGGTGTACCCAGAAAAAAAGAACATGGCACATCCAATATAAGCCAAAAACATGTTACTTACTTTGAGGAAGCTATTGCAAAACTCAAAATTGATATCATTTGGTGACACAAGCTAGAAATAGTATTAAGTACAAAGTGTTTTAACATTCAAATAGCACAACAGAAGTACCTCTACCACATTCAACAAATCTAGAAATTAGTATTTTAATAAAAATTGAATGTACATAGCTCTTATTAATTTACTATATTTTACGGTGCTGGCTTTTTAACTTGTCTAGCAACATTACTTGCGCAATAGGCTCAAAAAATGCCAAAAAAATGGACCATGTCATGGCGTGAGCAGAGGTATTCTTTGTTAGCAGCGACAATTAAGAAATACGAGAAGAGATAGCAAAAAAACTGTCAATCAGATTTTGCAAGACCTAGACTACCTAAACGTATTCATTTGAAAGTTCTAGCATGTCATGTGATATGAGAAGGTAACATTGCGTGTGTTAAAAGTTTTTCTAGCTATATTCGTTGCAAAGTCAAAGCGATTAGAGCTTTCACTATCATAGGCTTACTTAAACTAATCAATAGTAATACGAAATGGTGTTTTCTTTATATTCGATACTCCTAAAAAAGTTTGTTCGGGCATATTGCAAATATTAGAACACCAATCTAAATATGTTTTTCTAAACAATTTTTAACCTGGTTCACTGCATGATATGTACCGATGTATTTATTTATCATAAGCCAGGACTATTAAGTCACCGAAATATTATAAATGTCATTATAGCACTTAAGGATTTTTTTGTTACTCGTATTAAAGTGGCCATAGGGTCTATGTGCGGCTTCCAAACCACCACTATATCCTAAGGTGGACAGCCATGCCAGACAAATTTTTCAATTTTGGACTTTAATAAAAAAAGTTCGGAAAAGAACTATTGAGCCATTTCTACTGAAATAATACCTAATTTTAAGTAATTAACAGCCCTTCGTTTTGCCATTAACGTGTAATTCTATTGTTAAAATTAAATGCAGTAGAAACTCACAAAAGTTAATTAGTTTGTTTTTGGGATGCTTAACTTTATAGAGATACGCATGCAATTTTAAAAATGGGAAAATCCAAATGTTTATTAATATATGGTTTTCTTTTTTTTTTAATGTTTAAACCTTTTATGCTTTGTACAATGAAATTTAGCAACGTGGGTTCTATCAGGAAGACAGCGGGAAAAGAGGCCAGACTCATCAGCGTTATATAAGTGTGTATTTCCATGCATACTATTTGCAATATATTTTTAACGGTTAATGACGAATGTATTTCGGTTTCACCGATTTTGTTCCCGATATATGATTACAACACTACATATATAAATAGCGACAATCGACATACAATAATGTGGCAAATAGAAAAATAAGCTTAAATGGGTGAGTTTTGTGAAATTTGTTGTTGTTGTGAAATTTGAATATTTTTTTGTTTTTAGTGTTTTGTTAAATTTGTAATTCACATAAGCAAAAAAAAATAGAAAAAATGTTTCCATAAGGCTTTGGGAAATTCGGCTTATTTTGCTAACCAAAACTTTACATTTTACATTTTGCTAGGGATTTTAGATTGGATATAGCTACTAGATTATAATGAAATTATAAGACTTATCGTACTGTTAGCGCTGTTAAATATCTCGTAAGGAACAGATTTTTAACTGAATTATTTTTTTTTTAAAAAAGCGTGAAACTGCTTAATAGACTGCCTGGCACGAAAAGTTTTTCAAAAACATTTTATCTCTTCTTAATAACATGGATAGATTTTCTGCTGGTACTACATCATGAAAAGATGATTTAAATAAATCATGTTACCGCGATACAAAATGATTTGGAAACAATTGGATATTTATTCTAGTCTACAACATAGCCCTGCAGCAAAAAAGATTTATGGTTACTCAGGGATCAGACTAGATTAACGTGACTATATATCACGCGTTTTCGGGATGTGAAAGTGAGGATATTTTTTTTTAGTCCACACAATTTGTTACAGTTAAAACAAACGATATTTTGAAAAGTTTTTATCAACTTTTCCAGCTCCGCATTTTGGTGAAACGGTAGTTTTGAAAAGTGTCATCTGCAAATATTTTGTAAAGCATTTTTTTTGGGGTTTCACCTTTGGGTCTAACTTCGACGTGAAAATGAGTTGTTGGGCATGGTAGGTTCTTTGATTTATTTTGAAAAGTGAGCATTTTCAAATATTTTGCAATAAAACTTGACTGTTAATAGTTAATGCGTTTGATCATTCCCTCCTCAACATATGAGACTCTATTTTGTTGATTTTGTCATCATTTTTCAATGATGACATCCGCATTCAGAAATGCGGATGGAAGGCTATGGCTAGTGAACCCAATGTTGCACACATTATTGCATGTAAGTCCTAAGTTACAGCTCACTTATGCAAGTTATTAACTTACTAATATTAATTAATCGATAATATTGATGCGCAAATAACTCCTGAGACAAAGTGTTAAAAATATCTTTTCATAAGATTCCGGGAATAGAATGAAATAATAACTTCGAAGCCCAAGTAATAAAAATTATAGAAAAATCGTCATATAATCTTTTTTTATGAATATTATAACTTTTTAAAATATACATATAACTACATAATATCTAAATTTTTGAAATCGATTTAGGGTTCCTAATTTAGAATTGTGTATCAAAGAATAATTTAAAAATATGCGTGTCATTTTTAATAATAATTAAATAACTTAAAATATTCGCTCACAAAATTTTAATATTAGTCCGATTAGTTTTCTAAAATTTTTATTAAAAATGTAGGATTTATTTATGTTTTTTATTATAGTTTTTTGAGGCTTATTGAAGAACAAATTGTTTCAAAAAAAGTTTAGAACAGGAATTAAGTTTCTAAGATTCGAATTTGTAACTTGCTTGCTTTTCAATGTTATCAACTTAATATTAAAATGAGTTGATAAACAACTTTTGATTACAAAACCATCAAGGAAATATAATTTTGATTAAATTTTCGATATTGTGTTTAAATATGTTCTATGAATTTTCAATAATTTATACCAAAAATTTAAGAACTAATCGCCTGTTTTGGGGTCGTGAACATTATGTTTTGTGTTGAAGTATAGAGGAAAAATCAACCGTCGCAACAACTATAAATGTTTTTAGATCGAGCGGAGTTTTGAAAACTATACTACTTTCTAGATTTGAAAAAAGATCATGGAGTGTCCTGTCAAAATAAGAAAAATCATCGAATGTTACATCACCATATTCTCCAATTAATGTTCAAAATTCATGTCTTATGAAAATGGTATTTTTTTTAAATCTATGCCTCAAAAATATCAAGCATGAACTTTTCATAGATCTATTTATAACTTATTTGTGCATTTTCCAGTTATTTATTTTAAATTTTACAAAACTTTTACTGACATACCTTTTGAACTGTAAATTATATCCACACTAATGGCACACTTTAATGCTTATTCAAGAAAATTGGTGGCACTAGATGCATTAGTTTCAATAAGAGTAGTCCTTGCAACGACTTAACTTTGTGTTTAACGCAAACTGTATAACTTGATAACACTTTTCTAATTAACTTCAAATTTAATTTACCGCGCAAGTTAGCGCAAAATAAAATTTTTATCCACTCAGTTGTTGCACTTCAATCAATTCGCTTTTTTTTAGTTCTGCTTTAACCTGTTGATCAACTGCAAATGCTGTGGCAAAGCAAAATTTCATTCATTTATAGGCAACAATCGCATGCAAAGCGTGGCAACGCAACGCAATACAAATTGTCCGCTAATCTCGTGTCATAAACGAGACAACAGAAAATAAACGAACAAAAGTAACGAGTAAAAGAAACGGAAGTCCTCACAAATACATGCAGAGGAAGTGATAACAAGTGTTGCCAACAAACGTTTGCAAACAACATAGAAGGGAAAAAGCGTGTACATTAATTACAGTTCTTTAAATTTACCTAAAATCTTGTGAAATTAATTTTAATCAATTATTTCATTTGATTTAGTTATAAAATAACAGTTAGTATGAGGGGCATAACGTAATGCAATCGACTGGAAATGAGTGCGTGAAAAATCGACAGACTGTGAAATGGGGAAGGGATGAGCTGCGGAGCTCAAATCTAATCACATATTTAATGGATGTGAGGAAGGTATATTATTTATTATATGTAGACGAAAATTTTCTTATATGGCGACAAAAATTGCTATGATATTCGATTCGAGAAAAAAAGTCGAAAAATCTTTCATTTCAAAGTCTTGAAAATTAGCAAAATTTATGTATGTACAACAGGGTGTCCGTTATTTCCAAAGCTTTTTTAATCGAGGAGCTTGGTACATTTACGTTTTTCCTAAAAAAGGAAATGTTGACAATAATAAAATTTGAAGTTTTGGAAAAAATTTTTTATCAGTGTGTTTCTTTTTAAAAAGACTTATGAAATAGTGACTTTTTCTCTATAAGTCTACTAGATTTCAATAGCAAAAAATTAAACTAAAAAATGAAAGTTTTTTAACCAAGAACACACCATATAGGTAGTATATACCGAGGTCATGGAGTAAAACACTTTGGAAATAATGGTTAGTTTAACATTAGAGTGTCATTATTATAAATGACTTTTGGCAGTCATATTGTAAAAATCTAACTCATTTTATCTTATATTAGCTCCCTCAATTTGTAATTCAAGCTATGTTAATTTCAAAAAAATTAGAGTTCGACAGAGACAACAATTTGGAAGTCTGATACTTTAAAATGTTTGGCGATGCGCGAGTTATGAAGCTTTCAGACTTCTTCATTAGCTAATGTACATATGTATGTCCTTATTGTTAATGATGCGTAACTCCTTTAAAAGGCCAATTTTTTACTATGAACTATACTTTCAAAAGTTATTAAGAGTTGGTACAAACAGTAGCGTACGAAGGGGGGCGGAAAAATGGGAGTGAAATATATCTCATTTTGCTAGGGTTTTTTGAAAGTCAAAAAAGATTACCCTTTTTTTAGTAATTGAAACTAAATCGATGTAGGAAATTTCAAAGTGTAGGTTGAAATTTTCGAAGTCTTAGTGAAATATATTTCATTTGGCTAGAGATTTTTTTGGTGAGGTAAATGAAATATTTGTTGAAAAACACGAAATTTTTTCGGTAGGGGCGGCAAATAAGTTTTTTGCCCCGTGCGCTCGATATGCACGGTGCGCCTCTGGGTACAAAATATGATTACAGTCATATCTGAGAAGCCAATTCTAAGCTTGTTTCGGTTAATATTTATGTATGAAACTTTTCATTTTATAATCTTCTTGAGAAAAATATTGGAAAACTCGAAAAATGTTGGAATAGTTTCAAAATGTTAAAAAATTGGATAAGGTTGGAAAACCTAAAATATTGAACTTGAATGTTTGAAAAGTATTGAAATAATGTTTCAGTGAAATTATCTTTTCAAATCCCTCGATTATAATGAAGTTAATAGTAAATGAAATAAGTTTTCAAAAAATTAGATGAAGCAGAAATAAACTTTTCTAACTCTCTATATAATTGCCCTGAACTATGTGAAAAATTAGTCTCTGTATTCGGAAGACTGGTCCTGCTGGTATTGATTGACAGCAAGTAACGAAGCTCAAAAAATGTTTGGCAAATAAAATTTTAATCTGCATGATATGTAAATTTTTCCACATATGTTACCATCACCTTGATTCATTTTTAAAATTTAAAAACTAATTCCTTAGAATAGAATGTGGTATTTATCGTACGTAAAACTTTCATATTACCCTTCAGTATTTTGTTGTTGTTGCTAGTTGTACTTTGTTGTTGCTATGGATCCCTTACCTAACTACAGCACTTATGCTGCTACTGCACTTTTGCAGTAGAATTAAAAAGAAAAGAAAAGAAAAGAAAAGAAAAATATAAAAATTTCATATTACTAAAAGATTGGCGGGAAGTCAATCAAATTTTATTTACCCTACTCCATAACCATTAGCTACGTCATGAAGGCTGAAATGACATTGCAATGAGCAACAGGCAATTGCTTTAAATGGCTACATCCCACTTCTAACGCTATGCTTAAATGTTTGGATTCTAAGTGTTGTTGACTTAATACTTTTTTTACAGTGGACTACTAGAGCTATAAATGCGAATTCTTCAATTTATTTATCTTAAAATGAGAACTTGGCAAATCACGTGAATATTTTGATTTAATTATACGGGAATTGACTTGACCAAGCCCAGCCTAATTGCACCCATAGGTTAATTGACAGAAACCTGGTTAATTAGTAGAATTGACTAAATATCTTGCTTATAACCTTACTGAAATTGTTCAGATTTTACATAGTATACTGGAAATAAGTTCAATTGCGATAGAAATATCAACGAAAACTTTATGTGTGTTTCGAAATAAGCTCTAAAATTTTAAGTTTTGCTTTCGAATTTTTTATTTTTAAAAAAAATGTAAGCATTCGAAATGTATTGCAAAATGTTTTCGTTGTCATATCTTTCTAAATAAATTAATTTATTTCGGTACATTTTTAAATAATTTATTCCCACAGTCTGTATTGTATTTAAAATCATTTAAAAAGTCTTTTCCTTTACAAACGATTTTTAGCGACTCTTCGCCTGCCGTTGAGGGCGTGTTGAGACAACAATTACAAGGAAATAACCAACAACCGCAAAATGTTCAATTCAACACCCACACAACTCGATAGTCAAAGGACGCAGTTTAATTCCAGAAAATGGGCATTAAGAAGCATTTAAAAATGTCAACAGTGGTTACTGCATTATTACAATGCAATGTATGACTATTTTGGACAAGTGTTTCGAATGAAGTGTCATAAATGTAAAGCTTTCTCTAATGACAATTTCTAAGTGATGTTCTATAGTTGACATCGGTAGTAAAATTGTTAAATTAAATATTAAAAATATGACAATTCGTATACTTCATTTTACCTACTATCGAAATTATAACTGGTTATATAACAGTTGATATTACAGTAGTTGTTTGGTCCATGTGAGTTGGTTATTTCCCAAATTTGTTTTAATTCAGGAGTTCAATTTGTACCTATTTATGTTTTCACGATGAACAATTTTTATTTCAGCTCAGTACGTTATTTTTTAATTTATTTTACTACTCGGAAATTAGTTAAATTTCGGAAAATATTGTTTAGGCTTTTTTGTATTTTACTTAATGAGCTTTTAATAACAAAATAATCCACTAAAACAAATTCCTTGAACTTCTTTTACAACAAATAGTTTTTCCTGTATTTTGTTTATTTACCAAAAATATTTATTTGTCTAAACGAATTTTGGTAAATGACGAAAGAAATACGTAGATATACCAAGCTCTCAGATTAAGGAAACTCTGAAAACAACGGATAGCTACTGTTCATCTAAGATGGATATGTAAAACCCCGACCGCAAGTTGTCAAAGTTAGATAATTTCTATAGCTTCCTGAGGTAAATTAAGATCACGTTCACTTACGTTAGTGGTCACTAGCATAAAAGATCAGATGTGGTCACTAGCAAAAATATATGATTTGTCTAACAGCCTACGTTCATATGAGTTCAGTTTCTTTTTAGTAAACAATTGAGCTCTCTCCTGGAGAAGGCCTTCTAGCGCTGCTGCAAAGAACATTAATACACATGTCAACATTGATATAAGCGTAAGCGCAAAAATACCTCTAACAGGCCTGTTAGTATAGTCAAAAAACTTGCTTAGTCTGAAATCTTTTACATCCTTATAGTACTTTTCAATAGAAGACATGCTGACAGGACTTAATCTGAAAGTGACATAATCTGCTTAAATTATTTGTATCTATGATTCGTTTCTTTTTGTAGACAAATAGAGTTTGCTGGGCACTCAAAAAATAATTGTATGCTTACATTGATCTTACAAGATCGGCATTCTAACGTGTCAATATTTTTAAATTTGCACACGTTGATATTTCACAAAAATTCATGGAAATAGTAATAACTAAATTTTTATGTGAAATTAATTAAATGTCACTCATACGCCCCGTCGCACGAAAGTACATTAATTACAAAGGAAGTCATTTAAAAAGGGCTGAAGGGTATCGTGGGTATGTGACTCAAAACTGCAATAGCAGCAAAAAACGCAGCAGAGGCAGATGCAGGTACCCGGAAATTCTCCTACTATATTGACCCTAAAACGTTCCTAATCGAAATTTTAAGATATTTGCATTTTGTAGGCGTTTTTCTAATCGCACGAGTGCTCCCATAAAAGTAAGTATGAACTCTAAGCTAATTTTTTTCTCTATTAGATGTGTATCACACTTCGTTATTCAATCCCACTTACATTTTGGAAGGTGCTAAGCACAGTTTGTGTATATCTAAGTGCCAAATTTCGAAACTGTAGCAGGTGCATTGCGTATTTTTAACTCACGAACAACGCTGTTTAGCCTTTTTTTATTTTCCATTTTCTATTTTCATACCTTGCTATTGGATGAAATTTAAAAAAAAGACAATGTCATGAATATTCATTGACGTCGTTTGGCTAAAATAAAATTGAAAATGGAATAAAAAAAATTACAATCATGATGGAAAGTTGTGTCAACCAATAAAAAACGAAAAAAGAAAAAAAAAACTATTAACAGTGACGATTACTGCTAAAAGCTCAATGTTGATGATGGAAAAATTTATGACATTGCTTCCTGTTCTGTTGTGTTGCTTATCAAAAACGAATAACAAGTGGCAATTGATAAGTGCGCGCCACCCTTCTGATTGATTAGAGACACCAAATATGATAAGATTGCAAGTGTAGTCAAAAGAGAAAGTAAGGACATGATAGCAAGTGCTTAGCGGAGGATTTCATGTAATGAAATTGACTAAAATTTTTCATGTGATATAAAAAAAAATCGGTTTTAAAAGGTTATTAAGAAATTGAGTAGTAGTTACAAATATTTAAGTGGGAGCACAGCACAGTAAGATGTTCGCTTCTCCTGCTGCCTAAGTATACAAACAAGAGTGTGGCTTTACAAGTACTACTAATATCATATAGCTTAATTCAAATCATATAGCTTGAGCAAAAGTTCTATAGCTATTGATTCCTGGCTCATTGCTTTCTGCACTAATTCGTTCTTATTTTTATCACTTTATTTCTAACCATGCCAAACAATGCCAGCAGCAGTTTCGTGATAGGCGAATTCAAAGTAGAAGGAGTGGATAACATCAATAAGAACATCCTTGCATATCTCATAAGACCTCATTTAATAAGTTGTTAGAACAACTTGACACGAAGCACTAAGACTACCTTTAAAAATTGCACGAAGACCTAAGTATTCCCTTAATGCATAGCAATATATAGTGGGCAATACTGTCCTTAGAACTAAAAATCTAAATCATAATCGTCCATCTCGTGGGTTCATGCATAGCAAAAGATGTGTGCCAATGACCCCAATATGGGTTAAAGAACGAGATAAATCGTTCAATTTGTTAGCTACCACAGAACTTATATTGAAAAGTAGTTAAAAAATTCATCGAATGGGCGGAAGTCAACAATGTGGATCGTGGTGGTCATTTCCCGATATTGATTTCCAATGTCCAACATCATTTCTTAGTGAAAAAAGTTGGCGTGGGACAACTCATAATAGCAACTTACTCTAAATCGGTATGCGCAATTCATGCAAATGAATGATACAAGTAAGCTCAGGGCCGAAATGGGTGGGTTAGAGAAAAGGGTGAGGCGATATCTTTATCAAAAAATTTGAAATAATTTGCACAGCAAACTATTCACTAGAGCTTTGCCAAACTTGCAAGCAAGCACTAGACAAAATATAATCGGGACTTAAGTAGGCGCTGTATATCCCGCACAAGTATAAACTCTTTGCCAAAACAAAAACTCAAATGCTTCAATAAAACTATCCAATTAGAGATACCAAACTTTGTACGATATATTTTGGTGATACAAATAAGCATTGGACAAAAAGTTGCGCAATACCTCTCATACAAGATAATATCTCATGTGGTTATAAAAATCAACTTTAAACCATATAGCTGGGGCAGGCAGCTAGTGCTCATATAAAGTGAATGCAACAACTTAGAATAGAAAAAATGCAATTGACATTTTTAGTAGCTACGTAAACACTCGAACAATTGAAAGCCAAAGTCAATATGAAACATAACAAAGGAATACTTAATAAAAATTTATGAGAAACTTACATATCAAGCCATATAGATTTAAAGCTCGAACCTCCTTTTTTTCACCCATCATGTCACGCTATTGTGGGTTTTTCCCTTGGAAAAAATATAACAACTCCATCGTTGATGACTTTGGTATGGCACATTGTTGATTGCATTATGCGTTCGTCGATCGTCGTTCGTTGACGCTTTTTGCAGGCTTCCGGCGAAAAATTTGAATGTTGCAATAAATAAAACAGAAAAAATATTATAAGCTGGCTTAATGTCAACATGTGTGAATGGATATTTTTAGTATCAAGTATGGACGCTCAATGGAATAAATGACTACGATTCTTGAATGGGTGCATATAATTATTGCATGGACTTGTCTTAGATTTAGATATAATTGATATTTAATTAAAATATGTGGTATTGTATCATAACGCGCAAACACATAATGCCCATATTCGGATAAGTCATAATGCTCAAAATATGTTACAACGGCCAAACCCCAGTAAACTTATGACACAAAAAGCAAATAAATAAAATTAATAGAAAAACGACATAAAGCCTAAATTCTCCTGAATATTTTTATTGGAAAATTTTGGAGTTACTTTCAATTTGGGCCTAAAAACTAATTGTCTTACATGTTTTTTGCTATCCTTAGTTTTATTTAAAAGTGAAGTTTGACGGGTGTATTTAAACTTAAATTACTGGCTGTATTATTACGCCCTGACGACATATATAAGAAAAAAGTTTCAACCGTTTACAATATGCATGGATACATGTTCTATTGATATCGATTTTAGTTTTCTGCTTCATACGTATTAAGGATTGGTAAATTCAATTTATTATGACTTTGCTTATCGTAGTTTGGTAATTTATTGGTAGCCAAATAAAAGTCATCAATTTAGTGTGTTAACATGAAAACTCAAGTGGTTAACAATATACTCGTAACGATGATTGTTACTTTCATTTCTCAGGAATATTAAATTATATGGAAATGATATCAGTTACGAGTACAAACATACGTAGGTATGTTGACATAGATAGCTCGAAAAATGAGAACTATACAATGAAAAGTATAAAATATATATAATGATGAACTCATCACTATGCAGTCTGTAAAATGTATCTGGATTTGTTATATATAACGAACTTGCATAGGGGAGGTACGTTCTTACATCAACGACGTGAAGTCTTTCCAATAAATACCAATCTAACAGCAAAAAGAGACATTGTATTGGCAATAATACTAGCAAAGTACTTAAAATCGATCCAAACGTAGTTGCCAAGCTATTACAGCTTCTTTTCAATTAAAGTTGGTCACACGGAACTTTTTCGGTGAACTCGATTGACTATCAAACTTAAAAGTACGCGATTTACATGACT
Organism: Meiosimyza decipiens; assembly: GCA_963680825.1. Classification (NCBI taxonomy): domain Eukaryota; kingdom Metazoa; phylum Arthropoda; class Insecta; order Diptera; family Lauxaniidae; genus Meiosimyza; species Meiosimyza decipiens. The sequence continues at coordinate 28,559,656 of OY804258.1, read as the reverse complement.
ATCAACAACATTAACTTTGTCGTTATGAAGTTATTCCGGAGAATAGTCCCAAAAAGAATAGTTGAGATCTTTAATTTATAAAATAATTTCTATGATAATTATAACTGAGCAAGCGGATAAAATGCGAGCTACGCTGTATTAGCTGTTCTTTGATTAGGAAAAAGTTGTTGATTCCATCAACAGGGATTATATCTAAACCGGGATGAAACATATTGATGTAACAGGTAAATTTGGATCTACTTGAAGGTATGCAATGAAATTTTGAGTAAATGTGCTGTTGCCAGCGAAGCTGTTTGGACATACCATACAATGTAAGCCGAAGGCCATCCACTTACCTTAACTTTTAAGTAGAATTACTGTAGAAAGCGAGGACGATTGAAATTGATGTTTTTACTGTTTTACTTTGCTATTCCTTATACTTTGACATATCAGTTTGACTGTGTGCTAGCGGCCAGAGAGGCCAGAGGCCGCTAGCACACAGTAGAATTAAAAACTATCTGGCAAATTTAGGCCGGAGGTTCAGCAGAACCTATCCAAAAGGAATTTCTGGACAGTCACCAGCATATTGCACTTTCCTTGCTTCAGATTTTCACATAATTTTTTTTTTTTGTTTCACGAATATTTCATTTAGATTTTAATTTCACATTTTAAACTTTAGTTATTTTGAGTTTTAATTGCTCGATTTTTCTTTGCTCGATTTTAATTGTTTCATTTTATTATTATGTGTGGTTGACAGATGTGACAGCGGTCTAAAAAAAAAATACACAAAGAGGGTTAACCTCCTCTCCATAAAGATTCATGACTTCACTGTTTGACATAGCAAGTTGACACGTCTTGAAACTGGCAGCAAAACGATGCAAAAATTGAATTAGCAAGTCGGGTTTAATTCAGCAAAGGTCTGAGTATTATTGGTAGGTCAAGGATTATTTAAGTTTAATGCACTTGCCGTCTCCTAAACCTACCAGTTAACTACTTATCATATTGCTTCATTTGCTGCAGTGGATATTTGATGTCTAAGATTATCCAATCTCTAACCACATATACGAACGCATCATTTACATGATGTCTATTAAACACTGCTATTTTAGCAGTTGTCAAAAACAGCCGGTTTAATATTGTTGATTATTTTATTTGGCGTCTGGAATATTTTATTTTACAATTACAATTTGCTGTCAATAAACAAATAAAAAAAACTTCAGAAAATGAATTAAACAAACAAAAGCATTATATAAAATGTGTGCACAGCTTTGAATTGCGAAACATTAATTCTCAAAACACAATACGAAAAAGGAAATAAAAATGCAACTAATTTTGCCATTTACGAAAAAGGATCGCCAAACCTTTCTTCGATGTGCCACCGAAATTGGTTTCGATGAGTTTGTGGCCGTAAGTAGTGTGATTTTATAATAATATGTTTATTTCATAAAATTTTCCTGTCCAGAATAAATTCATCTACACAATACTGGACTCTGACCTGGACGTTTTTCAGCTAATGTACGATGATCGCATTTCCCTGCTAATTTACGGCTGGGAAATATGTGAAATCTACATTCAAAATGAACGAAATGAAAACGCTGCGGAATGCTACAATCCGTCGCAAAATCTACAAACCGTGATTAAATGGCTATCGCGTTATTCCCTTGACCTATGGCTTAGTACGGAATGGGAAAATTGCCATATAAAAATGCGTATGGGCTTGCTTTACTGCATGCGTCGTATCAAAGATGTTTTACTAAAAGTACCAGAGGTTGCTTTACTAAATTGGCAACATATGTTAACTGTCTGGGACTTGCGTCCATGGCAGCAGCGTTATGTCAATCGATTTCTTAAGAGTAACAAACAGTTGCAGCACTCAGTAGAGCAGTTAATTGAAGAAATTGAAGCTCCAGCTTCGAAAGAAGGTATATCATATATGCATTAAATTAAGTATACGTATCGAAATTAAACATACTCCAAAATCTTTACCTAACAATGCGTATTTTTTAATTTTTATGTTGATTATTTTATATTTTCGGTACTTGTGCCTTATATTGATTATTTAAATTAAAGCAAACATATTTTAAATAATTATAGAAATAAAATCACCCTTGAAAAAGTCGCCAAAAAAGCGACTTAACTTAAGTGCAATTTCAAAATACTGGTCAATAATCCTCCAAAAAAGAAAATTTCTTTTTAAAAAAACTAATAAAACAATCAAGTTGACCCAAACCAAAAGAGTAAAAATCACTAAATTTATTCTATCAAAATCTAGTGAATTTTAAAGAACAAAAAAAGCTAATAAATACAATATTTGTGTGTGTCACTTCGATTTTGAAATGTGTACTTATGGACAGAGTAAACAAAGAATGTAAGCGTCTGTACTTAGTTCAAGCGTTCTTATTAAATTATTCATCGTGATATAAAAACTGGGTGAATTTAGTCCTACTGCTTACACATGTCTAAACCTTCCTCGGGATATTTTCCATATGGCAGAGATTAACTGGAGAATCTGTGAATCAAATTTGAAATGCAATCACGCTTATAATAGGCAATAGGTATGGATATGGGAAATAATGGTAATGGGTCCGTAATAAAATTTTATAAAATTTCGTTCAATACCTCACCAGATATAGTTGATTAATTCTCAGATAATTTTAACTACGGGAAAACGATTAGTGGTATACTGAAAAATTATCTCCAAAACTTCACACATTCATTTTCATTCAAATCAAATCCATAGAAGATAAATAACACAAGAATGTAGGTACATATTTTTGTGTTCTATTGATCTGTAGATTGTTTTTCCCCTACTTTATTTTGTTTTGTCAAGTGACAGGTATGCTTTTTTGAAATGGTTTACTGGTTAGATATTTTTTTTTAATGTCGCCCCACCTTTTTTCTAAACTATCCAAAATTAACCGCGACTTACAAAGACAGAGTACTGTTTTACAAAAAGGCTCTTTTCTATTGGGGCAGTGGTTTTAAAGGCACAAGTTAATAATCGACAATGCTGATGTTAGACAAAGGCGATATGCTTTCGAATAGTATTTGCAACATCTGGTAATTTTGAGCTTGTCGCTTTTACATTTTCCAAATTACTTTAAATGTTTATGCAATGGACTTCAATGACGAGCGATTTAACGGTTTGATGTACATACATATAATTCGTAATATAAGAGTTTTCGCTCAATTTTTGATTTTCATCGCTAAATATAACTTTTTATATCAAAACTGAATAAAAATCCCCAAATGGTTTGAAGTCATCGCTTTATTTAAGTATACCAATTTAAATTAAAAAGTTCAGAAATACGTAAGAAAAAATTTTAAATTAAATTGTTTCTTTACAGACATTGAGTATCTCAGGGTAGAAGATATTTTAATAATATTATTAAGGTTGGTGAAAATGCTGGATTCGTTTTTTATGGAAGGAGCTAAACAGCTATCAATGCGTGTAATTTCCGCATGGAATGCTGTATACGAGCGTGCAAAAGATGTACCAAACAACGAAAGTCCTCTGATACCAGAAGAGTACAAAAAATGTATTGTATCAATATGTCACGTTTACTTGTTGGCCGTATATGAGTTGGACGATAACCGTGGTTTTGTTATTGACAACATGGTAAGTATAATTCTTAGTTGTTTCTATAATTAATTCTATTTATAAAGTATAAACAAGTTTTTATAAAACTTTTACTCAATTTAAATAAGATAATTCTTTGGAATGTAATGTTACCAGTTGATAGTGCCTGAAAGTAGAATACACCTTAACTCGAATGTTTCTAATAAGTTTACAATATATATTTTGTTAATTTATTAAGCTTATTGTAGAAATGTTTGTTTTTGATATTATTAAAACGATTTAAGATATTAAATTATTCCATGCTTGTCCATGAAGACATATACATATAGATAAATGTAGTCGAAGAAAAGTTTCGTTTCTCTAAAATAAATATTCGAAGTTGACCAAAATCGACTATTTCGCCACAAACAACCCCATACACATATCTTGAAATTTAGACTAATGTGAAAGTTTGGTTGACATATACCTGTTCAGTGACCTCGAATTAGTTCAGTAAAGTATGATTTATTCAAAGGACCAAAAACGTTGCAAACCAGTGCTATCGAACTCTCTAAGCTTTCACGCAATAGTTAAATTTTAATGTTCAAATATATTATATAGCTGTATTTTTATTTGCAGATGAATAACATACGCTTTTATCATCAAAGTTTTTTGGATAAAAAATTTCAAAAGCCTCTGGATGCCATAGCTCAATTAAATTTTACGCCTGCGCGTTTTATTGCTCTAACATGTGTCAATCTAAACATTACCATTAATGATTTCTGCGAAATGTATACTTGCCATACTACGGAGAAAAACTTCTCCACTCTTTTTGGTGTTATTTCTCAGTCCTATATTAGCTATATACTTGGTAATCAGCTTATGGAAATGAACGCAGTCAATACGGATTGTTTCAATGCCAACTTAGAAAGTTATAAACGCATTTTAAATTTATATCTGGAGGAGCGTGAAGCCAGTGAAATGTTTTGTAAAGATCAATTACATAGACAACAATTGCAACGCAACAGTCATACAGCCAGTAGAACTATGAAGAATCTCACTGATTTCGCTAGCAAATTTTGCAAAGGTAATCGTCCAAATAACATTGGAAATTGTGAGAACACTGACGAGGATCAACAAGAGGACCAGAGTTTAGAAGCTCACACTGAAAATGCTAAGAAGATTGATCCAGTCTTTCAAAATATTCCGAACAATGAAATAATTCTCAAACATGTCTATGAAATGTTGGCAAATAGGGTAAATATATATTTTTATGTGGAAAATGATTCAACAACTCCTTAAATTTTTCCTTTTCGTAGACTTTCGATGGCTGGCATTTTGCCAAAACGATTTTGTTACTTAAAATTATTGGTCACGAAGTAAATCAAATTGAAACTTGGCGCTATCATCCTGGGCTCACTACAGACTTTATGCTTAATTTAGATGTTAAGCTTTCGAAACATTATGAAGATTTGGCTATAATATTTCAAGAGTATTATTTTTTAGAGCAAGAGTTTTGGCTCACAGCATTTTATTTAAATCCAATTAGAAAATATTATGATGCCGTCATGCGCTGTGGTGGGCGTTTTTATCGTCGACAAAATCAAGCTGATGAAATTATTGATACTCCTAAAAATGAAAGGCAGGAACGAGGACATGAGAAACATATTTATGCAAAATATGGCTTACTAAGTTCCACAATAGATGTAAAAGAAATAGTAAAAATAACAGATCATGATAAAGTAAATGCTGATTATGATGCTTTGACTGTTGCTTTAGATGCATTAAAATTGCCTGGACGGTTAATAAAAGATTTGTTGACGGTAACATTTTTACCACGTAACAAATATTATGCTTGGGCTGTAAATTGGCAAGAGTTAAGAAAACGTTGCAAAAAACTGCTTAAATATCCCGAATATAAACGCAATTTGGTTGAATTAAATATGGCCGAAGCCAATGATCATCTAAAGTATTTAAGAATTGACTATGAAAAATATAAACATCGACCTCAACTGGATTACGGCTCAATTGAACTGGGCTATGAGAATGTTATGAATACTACAGATCAAGATAGCGATAGCGATGATGACGATGATGATGACGATGACATTGATGATGATGAGAATGATGATAAAGATAAAAACGTAGATAATGCGGACGATAATGACGACAAAAATCAAGAAGATGTAGATCATTCTGACTCAGATGATGAAGAAAGCCAAAAAGGAAAAAGAAAAAGAGGACGTAAGAGAAAAAAACCGGATGAATCCTTAAGTAGGGACCTAATATCTTGCATATGAATAAAATATTAAAATTAATTTTCTTGACTTTAGTGAGAATGAAGGAGTTAGAACTCATAGCGGATATCTGTAGCACTGGTACCAGAAGAACGCGCGCCGGAACTGCTGCAGCGCTTGCGACTGCAAGAGAATCAGAGAAAATAAAAGAAAATGAAAAAAATAAAGAAAAAGAAATAGAAATAGAGAAAGTGAAAGAAGAAACAGAGGCAGAGGCAGAAGTAAAAGTAGAAGCAGCAGTAGATCAGCCGCCAGATTCGAGCGAAAATATTCCAATTGAAGAAAAAATTTCAGAAATCGCAGAATCAACAACTGAAAAACGGAACTTAAACGAATTTCTGCTGGGACGTCCGTTTTATAGCAATATAACAACTGGTTTTCAAGCCTATCCGGATATTTGGGACTTTGATTCTAAAGTTTTGCAAGCAGTGGATGTGCGTTGTGCAATTTTACCAGAAACTGAAAAACTTTTGCACAAATTTTCAACATGGAAAAAGTATGCCGATGGCAGTACAGTTCATACTGATGAAAATAAACCTTGCATTGAGATTAAAAATGAGCTATTAATCGGCGATTTAATAAGAAACGATGTGTCTGAGAGTATCATACAGGAAACAACAGCTGTTGAAGGAACTCAAAACAAAGATGTAGATTATGATGTATCAGTGACATCAGCTGAAGAATCTCCTCAGCATTCAGTAGATAGTAACATGGATGGAAATGAATTTGAAAAAGATGCAATTGGTAAATAATATCTTTAGCTTAAAATAGTTTTGGTAATTCTTGTTTGTTAATTAGTTTTAGGTAAGAAATATTTTAATCCAAATTCTTTGCATTAAAAACACAAATTTGTTTCATTTTATAACATTGGATGTATGTTCGGTAAACCATGGTGTATGATATTTTATTATTTCATATTATATTTATTTGTTTATAAACAACAATTTTTGCTAATTTTTTTAGATGTTGAAATTGAGAATGGAATAGAAAAAGATGATAAAATAGATGGTAACGTTGTGGAAGCAATATCTGTTGATCAACAAATTAATGAAGTAGCAGAAGAAAATCTTTCCAACAACCTTGACCTACAAGAAAATTGTAAACTTGATGAATTACATAAATCGTAAACATACAATTTTAATTCTATTTATTGATCAGTTGCAGATGAGCTTATGCATTTGGTAACAGATGAGACTATTGCAGTTGAAGAAGTCATCATTGAAGAAAAAGATGATGAAATAATTAATCACGGAGGCAATGGTATGGATGCCTTATTACAATAAGTGATGCGAATAATCAGTTCAATAATTTTATTAACCTATAGAAACAACAATTCCAAAGGAACTGCAAACTGAAAAAGAAAACAATATGAGTGAACCTGAGGTTAAAGTTGATGAACAAGGTGAAAGAAAAGATAATGATGACATTAAAGGTGGTCCAGTAAAAACTTTTGAAGGTAATTGCAGAGTATTTAGTATTTATACATAGTGTTTTTATTCAGTTAATGCAATCTCAGTTTTATGTTTAACGACACACATTTTATCATTATGTATCTAAAATTTGAGAAAAAACTGATTCTAATCAGGTACGGTAAACATTATTCATATGATTGTAGTCGCTGGGCTACGGTGGTTTTCTTTTACATATTTAAATCATTATAAGAACAAACTCACTGAACCAATATTGCTTTTTGCATTTAATTTATTAAACATATCCTTTTAACATTTCAGCTATTGATGAGCGACTACCGGATGAAAAGCTTCAAAATACAACAGAAGATAATGATAATGCAAAAACAGATAATGAAAATAAAAGAGAGGATGTACAAAAAAGAGGTAATAATTAAATGCATGATGACATGTATTTCGGTTCAGTTAATATGAAATTATTGTATTATGTTTTAGAAACCCAAAAAATCACAACTAATGAAAAACTCCTGATTGCAGAAAATATCAAACTACTGGCTGACAAAAACTCTACCAAAATTAGTAATGATTTTTTGGATATTTATGTGTAGTAATATTTTGTCTCAGCAGCCATAACGATTCGATCTAGCTTTTTTCTTCGCCATCGTGTTGAGTTTTTTATGATTTTTAGAATGTCGACTTATAGCCAAAAAAACTAAAAACCGCACAAAAAATTTAAATTATGGGCTTATTTTTCTGTTTTAATTGGGCATTATTTTTTTGGGCGACTTAATTTTTTGTGGTTTTGCCTATTCCTTTAATTTAATATCATGAAATTTTTCATCTAAGCTGTGTTGTTTGTTAATTTTTTTAATAATTTGATTAGATATTTCATATTTTTCCTTTAATTTATTTGTTAAAGAAATAGTTGATGATGAAACTGAAAAACAACTTCCAGATGATAATATTCAGGATGTCAAACAACTTAAAGATGCTGACCGACTTAAAGATGAAGACCAACTTAAAAATGATCAACAAACTAAGAATGAAGATCAACTTAGAGATGACGTCCTAAATAAGAATGAAGACCAACATAAGAATTACGCCCAGCTCAAAGATGATGCACTTCAGAAGGACGAGCAACGTGGGAATGATGATCAACTTGAGAATGACAAACAAGATAAGGATGGTGCCCTACTTAAGGATAGCAAACAAGCTAAGGATAACAACCAGTTTAGAGATGTCGCCTATTTAAAGGATGTCGACCAATTTAAGGAAAACAATCAACTTGGGAATAAAATACAAACAAAGGCTGACAATCAACATAAGGATGAGGAAGAAATTAAGAATGACAGACAGCTTGACGACGAAATTCAAACAAAGGACGACAACCAACTTAATAATGACGCCCAACTTAAGAATGACATACAACTTCACAATGAAGTTCGAGCACTGGATAAAAAAAAATTTAAAGTAGCTGAAGTCAAAACTAACGGTAAGTTTTGAACAGTTTACTATTAAACATATTCAGTAATACAAGTTAAGGCGAAAAATCGCAATGAAGAATTGTTGGTGTCTATGGCATTCCGCTAAGTACGTTAAGATTTATTGATAAAGGTTTCTAGGAAATTCCAAAAAGCGGTGATCTTCCTGATCGGGCTTTATATATCACCATACAATCTTCTAGGCCCACTAAGGGCCATTTTCATAAGCTCAAATCGAAATTTTTGCACAGAAATTTACTCTTTGATTTCAAGAGAAATGTTCCAAAACTCATTTTGTGTTTTTTTCTTCTTATGTCTATTTGTGTAGACAATTTTCTTTTTTCGAAAGAGTATTAAGTTGACATGAGCCACCTGGACATGATTAAGCAATAGAGGCTAAATTAATTTGTAAAATTAAAAGCGAAATGTTGATTATAGTTTCAAAATTCAATACAAACAAATTCAAAATGTTTGAAATTACTGGAACTCAATAGCTGTAATAGCTCTATGTCCCTGTACTGAAAATTTTTGAAATGACTAATGATTTAGTAATTAATATTATATCTGAAAAGTAGTAGTTGCCAAAATCCAATACAAAACTTTAACAAAAAATTGCTAAATTCAATTCGTTTGATTTGATCGGGTTTTGAAATATATGATGAATACTAAATAATCTCTATATTGAGTCATGGACTATATTGCTTAGTCGCTAAGAGAAAACCGGGCCCACTTAAATTTCTTTTTGAATTGCTTGAAATGTACTGTTGAATGTTATATGTTGTCAACCGAGATTAATTACATCCACTTAAACAGCTATTTGAGTAAATCGCTTAAATCGGCGAGTGTTACGCCCACTACTCCAAACCCTTAGTTTGTCGCTGTCCAAAGCCTTCTGTTTTTTGGTTAAAGCTAACTTAGTTTGAATACTATTTTTTTACTTCTCATATGAAAAAATATTCCATTCTTCAGATGTGTCATCTCAGGATAAAATTGAGGATACGCCAAATAAATGCAATGAGGTAAGAGCTTCAGTTAAGCAAATTCTGATATCCGAAAAGCTCTAACATAAACAATTAATTTATTTTATAACAGAATATAAAAAATCAACAAGAAAAAACAAATAATTACTTCAAAGTTGAACAAGGTTCAGAGAAATTGAATTTTACGGAAAAAACAAAATGTTTCAGCGCTAAGCTTAATGATGGTGAAAAATCGAGCAGTAAATTTGAAGCACAAAGCTCGGCGATTGATGATGGTGAAATTCCAACTGATACGAAATCAGAATTAAAGCCAACGGATGAGGGCAATAAATGTGGAAAATTGGATGTGCCCAGTATTGAAAGTGAAACTTTAGTGACAGTATTAAACTTAAAGGACTCCGATGAAATCAATAAAAAAGCTATTAAAAAATCAAACGGTGACAAAATTGCAGTTGACTCACTAGACTCATTTACAAAAGCTGAAGATGATAAAATTATTGATGAGGAAAGTCGCATCTCAAATGATAATTTGACTGAATATGTAATTGAAAGCACATTGGTAAGAATCATGAAAAAATTTAGTTTAAGAATAGGACGATATGTCTATGCTTTTTTTAACACAATATTTTTGACAGAATGTAACGAAGTCGATCTTAGATGATGATAATTCAACAAACATGAGTAATGAAAGTTTTTTTGCTGTTAAAAAAGAAGATGCCACTGTGAAAAGTGATAAAGATGACGATGAAGAACTTTGTCGTAAATTTTCAGTCAAGGATTCTATCATTCGTATAAAGAGATTAACAGTCAATGATCTTAGTCAGCTACGTCAGCCTTGTGTTAAATTACGTCGCCTGGAGTTAGAACAAAATGTTCCACAAAAAAGATCGATGCGTAACGTTGAACACAAATGTAAAACAAAACTCTTTAACATAGATATAACTTTGTTTGATCAATTTCTTTATTTTAAGCTTATATTGGACTAGACGACTCATCGAAATCAAGTAATGATTCGACTTTATCTTTAACTAGACAAAAAACAAAAGCTTATGTTAAACATCAACTTAAACGTAAATTTTCACGATCACCAACATCGTTGTCATCTGATGATGAGCAAGTACTCAGACCAGTGAAAACAGCTAGACCACAAACGGCTAGGAAAAGACAGCAGAACGTACCATCAGATAAACCAAAAGCGCGTCCAAAAAAACTCATTGTTACTCCCAGAAGTGCAAGCGGCTTAAAGATGCGTATATCATCTGCTCCGTCAAAGAAAATGCTTGATAGTATGGAACTTATACAAATATCTTCATCTTCATCGTCGTCACAGACAATCGAACCTAGTGAAGAAGACGAGTACTTAGATCCAACGACTTTTGTAAGCGCGTGTTTGGCTGCAGAACCATTGAAAAATAATGATCCTTTGTATGAGGAACTCATACTTTTTGATTAAAATAAAATTAGATTAGAAACGTTATTTATAAACTTAGTTTTATATTAGTATTAAGTAAAAATGTAAAAACTCTTTCGACTTACTCAGTACTTCAAAATAACTTTTTTATCTGTACTGAGTATGCAGCCATAATTTCGGTATGCAGCTGAAGTAAAGGGTGACATTTTAAAATTAACGAATTTTAAATTTAAATAAAACACATAAATTCAGTTTGAGACTTTGTTTTTTATTTAAAAAATTAAAGACATTATTGTTTAAAAACATTGTTCAGAATATGTCCATCACGACAAGCTGTGAAAAGTTATATTCGATTCGATTGAGCCAAAATCGAGCTCTATATCTTTCGTTCGGACGATATCACCTTTGAGATCTTCTGTGGTCTTTGTTGGGATAAACTTTACTCTTCACAAATCACCACAAAACGAATAAGTCAAGATCCGATTTATTTTCATATTAGTCGGCGAAAACGGAAATGGATTTAGCACATCTGACGGAAATCGTCAAATGAAGTCTGCCGGCAAGCATTGGAGTGAAACCCTTAGGTCGTCTTAAATCTTACTGGAAACATTTGTTGCAACAGAAAATACGTGAATCGTAGAAATGTTGAATAGAATTGCAGGCGTTTACCCGGGACCTTAACTGTCAGTTTGAAAAAAAAAATTATACAAAATATGTCAGCTAAATGCCGGTTATAGAAAAAATTAAATATGTTCAATTCAATGAAATTTCACCAACAGACTTGAATCAATAATTCAATTTAAATGTTTCTTATTTATAAAGGGATGCTTCTTCAACCTATTCTTTCATTAGGGCTCAATACACCTTAATGAACATACAGTGTATAAAAGACTATCAAAAAATGGCAATATCATTAAATTTACTGGTGATAATCTAAAATTTCCTCAATGATATCAAGTATAATTTAAAATCCTCTCAGTTTAAGTATTCGACAAAAAATATAGTCATCTCTGTGCTAGTTGCACCATCTCCCAACTTGCGCTGCCCTAAATTGCACACTGGTTCACAATTCATTAACAAAATCTCTATTTCCTGCAGCCCTGTAAATGTCAAGAAATGGACAGTGAAAAAATCAGTTGTAATTCACAGCTGATTTTTTGGCGGTCGTATTTCTGTTTTCTTTTCTGTTTCAAATATTTTTTTGATAAAATTAATCAAAACAAATAAACAGTTGGAAATGGCCGCGAACTCACGTAAAATAAACGTAAAATTAAAAAACTCCCAACGAAATGCCAAACGCAGACGTCTTTCACTCAACCGTACACGGATTGACGCGAGCGAAAGTGTACTCTGGCCAGATATGGAAGAAAGTTTCTTCTCTAACTCCACGGTGGAAAGCTTATTTAGCCATGGACAAAAATTGACGCCATCACCGGGGGAAACAAATAGTGAAAGTCTAGATGCGAATAACAGCCTCTTTAGTGATATAAATTTGGAAGTGCAATTTACGCCTAAGATTGGTACGTGCCCGCCACCAACATCAAACTTATCACAGTTTAATAAATCCGTGCTTCCGAATATAAGTGGAAATGATACAATTTTTTCTGATATAAATTGGGGCAATCTTGATCAAAGTCCCGATGAAAAAGATCTATTCGCTGATGAATGTACTGTCGATTTAGAAATGCAAAATACACAAAAGTTCTTGGACGATATGATATTTAAGATGCCAAAAACACGTGAACATATGAATCAATCATGTTCCAATGCTTGTACCGGTATCTCATCTACATTAATTGAGAGTATTGTGCAGGGTAGTCAGTATCAGACCAGTGAAGAAATTCAAAAACGTGCAATCCATTCACAAGCCGTTCATTCAACACAGATATTACAACGGGAGCTTGGCAATTTAAGTAAGCTAAATTGGGAAACGCAAGCATTTCCGGAAATTATTGAAGCTTTTCCCAGCAAAGGCGAATTTTATGGCTTGCCGGATAGAGTTAAACATTTGATCTTTGAGCACAAAGGCATCAGTAGTTTATATGGTAAGTTATATAACTACATTCAAGGACACTCATTTGTATGAGTAGAAAAAATGAATTTTGCTATGAACTCTTTAAAACTTGCACACAGAATTGAAACGCAGCGCTTCTTATTTTAAGGATATGATTGTTGTGAATAAAGATAACATAATATGTAATTGAATGCTGATGTTTTTGCGAGCGGGGTGACCGAAAGTCTCTGCGTATCTGTCACAGCTCAGTCTAATGGGGGAAAAATAAAGCCAAATTTATTTTCTCTAATTTATATCCAACTCTTAAAACTTGAGTTGAGAATAGAAAAGCTTAGACATTCTTTGTTCAATGAAACCCCTCCATAACCTCCACTTTTTTTGTTTTGGAATAGAATTTCAGAAGAAATTTAAGCTACATTTTAAAAGATATTTTTGAGAAATGATCAACATATAACAAAACAAGATTAGGAGCCTCCAATGCACTGAATAGAGAAAACCTATTTATGCAACTTGTTTGAAATCTGTGCAATTCCACCATGCAATGTTCAGCGAAAGCGACAGGAGGCCGATCTGTGAATTAAAAATGTACTGTCCAAATAACCATTAAAACAAACTATGTGATTTATTTGTAGATAAAATTTCAGAGAAAATCAAAAACGTGCACAAAAATGTACACATTTTTCAAACAAATAATATAAATCCATGAAATTTAAACCATGCATCGTGGTTATCTTTGACCACTGGGTGTAAAACATGTTTAGCGTTGTCCTATACAATTCTCTGTTAATTATGTCTGGCTGGCCTTTCTTATTTAAAGACACAGTGGTTGATAGCTCTTTCTGCCAAAACACAGCATCAAACAAAGCATTTTTGGTGGTGCCATTGATGCTGATCTAATTTCTTGCTGATTAATCTACTTCTTCCAAACTAGACGGTTATATTCTAAATCATGTATCATAACGTTAAAAGCTGTCGGTACTTTCTCTGGGTTTCAAAAATTGATTGTGAAAACTAGAAAACAAAAACGCAATGAGTCTGATTTGTTGCTGGACTGTAGGAATAAGATATGACTTTTCAAACCCTTCAGTCCTTCAGAAACAACCCTCTTATAACCTTTCTGTTTTGTTTTTTCATAGAATATAATACAATAATAAAAACAATTGCAACATTTTTCGAAATCTCTAAAATAGTCATATTTTTTGCTCTTTAAAAAATCATTTAAAAATAAATTGCTGCCTTAGCAGCTATAATAACGTAAAAATACTCATACTTTGCAGAGTTTGTGAATAAAATTTTTCTTTGTGTCTGTTGGAAATTTTATATCTGAAATTTTTACAGAATGGCAAAACGAGTGCCTTAATCTTCCAGCTATACAGAAACGTAAAAATCTGATATATGCTCTACCGACTAGTGGCGGAAAAACTTTGGTTGCTGAAATACTCATGTTGCGTGAATTAATATGCAGGCAAAAAAACGTAATATTTATTTTACCCTACGTGTCGATTGTTCAAGAGAAGGTATAGTAAATGAAATAGTACTTATAACAAATTAAGATCATTTAGTACAAATAAGCGACTAAGTTTTCATTGTGTTAAATATTTAAAACATTATTTTGATACTATATTAAGTTTTGAGAGGTATGTTGTACTAAACTTTTAGAGTAAATTAAAGTTCTAACCTTCAGGTCAGCGCCATGTCACCTTTTGCAATTGTCTTAAATTTTATTGTTGATGAATATACCGCAGGCAAAGGAAAATGCCCGCCGACGGCACGTAAAAATCGTAAAAGTATATATATTGCTTCCATTGAAAAAGGAGCCGTATTAATAGACAGTTTAATTGAGGCTGAACGAGCAAATGAAATTGGATTAGTGGTAGTGGATGAACTACATCTTATTGGTGAAAAAGGACGTGGAGCAACACTAGAAGCGTTGTTGACTAAAATAATGTACTTAAATGGTAAATAATTATTATTTTACTAAAAATATGGGCATATATACCTACAGTATTTCTTTATCTGATAGCAAGCATACAAATTGTTGGTATGAGTGCTACAATTGGTAATTTGTCTGAAATCTCTGCATTTCTAAATGCTGACGTCTACACTAGAGGTTTTCGGCCTGTTGAACTGAAGGAATATATCAAGTGTGGTAACGATATTCTTGAAATTAACACGTCTGGCAAGACACTAGAGGAGGTTTTTGTTTATAATAGAAGTGTTGACTTTAAAGTGCGTAAAAAATTTGTGGGCTCTAATTCAATTTTATAATTTAATTTCTATTGAAACTTTAAGTATAGTGAAAGCGTTGCTCGTGCAGACCCCGATCATTTGGCTGGCTTAGTTGCAGAGTGTGCACCTGAAAATAGTTGTCTAATTTTCTGCTCATCACGTAAAAATTGTGAAAATGTTGCTATACTCCTCAGTCGCATTTTGCCCAAGTTAGTTATTATTTAATTAAAGGTCAACTTTATTCCATTTGAATTGTATTGCAGATCAAAATTCCGTGAACATCGACCCAGTGAAAAGGCCGACTTAATGGATGCACTAGATAAAGTTTGTGGTATACTTAGTCCTGTTTTAGCCAAGACTATTCCATATGGTATTGCTTACCATCATTCAGGTCTGACGACTGATGAAAGAAAATTCATTGAAACTGCTTATCGTTTTGGTGTGATTAGTGTTATCTGTTGTACTTCAACCTTGGCAGCTGGTGTTAATTTGCCTGCCATGCGTGTGATAATACGTGCTCCTTATGTTGGTGCTGAGTTTATGACACTTTGCAAGTACAAACAAATGGTTGGGCGTGCTGGACGCGCTGGCATGGGTGAAACAGGAGAAAGTATTTTAATTAGTTCAAATCGCGATAACGTGCGTGTAGGAGAAATGCTATTCTCACCGATGGATAAAGCGATCAGTTCATTAGATTATAATGATGGTATTGGGCTCCAGGTGAGTAAAATAATAAGACAGAAATTACAAATAAAACTTATTCGTTTGCAAGAATGTGTGCCTGAAGGAGAAGAGATAGCTGAAATATGTAATGCTTTTGTTTGAAACTCATTCAGCGCAAGATTCTTGTGTTATACCTAGTGTCCTTTTCTCATAATGTCGTTTGCCAGCATATATGACTTTGTAATTTCTTCAAATAGGCTCTAATACTTAGTGCAATTGGTTTGGGCTTAGCTGCATGCCGCAAGGAATTGTATCGTCTTATAAATAGCACTCTTTTGGCTGTGCAAGCTCAACAACTTGGTGTCTCGACAAATGAATTAGTTATGCAAATCATACGTGAAATGTTTAAAAATAAGGTGTTACAAGTTTGCACAAGCGACAAACGCGACTATAATGACATAATAACCACACAAGAGCTGAAAGAAGGAACACTGCCGGGTTTCCAACCAAAAGATCGTCGTGTTTTCATTGGCTCAACAACACGTTTTCAATTGACGACCATTGGAAAGGCTGCATTCAAAGCAGGCATCGATTACAAACGTGCACATAGTATTTACAATGAATTGAAATCTGCGCAAAAACAATTGCTACTTAGTAACTATGCACATTTGCTATATCTAGTAGTTTGTTTTAATTCGAATGCAAACGGTGATGAGCTTTTTGCTGCAGATGCTGCAATTCTATTTCGTGCATACACGACCTTAGATGATGGCACTCAAAAGCTTTTTAAGTTGCTCGATTTTACAGAGGCACATGCTGCAAAAATTGCTAAAACACTTTCAATACAGGGTGCTATGGAACTTAAATTAAATCGTTTGTTTAAAGTTCTTATTATGATTGATGTATTGAATGTAATTCCGTTGCCAACTGTTGCTAATAAATTCAATATAGAACGTGGTGTACTACAAAATATGGTAAGTCAGGCAACGTCAGCTGCAAGTGCAATTGTTCGTCTTTGTGAACAGATTGAAGAATTTTGGTGCTTTAAACCGCTTTTTGAACGTATTAGCACAAAAATGGATCGTTGTGGTACAATGGAACTGGAACCGCTACTCGATCTGCCAGCAGTGAAAATAGTGAGTAATGCAGTTTTGAAAATAATAATGATTATGTGTTTACTAATTTATATATCGTTATTTTTAACTTTTTTAACTTTAAGAACCGTGCAAAACAGTTGTACTCTGCTGGCTATAAAACTATTGAAGATGTAGCTAAATGTCGCCCTATGGAATTAGTAAAGTCAATAGAACATATGCCACTTAAGATTGCCACAGAGATTATTTCAGCGGCTAAGGTAAATATAATTCAATTTCATTAGCATTGGAAAATCTTGTACTAACGAAAGTTGAATTTTTTTTTAATGAAATAGCCATTACGTTTGTGATATTTTAATATTTAAAAATAAATGATTGACACTAATTATAACATTCGCTTAATGTAATGATAACGCAATATGTGTCATTGAATTTATAGTGCTAATTATGCGTTTAACATTACTATTTTAATGTCTATAAGAAGCATTATTATTTTTCATAAGATCCATTTTCGGGTCATATGCTCGGCAGGTGGTACCAAATTAAGGCACTAAACTATTAACTTTGATTTAATATTTTTTTATAGATAATTTTAATGAAAAAATTGGACTATCTTGAGGAAGAAACTGAAATATTGAAAAACTGCCTTAGAAACGATGATAATTTGATATAAAATATAAAACGGACTCATTAATTTAATTTCTTAAAGGTTTGTAAAACTATCCTCCTCGTTTGCACAAAATGTAAATGATAAGGGCTGGCTTTAGAAAAAATTAACACACATAAAATATATTGTTATTTTCTAATAAAATCATAAGATAATTAAACTTTTTTTTAAGGTGCTTTTATGAGGTTTTGTGCTATTGCGTTTCTTTTATATGTGATGGGATCCAAACCGTATCTTACCAAAAAATTCATATAAATTTTCAAAGAGGGCCACCATTTCGCATAGTGTCGAAATTGGCGATTTTCATAATTTTACTTAACTATGAGACGGTATCCAACCACATAATATCCACTCAGTTTAAGTTCAGAATTCGCACTCAATGAAGCGCTAACATTGATGTAAAATGAAAAGGTAAATCAAGTTTCTTATCTTAAAATCAATTTATTTGTACTCTGATCTTTTACTGCTTTTTTAAAAGAATATCGCTAGTTCCCAACTTTCGTTTTAACGCAGATTGCATATTCATAGTCATTTTTAGACTCGATTCTAAATGCCCAAAAGTCAGTTATATTAAAAGACTGATGATATTCGTAAAAATCAGCCATTTAGTGTTCGCATAAAACGATATCTTTAATTACGAAAAATTTGCAAAAAATTACCCAAAGTCAAATGTCCAAGTGTCTAATACGTAAATTGGAAAATTATTCGGGCTCATCTAGTATCTATAAAAAAAGTATTTTACTCGATTATCTAAGAAATATTAGGACAAGGTAACAAAATTTGTAGCAAACTGAATTTAGAGCTGGTGTCTGTTTTACCTTATGACAAAATATTTTGTTTAAATATTTTTCTAATTTTCGTTTGGCTAATTTTGTGTGAATATTAGTTCTTGAACTAACTTTTTATGAGGTAGGGCCCAAACAAGATGTTCGACATTTTTGAATTGCTGTAATGCATCTTATTAGCTTGTCGTTCTATTCAAAATTAATTGTTTTTGATTTAACTTTAAATTTGTTAATGTCTGTAAATAGTTCCATTTACTAAAGTTTTTGCCTTATTATTAATAATGAAATATAAACAAATTTTGTATTTTTTAATATATTTAATTTTCTTATTATCATTCAGTTATTTTTTAAAATTGTAAGCTTAAGTCTTTTCTTTCGACATACATACATAAATACATATAAGTCAAAAATTGATTGCAGGATATTTTGTCTTTTTTTTCTCTTACATTTTAAATGTTCATATGTAAATATATTATGAAAATATGTAAAATTTAAATTAAGTTTTGTTGCAATATTGTTCTGTTTGCCTTTTCATAATGTTAAAACAAATCAAAAATATAATTTACAAAACAAGTCTAGTTTAGAGACTAAAAAAAAGAAAACATAAAATTCAAATACAAATAAAAATTAAAAAGACATTAAGTTACATTGTCTTTTTCTATCACGAAATTTGAGTATTTTATCATTGAAATGATAACTTCGTCTATATAGTTAATATTGTGATTTATAATTATAATTTAAACTTAGTGTTAGTGTTGCTTTTACATTGTAAATTTTTAGCAAAATTAATCTGATAATGTTGTTGTTAATATTGTTGTTGAACTAAATCATTCTTTATTGTAATTTGTTACGTTAAGGGAGTAACTTGGCTGTACGATATTTACAATTTTATTACCTTTGGGATGACCTTAAAATGAAAAAATTATCGAATTAACTTTCTAAGGGTGTACTTTTTTTTATGTATTAGCATGCTGAAAGAGGCTGTGAGATTGATGAATTAGAAAAGTAAAGTATAATAGTTGACAGGCATGAAAGAGTTGTAAGTTTTAGAAGTTTATGTATTTGCTTAAAAGATCAATTAATAATAAATTTAAGTAACTAAAGTGGTTTTCAATTATGATCCTCTCAATGAAATTGATTTTATTGTTTCATTATTATTTCAGTGTATATGCAAACAATGTAAATAGACAGTGAATTCAACACTTTGATTCAATTAGTTTAACTCGTATAAGATTTCTAATGGTCTTTCGCAAATACATTCAGTAAAAGTTGATCGCGTCAATACCTCCATTTGCACAAAAAAAAAATGGCATTACTTTTGCATTCATATAAACTATGGGCAATCCTTTAGCATTTGAGAGAAATTAGAACTCTGTTCGTAATGGAAAAGGTTTGACCATTCTCATTTAATTCCTTTGGATACTGTTTACTACAATATCTTTGGAATTTGAAGACATTTTTTAAATGCTTTTCCCTTTTAGTAATGAATTTCTATTTAATCCTATCTTTGATGAACATTCATTCCAATATCTTGAGAACAGAAAACTTTACTTTGAAGCTCTGGTAAATACCCAATGGGAAATGATGAAGTATTTAGTATTTCCAAGGACTTTTCAAAGCAAAATATAAAGGAATGGCATACATATATTTTTTTGATGATCTGAAGCTGAAGCCATTATAAAATGATAGAAGAAAGTGTAGAGCAATAGAAGGATAATAAGAAAAAGGAAACATAAACAGAAAAGATCGATGAAATAAGCTCGGAAAATAAACTTAAGCTCACTTTTTTTACGGTTTTCTACTTTTTATTGTTATTGTCTTGGCTGGTGGAATAGGACTTTGTTTTGTTAATTGTATTCTATATCATCATAGAAATGCTGCGCTATTCTGGTACCGACATCTCTGTAGTCAGTTCGACTCGAACGCGCGATCGCCGCGGGAATAATTGCGCGACTCCGGATATCTGTTGATGAAAAATACGAATCACTATTGTAATTAGAAGGTTGTTGTTGTGGTTGCTGATGTTCATGCTGATGAGATTGATGAGGCTGTGCCGCCAGTGTCTGTGTCTGTTGAGACTGTGGCACAACTTGATAAGCATTAGAATGTTGATAGTTATTATCATGAATAGCGGGCGATTGATTGTTATTATTATTGACATATGCACTCGGAGATGGTGCAAATACACTCTGATAATTTCGATTATGATGAGAGCTTGAATGTAGTGGGAGCGGTTTGAGAGTTGGATTTAAAGCATCGTTCAGCGTGACGTCATAGTCATTTTCGTAGAGCTCATCAAGGGTAACTTTTGGTGGTTGTGGTGGAGGCTCTTCATGCGACAGCGGTACAATTGGCAAAGGACTACGTGGGGGTAATGTTGTACGTGGTCCTTGCAACTCTTGAACTAAACCAGAACCAGAATCACGCAACAGTGGCGCACCATGTTCGAGCAGACGTACACCTGAGATGGTAGAACCCATATCGATTGGTGTACTGTCCGTGGTGTGTATGCTGTGTACTGATTTTAGCGCTGCGCCCACTGGCTGTAGGCCACGTGGCAGATAGGGACTGCCACCGCGCGAAGGCAAGAAGGGCCGTTTAACTACACGTACCGAAGTTGGGCGTCCTCCGGTGGTTGTGCTCGTGCTGGGTGCTTTACTTGGCGCCGTCTTTGGTAATTCTGCTTCCTCTTCAATTGGTTCATCTTCAACTGATGGTTCTTCTGACGGTTGTGGTTTTTGGCGTGTCGACGTCACAAGGTTTTTGCGGCGACCTGCAATGTTACTTACACCTCGATTTCTTAACGGACGTTCAGGTTCTGGTTCTGGCTCATAGAGGTCTTCTTCCTCTTCTTGTGACGGTGGGGGTCGGGATTTCTTAAGTTGCTTACGTGGCTTAGGTCTTACTCTATGTGTTGGACGACTTATTGGCTGCTCTTCGTAGTCGTCATCGACAAAGTCTACATCTTCTGAACCGCGTGCGCTGGGTGGACTACGATTGCGACTGCTATAAGGACGCTTGCGTGTGTTAGATCGATTGTCGGAGCGTTCATTGGAAGCACTGCCTGTGTTGTCGTATTCTTCATCGTCGGCTGCTAAGGGTTTTTTCTCTGTCGCTGGCTTGCGAAGAGATGGGCGGTTAGCTTTTCGGCCAGCAAGTGACGCATCATTGTGACCACGCCTTCTTGCTGGCGCTTGAGGTAAATCTTCTTCTTCATCATGTCTGCTTGCGATTGGTGTATCGTCTACAATGCGTCGTCTTGGATTTCCGTGCTTAGAGCGTCCATCCTCATATAAATCATCTTCATAGTAATCCTCTTCATCAGTTGCTGCTGCTGGAGCTACAGTGGTAGCGGTCTTTTGTATAGCGTATTGGAATTTTTTCTTTTCATTTACTGGTACAGGGCGCGGTATGCGTGGTGGTGCTCGTGGGCGTGAATATACTGAAGCTGGTGCCGCCTTTGGTGTTACGAACTCCTCAAGGGGCTTGGGTGTTGTCTTGACTTTTGGAGGTGCTTCTTCATCGGCGGCTTCTTCCTGATCGGCTGCACTGAGAGGATCTTCTACATCAGCAACATTAGCTGCTGGTGCTGTCAAAGGTCTCTTATCTGTGATGCGTCGCCTGCCTGCCAAACGACGTGGAGGTAAATCTTCAGTCTCAGCGATTTCATCTTCTACCGGCTTAGGTTTATCTTTACGACTAATTGTTGGACGATCATCGCTAAAGCTACGACGCTCATCAGCATTGGGTCGAATACCCATTGTACCAGGTTTGCGTCCATTGGGCTTGTGTCTTTCGGTTGATTTTGTTCGTGATTTTGGTCTATCATATTTACGACGATCGGCGTCGTAGTCATCTTCCATTTCATCTTCTGTCTGGAAACGATCACGTGAGCTGGTGCGCCTGATGATAGTAATATTGAAAATTAAATTTTTAACTAAAAGTTCAAATACCAAATGCTCGAATCACATTAATGAAATCTAAAGTGAATTTTGACTCGAGTATTCGGGATTTCTCTATATACTCCAGCATTTAACTGCTCTTTACCTTGGCTTCTCATCATCACTGAATGAACGTTTATCTTCGTATTCCTCTTCATAGTCCATTAGTGGCTTGCGTTGACGTGGACGCTGCTTGCGTCTTCGATTAACACGTTCCTCATAGTAGTCATCATCGTATTCTTCATCCTCGTAATAGTAATCATCAGCAGGTCGTCGATTCATAGGCCGCCGTCTCAGTGGTCGCCCTATTGGACGTCTGCGTGGTGCATATGGTGGCTCTGTGGTTGTTGTGCTTG
Organism: Meiosimyza decipiens; assembly: GCA_963680825.1. NCBI lineage: Eukaryota > Metazoa > Arthropoda > Insecta > Diptera > Lauxaniidae > Meiosimyza > Meiosimyza decipiens. The sequence goes on along the minus strand of OY804258.1, from coordinate 28,536,791 downwards.
TTGTAGAGGTAGTTGTAGCCATATAAAGGGCATCGTTTCTGAAATTTATTGACAAATGATATTTTTAAGATAATATATATTTGTAATGTGAGTACCACATGTTTAAACCTACCTGCTCCAGTATTTCTGTGAATGTTCACAGTCCACATCGTTAACAAACTGACAAATGAAAGATCTTTGATCAAAAGCAGTAAAGTTCGCACACAAGAAGTCGTGTCGAATACCATAGACGCAATGATGGTAAACCTATAAAAAAGAAATCATTGTGAATAATAGTATATTTTTAATTTCTCTAAAAAAGATTTATAAAAAATTATAATCTGGACAAGAAGAGAAACTATCTAAAGTTCTTTACTGGGCAAGTGTTATAAGAAGATAATCAATCATATTGGTTATTTTAAAATATGATGACAATAATGTCATTTTCTAACTGAGGAACATATTGTGTCCAAGAGAATAAAGACATCTATGGGAACAATAAGTGCGTAAGAGTCTCCCACATATTGGTTGATCTTAGTCAATCAAATCAAGTCGAGCAAAGCCAGCCAAAAAAATCGCCAAAATAATAAGAAAGAACTAAAAGGATGTACTCGTCATTCAACAAACTAAGGGACATTACGAAAATACTGTAAAACGGACCTTAATTTTGCTTTTATATTCCAGTATTTATCTTCTAAGGTCTTACTATATTTCAATGTTTGAGGATTAGTTAAAAACTAAATCTAATTAGGGTGTTGTCTTTGCCTTTGTACTTTCATTAAATACCCCACAACAATGTGATAGGAAAAGTGCGAGTAGTCTTAAATATTTCTCTCCGTGTAGCGTCTAGAAGCTCATGATTGTATGACAGGTGTAATGCCCTCTTTTCGAAAATTGCCAACGATTTGTCTGATGCTAGTTTCATTACTTCAAAGAATTCTCTTAGCATAACGTTTTAAAGCTTTTGTTTCGATGAAGTGTGCCACGCCTACTTTTAGAAATTCGCAAAGTTCTTGTACATAGTTTTTCCGAGTCATTCCTACTATTTGTGTGAAGTTTGGTTTCATTACCTTGAATAATTCTCACAGTATAGCGTATTGAGCTATTTGTTTGCATCGGAGGTGCCACGCCTTCAACCGATTTCAGTAATTTTCAATTCCAAGAACCTCGTTTGGAGTTGTAGTCAGAATGAGCAAGATATTTTAAAATTTTAATAAGAACTTAGTTAAAGCTAATTTTATTTTTTGATCTACTAGTAAGCGATGAATATGACTTACTCAGTTACTCACAAAACTTACAGAAATAATCTCAGTTAATTTAAGAAAAGAAAAACAAAAAAAACAATAGAATTACACGTCTCAAGGAAAACCCCTCATTAAAAAAAAGATTCCCATAATAACCAAGATTAGACATGCACCCATCGTGTACTTACAACCGACAACAGGTACCTTCAATATTTCTGTTGTTCATACAAATTGGAGTCATTACAATCTAACCGCATGTTTGCAGTAGAAAAAAAAACAAAAAAAAAAAATCAAGAAAAATTACAATTCATTATAAAATTTAAAAAAAAAGGTTTGCTAGCAAGTTGATCTTGACCTCAAAGTTTGGTGATTTTTAATATCTTTGGTTTTGCTAATTTATAACATCATGTTTATGTCCGTCCGTGCAGCTTCTTTTATTCCATGTGATAATAATAATAATTTGCCTTAATTCGGTTTAACTTGGATTTTATTTGGCTACATAAAAAATTAACACGCATACTAAATTTTTTTATTACCAGCAACTTTTTTTTTATATTTTCTGGCAACTTTTGATTTCGTTGAAAATTAACATTAAAACCGGTCGAATTTACTTGCACAGCTGCTACTGCCAGTAGCCAAGTATTTTATACTATATTGATTATATAACTGACCCAGATACACATAAATCGTAACTTCTTGGTATAACGCAAGCGCTTAGATTTTTGTACTTCCGAGAATTTATGTGTGAGGAACAAGTTTTATGTTGTTTTCACGATTATACAGCATTCAAAGAACATACAATAATTTTCGGAACTACAAAATTTGAATATTGTCTTGTTTTTTATAAATAAATATAATTGTATGTATGACATGGATCATTGATTTAATTTCCTATTACATTTCGTTGCCTTTGAAATGTTTTCATTAATATTTATAAAGAATATTTTTAATATCTTACTTTAACGATATTATAAAGAGTTTAGATGATAAGAATGAGAGATGGTTTAGCATACTCACTAAGTTGTAATCAAATCAAGTTCGTGTTTTTGAATATCGCAAAACTATAAATCTGTATACGATGTATGATTCAAACTAAACTAATCGAGCGATATTGATGAAATTAGAAATGGTCTTGAAACTCTTTGCTCTTTTATTGGGTGTGGAAACACGCTGTCATGGCCGATCTTCTATACCAATTTTGATGAAATTTAGTGTGAAGATAGATTGATTCCTGAGGAATGATATTTGTTTTTAATGGGCGGTGCCATGCCAATAAACATAAATTATGTTTTTACAACTAAACTAATGGACCGACTATGATGAAATTTTGTATGGAGATAGATAGAACCCTAAGAAAGGGTTAGAGGTATGAATAAGGATAGATCGATCAGATATCATGATTTTTGTTCTTGGGAGCGATGACAAAAAATTGCCATTTTTTTGTCAATTTATTAGTACTAAAAAGTATTTTTTTTAATCATACACTGATTCATTCCGTTTGTAACGCATAAAAGAGGGCGTGACAGATATAAAGAAGTATATACATTCTTGATCAGCGTCACTACCTGAGTCAATATAGCATGTCTGTCTGTCTGTGTGTCTGTCTGTCTATCTGTTGAAATAACGTTTACCGGAAATATAACAAGCTACAAGCGTTTAAAAATGGGCGAAATCAGTTCACGGACACGCTTACCGCCCATACTCTCTGTAAATATGCTCCAGCCCATTTTAAAAGAAGTTGCTGCGATTTTGATAAAACTTGATGATTTGGTGAACATATGAACAAAATGAAGATCGGACTAGGTTTTATATTTGTAAAGGCTCTTAAAGGGGCGTGGCACAGCCCCCCCATTTTTAACATTTATATCGCCATAGCTCGTAAACCGTGCAAGATATTGTGATGAAACGTTTAGTACACAGATACAGATCATACATATTTTGAATTTTGCTTAAAGTGGGCCGAATTGGGAAATTGAGTGTGGCACTTTTCAACAATTGAAAATGTTGATTTCCTACTACTCAAAGTTGGAACATACGATTTTCATAAAAGTTGTAGGGATGATACCACCAAATAGTCATCAATAAAAGCTACGTCAGTATACTGGAAAAACTGAAGTGCGTGCTACAGACCACAATATTTATGGGCGCTATAATAAGAGATTTATTACTATGGCAAATATACTTGCTAAAAGGTATCTTATTGGGAAATTTTTGCAGAACTGTGCCGTTGGGCGTGGCACTTTCCATATAAGCAAAAAACGTTTAATGCTATAGATAGTGTGCCATGGGAGTAATCTTCATAAAATTTGGTGTATAGATATCTGTTATTGTAAGCCTTAAAAATAAATGGATTTTGACGGGATTGCATAAATGGGCGTGGCGCCTCCCATATTCACATAAAATCATAAGTGTCGAATTCAGTGTAGGAACATTTGGTAAGCGCAGAAAGCACTGAAAAAGTTAGCAAGTTTGAAGAAGTGAAATGAAACATTGAGAAATCTATTGATGTAAGTCTTTTAAAACTCAGTATGACAACATGCTTTGATACAAACTAGCATATGAAATAATCGGGCAAACTCGCACTTTTGAGCGTGACACGCCACTTGGTTAAAAAAACAAGTAGTAAAACTTTTACAAATAGCACCTGTATCATTTCCTTCCCAAACAACTGCAGAAAATCTCTTTGCATTTAAATTTAGGTTAGCTAAAACTTTGAACGAATTTTTGACTACCTTTTATTAGAATGTTGAAAAATTTCTTTTCTGTTTTTGGTAGTAAAATAGCTTTACATTTATTTAAAATTACCTGACACTTAAATTCAATTGCAGCATAAAATCCATCATGCAATCCATCGCATTTAAAATGTATTTCATCATCTGGCGGAACAGTTGAAAAGAATGGGTACGTCGACAAATTGTAACTGTAAAATTTAAAAATGAAATGATAATTTTATTCATAAAATTATTTAACACTTACCCCCTCAGCTCACGTGGTAAATTTGGATCCCATATCCAATCAATTTGTGGTATACCAGTCAGTTTAGAATTCTTGGTGCTCGTACCGGTTTCTGTTGAATTGTGCGTCTAAAAGCAAATACAAAATAAATATACAAATTAAAAAAGAGCCTAACTAGATAGTTGCAAATTTTTATAGGCATAATTGCTACCTTTAGTTGTAAAGTGCCTATTTGCACTACTTTATGTTTATGCAACAATAATTAAAAAAACAAAACAAAAGCAAAGTTGCACGAGTTGACCTTCTTGTTTTTTTTATCGTTACGCCCAGCAGAAACAAAAAGTTTGTTCATGAAGTTAGATCTATTGGCTTCCGCCATAAAAAAATGTTTGCTTGCGTGTGCGCTCGTAGGCACGTAAGACATAAATCATGCTGTCATTAAAAAGTTTTTAACTTCTTTGAAGTTACTTAAAGAGGAATGTGAGTCACCCTGTATTATTGTAGTTCGCACTCCCGCATTTGGTCAAATGTGTAAGTATGTTAGCAGCTAAAACTTAATAAATTTGGTCAACCCAATTGTGTTCCATTCACATTTAAGTTGTACGCGTACATCGAGTTTGTTTCTTAAGTCTTTCGTTTATGATTTTTGGTTGCAATGCGAATTTAAAAGGTAGTTTTTTAATATTTGTTAAAGCGAAATGAAATAATTTAACTGAAATAATAGCGTCATTAAAGTTTCTATGTTAACAATTCTTTTATTACTTTTCAACTAAAGGGTATTACATGAATATATGAGGCATTCTTTGCCAAAACCTATGGTATTGAATCTTAAGAAATATGAGTTTGCTGTTTTTTTTTCTTATCTTTACTGTTGGACCAATAATCACTACAGCATTAATCGAGCCATTAATTGTAACGCCCTCAAAAGATGAAAAATGACCGAAAGAACCTAATGCGAATCTTGAGGTCTATTTATGCTTTTTTGACGTAACTTTGCCTGAGCACAAATGATCCAAAACTAAAAGAAAAAAAAATTAAAAACAGCTTTGCTGTAAAGAGGATAAAAGTTTTTGTTGAATTTAAAGTTTGGCCACATTTGAAATCCTTTCGAGCCGTTTTTTCATCAGTTTTCCATCAATGAGCTGTGCAGTTTTTAAAAAAGGAGCATTTGTTTTCTTGCTGCTCAGCTTGAAATCGCGGGTTGTTTTGAGAGTAATTTTGTATGCACTTCAGTCTCACATTATTTGCACAGAAAGCCTCGAACCTTCACTAAAAATGTATTGAATATTCCAATACAAAAAAAAAAGACTGAGCAAAAATCGCTAATCTTCTATAAATTAGTGGTCTTAAAACAAAAGGATAATTTGGGTATGAAATTAAAATCCTTTTCAGTCTAGTTTATGTATTGAAAAAAGAATCAAGTGTATCTTGAGAGCCATCAAAGTTATTGTAATATTTGATTGGCACTGAAAATATTTTTGAAGCTTGCTTGCTTTTCAAGTAATGTACGTAATTTTTAAATCTATGAAAAGTATATTTTTATTGCTTAAATTATGGTTACTAAGATCAAAAAACCCAAATTCGTATTTTGCTAAACCCTAAAAACTAAATATTTAAGAACTGAGATCGGAAATTTGCTTTATCAAGATTATCAAACTTAGCTTGATATTTAACAGTGGGAAATATTTTTGCTAATTATTGTATATTAGCTTACAGCTTATTTTCATTTATATCATAAATAACCCAATGTAATTTTATATATAAACAAAAGACTTAAGCAACAAACTTGATAATATTTGCAGTGGTATATTACTATTAACTTTGTTGTTAATCAAATAAAACCTAATAGCACCACTATTGATTTTCTCTAATTCATCGTTATCATCATGTTTTACAACACTTACTTTTGTTTCATCAGCTTCGGCTGTTGGCGTCTCTGTTGATGACGCTGTATCTGTTGAATTGCTTGCTGTTGCCGCCGTTGTTGTGGCTATTGACACTTTTTTAAAAGGTGCTACTGCATCGCTGTGTGACACCAACATCAATAAGAGAGCTGAAAAATAAAAAAATCAAATGATTTTACAAAATTTTGCATACATTTTTTCGACAAAAACAACATCGGTAATAGTTTAACTGCAAGATCATCTGTGAACTCAAGCGCAGAATTATGTTGCAATAAATATCGTTAAAATATAAAATAAATTAACATGTGTTCAAGGTCATCACTACAGCGCTTAACAGTTTGTGCAATGATAATTTTTCGAATTTATAGTTTCATACGAATTTGGTTAAGAAATTTGTATGCTTGATGCTGTTGCATTTATTTATTTGAAATTAGTTAATCATACGCCCACATCTGCGTTTTAAGGCTTGGTATTATCCAGCGGGCTATACTGTCATAGAGTGTCATATTGTATTACAATGTGACAAATAATTTCAAATGAGATGCTGCTTTGGCTTCTTATTCGACCATTTTAGCGCGTGTCACTCATTTATCTGTAGATGACATTAGAAACTTTGTTGTTGCGAAAGTTGTGATGACATATTTTGATGAAAGTTAAAATGTAATTAACGTGTGTGCTACTTCAGTTTAAATAACTATGCAAGCACACGAGAAAGGGCAGCGTTATATAAAAAATTTACTTAGTTACAAGTGCACTGCATATGAAGGCCATTGTATCAAAAGCAACTTACAGGTTTAACTCAAGAAACAGATTTTTTTACACGCCACTCCGAGATAAGTTTTTTTTTGCATGAAAACATGTTAAATTGGTTATTTTTAACCTGTTGTGTAATAATGTTCAGCGTCATGAATGCGATTTTTAACCAAAACTAATTGTACTATAAGTCAAAAGACTCGTAAGAGTTAAAAGCAGAATAAAAAAGAATAATCAATTTTACGGCCCATAACTGCATCAACTGTGCTCTTATGCAATAATATTGTGTCGTAAAAATTGCATTTACAAATGTCTTAATAAATTTTGCACAATTTAAGAAACATGAAATCATGTGCCATGCAGAGTTTAAGTTTAATTTTTTAATCCGTAAGTAAATTTTTTTATATATTCTATACATTTTGTACATGTATTTGTTATAAGGGGGCATGGTTGATATAGAAAATTAATTGCGCAGCTAATTTTTAAGTCGATTCTCTTTGATCTTGTAAGTTTTATATACAATGTTGAACGACATGGGAGGTGACTAAATATCATTTTTGAAAATGTTTCATTCTAAATTACTGAAGTTATGCACTTTTGAAGATTTAATGTAGTACAGCTCTGAATAGCCATTACTTGGGGAAAACATAGCTTTTGTTAAAAAAAAATATTTTATGTAAAATTTGACCATTTTTTGAAATTCGTGGTAAAAACTGACCTTTTCAAGGCATTTTTAATATTTTTGTTAAGGAATTTAAAACTTTTGCTATTTCATTTATTATCACTTTATCACTTAATTTTTGACCAATTTTTGCGCGTTCACGGCTTTGCAACATAAGGTTTTCAAAAGCGCATAGCTCCGTATATAAGATTGTGAGGGGTCTCGCCAACAAGCCCAAAATTCAGCTGAAGTGACAGCAAAATCTAAGTTTGTAGTTTTGTTGGCTAGCCAAATAGCAGCGAATTCGTAAATAATTGATATTTTGGGAAAAGAGATCAAAAGCTTGAGAAACAACCTAAATCATTGATATTTACAGATTAAGTCCATGATCTGCACAAAAGGTGATAAAATAAGAGTTTCTACTTTGTTTTCTAAATAAAATACATAAAAATTAATATATTGATGCAAATCAATATGATAGTTCGGTTCTTTCAAACTCAATGTTTAAAAATTATTTCGTTTAAATGTAGCCCACGACTATTTCATAAATGGTTCATTCTGTGGGTCCAATATTCGACAACTCTTTCGAGCATATCGACCGGTATTCCTTGAATAACACGAGTTATGTTGGTTTCCAAAACGTTTATAGTTTCGGGTTTGTCGACATAAACAAGTGACTTAACATATCCCCAAAGAAAGTAATCCAATGGCGTCAAATCACATAATCTTGGTGGCCAATTAACAGGACCATTTCTTGAGATGATGTTTTCATCGAATGTTTCCCTAAATAAAGCAATTGTTTCTCCAGCTGTATGGCATGTTGCGCCATCCAATTGAAACCAGAGGTCAGTTCATAAATTTTGTATTAAGGGGACCTATAGTTTGAAGTAAGTATTACACTATATTCTTTGCAATTACTTTGTCATTAAAGAAAAATGAAAAATGCTACATGCTTAAACATGTTCTCATAGGCATAGCGTGGGAACATATTTCGATCTGTTGTATCGTATGCCAAGTACGGAAAAGTAAAAAGGAAAAGTCGTTATTCAAAAATTCAACTACTAGCAAAGACCTTTCAAACGATATACATACAAGTAAAATAATTTTATCTATGCATAGTTATAAAAAATGCAATATGAAAATATTTTAACCTTTGGGGCTACTCGAAATGTATTAAATATTATATTGTAAACTGCTTTCAAATCCGATGAATTTATATAACACTCTTCACCTATCAATGCCCAAAATTTTGATATGGTTAATTTTTAATCTTTTCAAAAACTTTTATTGAAAAGCATAATTTTTTGACTACCTCTTTTCCGCATTCTCCAAAGGTTCGTCATCAAAACTGAGTACTCAGATTTTACTATCGCTTACTTTTCTTTGAATAGACCCGTGCACAATATATTGTATAACAAAAAAATAATAAATTCACAATATCACGGTGAATTTTCCGATACGTCCCTTCCGCCTGTACGTCCGGACGGATGGTCACCGTAGCTATACTTGAACTAATTATATAAAAAAGCTTAAGAAATGATATACCGAGAGAGCTTACTTGAATACAACAAAACTTGGCTTGAGTACGAAAAATGTTTTAGCCAAATGCTGGTGGGGTCAGCTTTGGAAATAATGTGTAGTATTTCATATTAAAGTAAAATTTTTCAAGTTCTATACGTTAACCTCTATTCATTGTAGTGTAAGGTTTTTAATTTGTAGACATAGCATAAGCTAATTATAGTTATATTTTCTTACCTGCAGAAGTAAGGATCCATCGTTTGCTTTTTTTCATGATTGTTTATTTAAAATTATGCCTGCAAAAAAGAGAAAAACATAAATTATAAAGGGTGTTTTTTTTAGAGGTTTGTTTTTCGAATAGAGATAAAACTGGCATTTTATGGTCAAATCTGGCAACTCTAATGTCATTTATGTTCAGTTTGGTTTGCCATTTCATCATGAATAGGTTGACAAAAGAACAACGCTTGCAAATCGTGCAAATTTATTTCGAAAATAATGGTTCAGTTCGCGAAGTTTACCGCAAGCTCCGTCCATTTTATGGTCGACATAATCGTCCATCAGAGCAATTAATTCGGTTAACCATGGACCGTTTTCACACTACGTTTATTCTATGTGATAATACGCATCCGCAGAGACGTCGAACAGTGCGCACCGAAGAAACAATTGCCGCTGTAGAGCAAAATGTTGAAGAGGACCCGAATGAATCGATTCGCCACTGTGCACAGCAATTGGAGCTTTGTCCATCAACTTTATGGAAGATTTTGCGCAAAGATCTTGGCTTGCGACCTTACAAGATCCAGCTTGTGCAAGAATTAAAGCCGCGAGACCATGCAATGCGTCGTGATTTTGGTGTATGGGCCGAAAATGAGATTGATCTCGATGCTGATTTTCATCGCAAAATTTTGTTCAGTGATGAGGCTCATTTTTGGTTGAATGGCTACGTCAACAAGCAAAATTGCCGCATTTGGAGTGAAGAGAATCCACATGAGACCCTTGAGACGCCATTACATCCACAAAAACTGACTGTTTGGTGTGCTCTATGGGCTGGTGGAGTCATTGGGCCATACTTCTTCCGAAATAATGCTGGAGAGTCAGTTACCGTTAATGGAGACCGGTATAGAGCCATGATAACCGACTATTTTGCTCCCGAATTGGATGGCATGAATGTGGATGAGTTGTGGTTCCAACAAGACGGCGCTACATGCCACACAGCGCACGTCACAATCGATTTATTGAAGGAAACATTCGATGAGCGCATAATTTCGCGGAATGGACCTGTCAATTGGCCACCAAGATCGTGTGATTTGACACCATTGGATTATTTTCTTTGGGGATATGTGAAGTCGCTCGTCTACGCCAACAAACCAGAAACGTTAGGGGACTTGGAAGCCAACATTCGTGGCGTTATTGCCGACATACGGCCCCATATGCTCGAAAAAGTGGTTCGAAATTGGACCTGTAGAATTGGCTTTATTCGAGCCAGCCGCGGCGGCCACATGCCCGAAATCATATTTAAACATTAATGGCATAAAATTATCCTTCCAATAAAGCCAAATTAATGGACATAAAAACGATTTTCTTGTGTTTTATTTCAATTCGAAGCTCTATACCTCTAAAAAAAACACCCTTTAGCATAGGTATATGAAGTTCTGATATAATACGTAGTTGAAGTTTTTTATAAGTTCTGAAAAACTCGATAAATATTGAAATGTATCTAAAAGTAATGAAAAGTGTTAAAAGCCAATAACAACTAAAAGTACCGAAGCGAGTTAAAAAATCGAAAAAAGTTACATAGTGACTAAAAATTTAAAAAAATACTCGTAGATGGAGAGTGTCGATATTTTTTACAAAAAGCGAAAACAAATTCTTAAGATTCATGAGGAGAAAAATTTCAAAAAGTAAATTGAACGTTTTACGTTTTTTATACGTAACGTAGACTATTACTTAGTTGAAAGTTTCGACACTGTTTCCACTCATTAAATATGGGTTTTAATATCTAAAATACTATATAATTCAGTAAGAGGACATTTTCTTGAACAATTTTACAAACGAAGTTATAGTCCATCACATTATGTTTTCGAGATATTGTAATATCTCACGATATTATACCGTGGTTACTTAGATACCAAAATACACGTAATATAGTTCTGAATATGGCAAATAACGTAGTTTATCATTTTTAAGAAAGAAATTGCCTCTCACTCTATATAGAGTCTAAAATGATGATGATAATATATGATATAGTAGTTTTTCAGGCAGAGGTTATAGCGATAGAAGAGGTAGCATCCTGGCTGTGGATGAATATTGTATTCAAAAAGGATATAAACATTTATTCAGATAGTCAGTCTGCTATCAAATCTATAGAATCAGTCTCCCTGAACTCACTAGTAGCTCAGCAATGCCGCTCGTCTCTAAATGAGATGGCTCACATTTAAACATTCGCCACACCTTGGTTCCTGGGCATAGGCACGGCAATTGTAATACTGATGAACTTGCTAGGCAGGGAACTACTGCACAAATTCCTCAGGACAAGGAAGGTATTGGCATGCCACTTGCTCTCTGCAAGTTACTGCTTAAAGAAGAAATGGTAAAAATTGCTAACAAAATATGGGATCAAGGGTCTACTTGCAATATAACTAGGCAAATCTGGCCGAAATCTGGGATGCTAAGCGTTCGTCAGAACTGATTTCCCCCATTAGACATAGTGTCTCGTCAGTTGTTGCCATTATAACTGGCCACTGCCTCATAGGCAGATATGCGGAGAGATTGAGTGTTAGGTCGTTTGACTTCTGTAGAGCTGTGGTGATGTGGAGGAGGAGGAAATCATCAAACATTTTCTCTGCTCCTGCCCCGCACTTGCTAGAAAACGACACAAAATACTTGCTTCGTTTTTGTTTGATGACATGGATGACCTCAGACATATTAGTATTGGTCAGCTATTACGAAATCTGGTTGGTTTAACGAGAGGGTATAGTCAGTCATCCTGTGGTAATACAATAGATCACATTTGGTCTAAGTGATTCGGTCTCGTAACTGACTGCCACTCTTACCTAACCTAACCTATATGACATACAGGAAAATTACATTATGGCATTCAATTTTGGGATTTCTGTTTCAAGAATTATATATACGAAAAAAGGCTGAAATCAGCTGTTTTTGGAAAAAAAGATATCTTAATATAATATCCTTTGACCAAAATCAAACATTTGCAGCTAATGATTGTGCAATATTGAACGGGTTCACGCATGGGTTCTGACATTGATCAGAGATTAATATATAAAAAACCTCAGCTAAAATATTATGGATTGTGAAAGGCCAAAACAATTGTTATACAAAATAGTATAGACAGCACTAGTGCTAATCATTTGGATGAAAACGAACACACAGCTGATTTTGACAACATTACAATACTGGACAGAGAAAACATTAGATATACTCTAGAGAACCTACGAATTAGACAACATTACAAAACAGCAATGAACATAAAAGAAGATTTTGACAAAACTAGTCTTAGTTACAGTGTGGTGCTATAAAGCTTATTTTCAAAATATTAATTTTTGTAATTTTAATTTTTAATTTTTATTTAATATTTTTGTAAATTCAAATAATGTTTTTCTTGCTGTAAGTTTATGATATTAATCAAAAAAATTTGTACCTATATGAATGTTTTTAATGTAAATTTTCGTTAACAGTGTGATGTGAATATTCAATAAAGAATTTTGACATACCCCTGAGAATGCTTAAAACCCATAAGCGAAACGTCGGGTGAACAAATGAATTTAACATTGTTTTATTCATAAAATCAAAATTGATCTAACAGCCTGTTTTTCAACAAAGAAAAACCTTTTCAATTCAAAATAGTATTGATTTTTTAAAAATTTCAATTAATTGCAAAGCCTAAGGCTCTTTACTGTCACAATTTTTCACATCTCAGCTTCAAAAACACCTGTCAGTATATTACTTAATATTTGCTGTATATAACACGAATATTTCAATTATGTGCAAGAATTTCGAAAAAAACATAAATATCATTCATTATTGGTGAATATCGTTTTTTTCTGGTAATAAAATTGCGTAAAAACTTTGGCACTTAAATTGCCATTAAGTATTATTTAATAAACAAAAAAAAAAAAAGTCTCACTTAACTTATGAAGTGTCAATGATCTTTTAATTTCAATTTTGTTGTATTCGCTTACAATTTGTGTAAGAAATTATTAAAAATTGAAAGAAGGAGAAAAACAAAATTATGGGTGTATATGGTAACACTCAAAAAAAAAGAAAAATAAAACTGACAAAAATGTCACCTGCGCTGCGCACCAGGTTTTTAATTTTAATTTAATTCTTGAATATTCTGAACACGTTCTTTACTTTGAAATAAACAAAGAAAGAGAACGAATTATTACCGCTTTTGTTGAGTTATGGCGAACAGGTAATGAAAATAACACTTGTCTGCATTACTAATATTTGGTCACGTCTTTAAAGTACACGAGTCGTATGCACTTCCAATGTTAGATTATCAAAAAAAAATTGAGATAGCTCCAAAACACCCTCTGTTTTTGAAAAAGATTTTGATAACAGCCTTTGGTTTTTCGAGAATAAATGTTTGAAAAGTGCGAGTAGCGGTCTTTTTTTTGATTACTTATGGGACATAAAGATAGGCAGACAGAAGCTAATCACTTTAACTGGGAGCCAACCACTAGTGGATGCTCCCTCCCAGGGGGGTGAGAAATACATTTTGTATTATTTTGACAGTGGCTTCTAGTGAAACAGCTATAATTACCTCTTCAACGCCCACATATCCAGCAAAGGGTTGCTTATCGAATATGTCGAGCTTAGTCTGCGAAAGTTTTTTTCTTTAGTAGGTTTGGAAAAAAAAAAAAAATATCATGGATCTTCGTGAAGAAATAAAGCACCTTGGTTGAGATTGTATATTAGGGTGGTTTAAAATAAACGAATATATTTTTTTTTCTGGTTTTAACCACTTAAAAGTTGGTATATACATTCAAAGCTCATATTCATCTAAAATTAAACGAATTTTCTTTACATTTCGAGGTGATTCAAGAGCGACTTCTTAAATTTTGGTGTTTAAAAAAATTTCAGGCAACTTAAATTGGAAAATTTTAGACATGGAATAGTTCGAAACAGGCACAAAAATCGGACTCAGCAACACAAAATTCAAAAATAAATCTATAATTTAGTTTTTTTTTTGTTAACATAGTACAACTTTGTTAAAATTGGTCTGAGTATTCAAGAAAATATTATATTGCTATTGTAACAATTTTTTTCCTATGGCGTTATCAGCTTTTTTCGTCAAAGAGCAATTTTCATTCAAAGTTGGTTGGAGTAAAAAGCTCTTAAAATTGGTCAAAAACCACAATTAATATTTTTTTTAATACTATGAGGATTTTTATTTAAATATATGTATATGACGTCATTGAAAAAAATATTGTTGCAATAAAAAATGTTTTCTTGCATATTTTGATTAATTTTAAGAACTTGTTATTCAGTACGATTTTCACTAAAAATTGGTAGTTTTGGAGAAAAAAGTGAAAAGAGATAAAGTTTTAATCCAAACTATTTTTATCAATGACACAAAAAATAAAAATCATTCAAAAATTTTTAAAATCCAAAATTATTTTAAATCAATCAAACTATGCATTCAAAGCATAAAAAAAATTTATTGGCGTTTTTCTCTTATGGAAGCCGTCTTGAGCCGCAAGTTTGAAATTTGCAAAATCTCGATAAGGCATTGTAAAGTAATTATTGGAACTAAAATTTTAAGCCCGATTAGGGCTTTTATCCAAAAAACTATGATGTTCAATTGGGATGGTCGACTTGAATGACCCATATGTAGCTCAGTTAATGTGCTTTATGTCTCCATTGAAATACAAAATATTATTCGTTTTCATGAAGATTCCTCTCATAAATTTAAAAACATAAAAATTGTGACAATATCCCCTCGGACTATCTCTCGGGGGAGCTAACCACCTTTAGAAAACCAGGATAGGAGATTCTTCTGAAGCTTGCGCAGATTTCCGTTGATTCCTGTAATTACTGTACAAGAAGTATTAATGCTGTCTTGATCTTTATCAGAGTCCAAAAAAGTGTTCTTCGTTATGGCGCATCTCAAAATTCAAATATGCCAAAATCAACTTCAAAAATAATTACACATCATCCACATGACATAAATTATGAAGAAGAGTTTGTCAATAGCATTTACTGTCCCAAAACTACATACAAAAAGTGCGAGTATCACTAAGGCATGTCATAGACAGTCACTTCAGATGTTTGTATTACTCAAGTACTGAATGCATGAACTGTAACCATTTGAATTGCCATTTGCCAAGTTATATAACAACTTTATTTGTTAATTAGCCAATTCGACAATCAATAACAGGTAGTGCATTACAAATATTCACATATGTCTGCAGTGGGATCGATTTGTCGGAACGGTGCCCGTGCATAACAAACGCCGATCGAAATTGACACTTCGACACTTTCGTTTTTATGCATTTTAAACATCTCGGAGGTAAGCAATCCAGCAGCTGAAACCAAAACTTATGCAAAATTGGCAACAAACTAAATGCAATCGATGGTTTATTTACTCATAAAATAAAGCTGCCATGCAGTCAGCATTTGAGCTGCGTGGCATTTCTGTTGCGCCAAATAAAATTGGGTATCACAACAATAAAAAAATGCAGTCAGTCATTGAAACGATTATGAATGCGTTTCGATTGATCGTTCAAACGCTCAATCCAACGTTCAATCGATCGATCAATAGATCGTTCGAATAGATACTAAATAATGCTTCAATTGTTTCCGATAGTTCACTGGAGCGTTGTAAGACATCAGCTGTCAGCGCAATCTTAAGCCTTATGGTGGTTAAATGATTTTTATAAAATCAAATTTTGAAGGCGTTGGCCTTAGCGTTTGTTTTTTATTGCGTTGTTGTTGTTTTCAATTTTGTTTAAATGTTAGACAGCCGGAAGACATCGCGCGCTTACTTTTATTTAGCTGACATTTTGGTAACCGTAATGGAAATTCCATCATTTTATTTTTGATCCGGTCACTTTATATACATGCGAGTACATACATTAATCGTGTCAATTTTGTCGACTTTTAATGCATGGAATATATTTATATTTATTGTTATATTTACACTGAGAAAATAGTTTGTTTTAAAATTAGATGATGTTTAGTTATAGAATGACAAAGTTGATGTAGCCGAAATGTTTTAGCCATTTTAGTTTTTCCAGGCCCATATCTCGAGAACCAAGTAAGATAGTAATAAATGTTTGAAGCAAAAACTATGAGGTTTCAAGGGGTCAAATAACAGTTAAACTTACTCTTTACTTTGAAACTAATTTTCAAGGTTAATTCGAGGTCAACTGTGATTTTCCAAATAGATATCATTTATAAATCCTATTACGTCATAGAGAAAAATTGTTTATATGTATCCATTTTTTTCCACGGAATACAAATCTACACTTAAAACTATAGGTTAGAATTTTGAATCTAATTTTTGTTCCGCCCAATTATGTCCTGGCCAACTTTATTTTGGCAGGTGAGGCGTTGAGTTAAATTTGGTTATGGTCTTTGTCTTTTATTAATGTACCTTAAACTGCGTCAAATAGTTGATTTATGATACATTTTATTTTGGGGGCGTGTCTCTGCTCATTTTTGTTCTAAGCAAAACTTTACTATGAACCTTCCGCATACCATATTAAGCATTTAACGAAGAATTATGAAAACTCGTTGAGTAGTTTGCGAGCTTATATACGACAGACAAACAGTTCTCACTTTTTCTCATATAAGAGGTGTGGCATCACCCATTTTTTTTTATTGAACTAACTTTTGCTCGTATCTTTTATATGAGTCTCATTCATCTGTGTCAAATAGTTGATGATATATGATGAATTTGAATTTTTCTTATATGCAGGGCGTGTCATGGCGCATTTTTTTTGAAACCAAATTGTGAGAAGAATCTTCTGTAGCCCATAAGAAATATTTAAAAATATATATAACCTCAAATGGTCAGACTCACCATTGATTATATATATGTAAAGATGTATAGAGATATATCCTGCATTAGGATATATGGGGGCTCAAACCCCCAAGAGGCTTGTAAGCAATTGTCATTTGAAAATCGGCGTGTTACCTTTCTTATCAGTCGATTGGGCTGCTGATTGAAATATTCCATAAACCGAATCGAATTATGACTATTGCTTCATAGGTCGACTGTGCCAAAACATTCGATAACGTTAAGTTATAGTGCTCTCGATCTTTTCAACTTTGCAGTCAACTGCATTAAACTGTTGCGATTGTTTTGTTAATAAGTTTCTTTGTATAAATCCATTATTTTTTTTTTTTAGATTGGATTAGGCCACCCACAAGCAAATTCTGCATAACATATCTCGCACATTGCAATATTTTTTACCCAACCATTTTCCATTAGATATCATAGCCGCTGAGAGTGTTTTTTAGTTTGTCATATTTTTTATATAAAACATAGCTACGCTGTGTGAAAAATTTTATGACAAAAGTGTTGTTTAATTGCAGCTGAAATATTTATTTCAAAATTTTTTCTGAGTCATTTACTAATTTCTTTATTTGCCAACGGCTTCAATTGTAGCCAACTTAAATTAACCAAAACCGGAATCGGGAAAATAACACTTTGAAACAATTTTAATGCAATCATTCGGAAATAAAAGTTTCACCCAATGAATGAATGCAG
Organism: Meiosimyza decipiens; assembly: GCA_963680825.1. NCBI lineage: Eukaryota > Metazoa > Arthropoda > Insecta > Diptera > Lauxaniidae > Meiosimyza > Meiosimyza decipiens. The sequence goes on along the minus strand of OY804258.1, from coordinate 28,519,043 downwards.
AAAAGGCAAATGCAAAAGAAAATTGATACAACAGTGAATACTTTTTTTACTTAAGACTTTTTAAATAATGTTGGGAAAACTATGAGGCACAAATAAACCAACATTTTATAGAAAGCATAAAAACCTTCATTTTGCAAAAACAAAATAAAAAAATATGTCTTTGGTGTTTTGTTGAAATTGCTATTTTTCATTTGCCATTTTTAATAACATCATCCTCGTAATGATTTATTTATATTACCAAATTTATCACAAGCACTTGTAGCCAAATAAGAGTAAATTAAGCCAAATTAATGAATATGTCCCTCGATGTATTCATTAACAGATTTAAGTAGCCTACGCTTTCCTGCTTTGAACTCAAGTGAACTAATTACATTTTGACCAAAGATCCCATAAAACTGTTACCAACTTTGGTTACTTCATTAAATGTAGAGTGAGTTCAAAAACAACGTGACCTTGAATACATAAAACCTACGCGCATTAATATCAGATGCTAATTAATTTGTGTCGTGTCTCGAAACTCTGTATTGAAACTCTTATGTGGTTCTTCTCTACGACGATTCACATTTTGCGGTTAATTTCCTATGCGAGATTTCCAGTTTATCGTTTTTATCGCACATGGCGTTTGCACATAAAATTAAAATTCATTTTCAGTCAACATTTCAGAAGAAAAAGTTAATTAAATGTCATTAATTTCCGTTGATCGTTCAAAGTTAATTTATTCAATTTTGGTCTGATTTTTGCAAATGACCTTTAGAAATAGAATGTTGTGTTTAACTAGAGTTAATATTTTCTTACTAAAAATATGAGTTCACTGAAACTTATTTAATAAATTACTAAATATTATACTATAAACATTAGATAGAGATACTACAATAGATTACACAGAGAAAAGAATTTATGTGTAAATGGGACACTCCGAAAAATATGCCATATTGCAGTAATTAAGGCTTAAACGATACATAATACACAGAATAGTACTACAAAAAAATACATCTCCAAATAGGTGTATTTCTTAATTATGTCTCCAAAAATATGGATGTTTCTACTATATTTTGAAGCAGCATTTTTTAGAGGGCAGTAAATTTTGAGTAGCAATTCTACCTCTGATTTTTTTTTTTGTAATTGACCTTACTCTTAAGTTGTATTATCTCAATTCCATAGCAATAACTTATCAACTGCATTTAAAAAAATGGATTTTTAAGCTTCACTTGAAGCGCTTCATTTTCAGTTTTAATTTGTAGCGCATATAAGGAGCCGTGAAAGGTATAGAAAAGTAACATATATTTTTTTTTTGATTGTCGGTGTGTCCATCTGTCTGTAAAAATAACGATTACAAGGAAATAGACGAAGTTAAAATCATAAGATTTGCTTCACAAATTTACTATTAAAATTATATCAGGCTGGTTTAAAAATGGCCTCAACATGGGCCTGCGCATACGGTTTTTTTAAGGAATATTTCTTCATAATATCACAAAAAACCGCTCCCCATAAAAATTTAGTTGGCTGAAGCGGAATCTGTAGCTGCAAAGCATAGATTTTTAGCATGAATTTTATAATGCTGTAGCTCACTGAACTTTCAGTTTTTTTGAGCTTACAATAAACAACATCAACTCTAACGTACAACTCTTCTTATCGAATAATTCGCCGAAATCCAAAGAAGTTGGTAATTAGACCATCCGTATGCAAACGGCAAACGAGCCTTATGTTTGTATAATATGTTTGGCTTTACTATTGTCTTCGATAGCAAACATGTATAGAGAGTCAATTTAGAATGCACTGGAAATAAAAATGTTTTGAATGAAGCTTACCACGCGGAGGCTGTAAGGAAACGTGATTTGCTCTATGAAATCATGTTCAATCTTTTCTGGACTAAAAATGGTTCTTTTCTCAGCTACGGCATGTTTGTTTAAGTCTCGTCTGACTGGCATCGAAGCAGAGCCTTCGATATTTAGAATGAACTCTTGAAAATTATTCAACGGCATCGGTGCAATTCATACCTTTTGTTTAGTCTGACTTAATAAAAAAAATCTATTAAAATATTTGGCAATTTTTTTCTTACCAAGAATTCCAATTTGTATGGAAATTATTGAAAATTTTTTCGTGTGTTTAATAGGGATCAAATTCAAGTGGTTTTCAGTTTTAACTTAATGACCAAATTTAAATACTCGTACATTGATCAATCAAGAATAAATCAGATTTTTAATGTATGCTACATTGAATATTTTTGTTTCTAAATATCATAAAATTTATATAAATTTTTTTTACAATGCACAAGGTACAATTATATTGGCAATCCATTGTCATCGCATAGAAGAGGGTGTAGTACTGATAAAAAAAGAGCACATATTCTGTATCAGTCTAGTCTGTTCATCAGTCAGTGAAAATAATTTGATAAAATTTGGTACACTAGGTGTATCTTCAGTTATAGCTTGTGCGATTGAATATGGGAATTCGATGCGCATAGACGCCTACCGCCCACAAAATAAAGCTATACAAACAAGCAACTTAATTTTACACAAATAAAAAGAATGGTACCGGTAAGCTCTGCATAAAAATTTGCATGAGTTGGGACAAGAGGGCGTGGCACGTCCCCAAAAAGCGAAAAATTGTAAACGCTACGCTGCTAGAGAGTCATTTGAGATAATGTAACCCAATTACACACAAATGCTGGACTAGCACTGAACAAAAATTAGTTAATTTTCGACTAGAAGATGTAAGATTTCCTATACAAGAAATAATTTCAAAATGCTGTACTGCGAGTGTTATTTAAGATAATTTGAAAAAATTTCAAAAATAGCAAGTGTGATTGGAAGAAGCATGAAGCATTAAGTGGACGTATGTAACAATTTCTCACATATATATTAGCAAAAAATTTAACTTAGGTAAATGCTGTCAAATTCACGTGGCGTGACAACTTCCAAAGCAACTTAAACTGAAAATGTTACTTTGCGGAAGCTATCCAAATAAATGTTATAACGCTCTGTAGGATAACATTTGATGATACAAAGTAGCGGAAGTTAAATAAAGTGGGCGGGCTTACACTTCTAATACAAGCTTGCTTTAAACTTATGTATGAATTATTCAATAAATTAAGACACTTTAGAAATCACCGACAACTATGGAAAAATAGTAACCTTTTTATAAAAATGTAACGCACACTTTTAGTGTTAATGCAATAGCATATCATATTTTTAGCATGACTGAAGATAACACCCTCAATTTTATATGTTACTCCCATAACATATATTTCTATATTATATGTTTCAAGTATTCAACAAGTTGGCATGAAACACATATTTGATGTTATTCGTATTTATGTAATACACAAAAAAAAAAAAAATTGTGTGAGAAATTTTCACAACAATAAAAATTTTAATGAAATTAAAAGAAATCAATAAAAAATCATAAAAAATGGAGGAATTAAACCAAATCAAATTGAAACGAAAGCAAAAGTTTAAATGAAAGTAAAATTGGCGAAAATATTTGTAAACGATTTTTTATTTGTTTATTTATTTTTTTCTACTTTTATATATTTTTAAGTTGTTTTATTTTTCGTTTTTTTTTTTGATAATTCATTCACGCCAAACACGCGGCAATAGTTTTTTTCTATTTTTTGGATTTTTCTTTTAAAAAAAGCAAGCGAATTTATTCACTTTATGTAGCATTACGAATATTTAGCGATTCGCTGTAGCTGCATTTGGTGGCGTTGCTTCTAATGTTGCTGGCTGCTGCTTCTTTAACGTTGCCTTAACACTAATTATACTGTAGCAAACAATTAGTAACGGTTGAGGAAATTTCCAAAACACTTCAGATGGAAGTTAAGATAAAACAAAAATGTAGCAACAATTTAAAGAAAATAAAAAAAACAAAAAAATTTAAGAAAAATAAATGCTTTAGGTTATGCGATCAAAAAACTCTAATGACAGGCAAATCCGAGAAAAACGTTTTGCAACAAAATGGTTGATTCTGCTGAAGATGAAAAGTTAGGGTAAAAACTTTAAACCTCTACCAGAAATGAACATTCTCTTGGATATTTTCTCCAAATAACTAATAGGCACTCGTGGACGTTTGATGTAGGGAAAAAATTCTCTTCAAGTCAGGACATTGGCAATGATTTTACGTCAAGAAATGTTGATTTTTTTTGGAATATTCTTTAGTTCAAATTTGTAGCAGGGAACTCAAAATGATGAAGCGACGTGAGTGTTCATTTAAAATTTTTCTTTTTAAAATTAAAAATATGGTTTTATATGAAAATTTCTGTGCTCGTAGCAAGATAGTCGGACAGTTGCATTTGCTTTTAAATTAACATAGAAGTATGTGGCCAATGTGGTTAAAAAGAGAGAAAGAGAAAGAAAGAAGCTTGTCAAGGGCATTTTATTGCCTCAGAGCATCATAGTGTGCACCTAAATGCAAATAAGCATATAAATTAAGCGCTGTATTTGTGATAACGTCGAAATATTTATTAATTTTTTTTTTTTCAATATAGCTTAGGAACTAATCGAAAGAACTAACATAATGAGAAATTTTTGAAAATCGTAGAAAAATTTCAAATTATGCAGTTCTGGTAATTTGGAAAAATGCAGATACGTTATTAACGTACAGTTGATGTAACTAAGACAATTTTCATCCAAACTTATGGAAATTTTTAATATCATAATAAAGAGTTTTCATCATTGGGTACTCTGAGGGAACAACCAAAGTTCCAAAGTCTTTATATTAGAAATTTTATGTTAATAAAATAAATTTGGTTAAATTCATTCTTCTTGGATTTTCATATTATACATTGTGCTCCTCATAGTATTTTAAGTGGATAAAAAAATCCGTTTAACGTATTTTTAAGCACAAATACCGATTTGCTTGAAACATGAACTTATTGTGTCCTGATAATTTAAAAAAATAATTTTTCTTTCAGTTACAATATGATTTCTAGAAAAGAAGCAACATTCTGACCCCAACATAGCGATGCAAATAGAACCACACCACAAGAAGCATCTTTTTTTTTGGAAATATCTTTTCAACATCATATATAATTTTAAAGATTATTTTTCAAATATTATATTATGTGACTTGGTCTCTGAAAAGGGAACTTAGGTGTCAAAAAATCATTTGCCACTTTTTTACCGATTCGGATAGACGAGTCGAATTGTTAACATTTAACAGCTGTTTTTTTCGAAAACTTGTTAACACATTTATTTAAAAGAATATCAACAGAATTTTTCAAAATGTATATACAGGGTGAACTTAGCATAGAAAATCTTAAAGTTCTGTCTGACTTCTTGCATACTTTTCTTTTTTTTTTGTATCTATAACAAATTTACCTTCTGAACTTCAGTTTTATTCTTTGTCGCTAAAACAGTTTTTTAAAAATAATAAGTTCTTGTTCTTAAAGGAGTACATCTCTGCATCACCTATCGCATACGTTATATTATTCAGAAATTTTTTTCAAATTAAACGTTACGTATACGTCATGTAATTCCTAAATAAAATATGTGAGTAAAACTGTTGCTAAAAGCACTATTTTAAAGACGAAGCTCTGAAATCTTAGAAAATATATTACAGTTAACACAAATCGAGTAGTCGAGAAAAATGTTCATAGGTATTTTGTATCAAATTAAAATTTCTGCAAAATGGGGTTTTAATCATTACAACTACATCTGAAGTTAAAAAGTCGTTTGCAGAGCAAAAATATTTTTGTTGCGATGTTCCTTTTTGGGACACCACAGCATTGTATTTGATATTACTATTGTCAACGAATAGCTTGGCCTCTCGCATATCATGATATTTTTAGACAAGGCACTGATCCAATTGTTTTGAAATGTCTGATATATATATATATATATATATTAGGGCATTCGATTTGCATTTAAGTATCCAGAAAATCTGAGAGATCTTCTGCTTAGGTTTGTTGGTCAAACTATTTGCTATTCTGCAAACAAAACTCTTGAGATAGCACTTTCCATAGTAAAAATTTACCAGCTCCAAATCAAAAAGACAATTTATCAAAGTACTTTGAAAACAAAATTTTATCTTGCTTTTAACACACATCGGATCGATTTCTGGAAAATCTGCGAAAAATCTGTCAAAAACTTAGACGGTCCAGAGAAAAAATATCTTAATGACATAAGTAAAAATGAATAGAACGATTCCAAAAGAAAATGCCTTCGCACATCCAAAACGCTAAATATTCAAAACATTTTATAGATCTGAAAGGAATCAGTAACACTGTACAGCTGCTTGGGAGGAAGAATAAGAGACCGTCACCCCGGGCACAAAGAGATGCAGCAAAATGTTGCTCGGTACTCATTCCGATTTCCTAAAGAAAGGATTGACTTTTATTTTTTATGAAAGTTTGAAAAGTCTTTTCCAAAGCAGGGCACTTTAGATCGATTCTTCACACCCGGGCTGAAAATGTTCAAAATGCGCCACTTACTTTAACAACCTTCCATGTATTTTTTAGACAAAACCTTCACATTCAGTTGTTACAAAAATTTGGCGCTTGCATAATAAGACGCTGTAGGTAGTAGCATAAGCCAGAACCAAGACATGACGTTGTGACTAAACCGGCAAAGTATTTCTCAAGACAAATAAAACAACATTATAATTGAAGATCACAAATTCATAGAACTATGCCATTCTCTAATTGCTAATGAACGCGTTATAGAAAAAAATGCAATTGCCTGCAAAGGTATTACCAATGTTTGGCGCCGTAGATTTGTATAGAGTCATTAATGAAGTATCGAAGTACAACAAAAATTATTTCTTTTGAAACAGTTTTAGAATTAATTATGTACAAAAATATTTAACACAGACTGTAAATAACGATTGGTATAATGAGTTTTATGAAAAATCATTTATTACGTACCTTAACTAAAGTAAAAATAAAAAATATAAAGCAAAAATCCGTGATGAAGTGTTTTTCTAGTTATTGCACTATTTTCTTTTAAAAAATGTTTCTTGTTGTTTTTGTTTTTGCACTAACACAAACACGCAAGCATACATACAACTGCAGTTTTTGATACGTTTTTTTTTTCGAAATAAAAATAAGTTTAATTAAAAATAGAAAAATTGGGTAAAAAATTAAGTTTTGTAGAGTCAAAACCACTTAAGATGCTACTTTATTTTTAATAAATTCCATTAAAAAGTTAAACAACGAAAAAAATATTTAAAAAAAAATAAATAAAAATATAAAAACATGAAAGCATTTTTATGTAACTGCAATTGTATGTGTGTTGCGTTCAACTACTGTTTCAAGCAAGTATGCATATGTATTGGTAAAGAAAATCACAAAAGCAAATTGCATGCAAGAAATTTTTTTCTATTTTTTTTTTGTAAAAAATTTTCATTTTCACGTTTTTTTCTATAATTTTTTTACAAAATTTGCACAATCATGGCAAAGTTAAAAATTTTCAATAAAAGGAAAACACTTTGAAACACAACTTTCACAAAATTGCACAAAATTTAATAAACATCTTTTAACATTTTGAAATAAACATAAATTATTTCGTAAATAATTTTTTGCTATGGCTCTTTTCGATCATATTTTTGCAGATTGGTATTTTGTTTTTCTAACACATTTCAACTGTTTAATTTCATAGGATTTAATTGTGTTAATTTTTGAATAAATATAAAAATTTTTAAAATAATTTTTCTTCAAATCATTTTTGATAAATTTTTTTTTTCTATTTATTTTTAGCACTTTACTAACTTGAATTAACGTCTCTTATTTAACGCACGCACGCTACGCTGCTCATTTGCAGACTGAAATTGCAGATCGTTTGGCTAAAATAAAGTTGCCTAGCGTGTTGGCTGTTAAGTCGCGTTTCTTGCACTTGTTGCTGACGTTTTTTTCGCTTTGTTGTTTTGTTACTTCACCAATCCAGCTATTAAGGCAATGTGAAGTGTACCAATACCAACACACAAATGAACACATCAAGCAATTCAGCGTTTGCGCATGCGCGCTTAATTCAAACTATTCAAAGCCGCTTTGCGCGTGCGCAACACGTTTTAAAGCAACAACAGCAGCCAGCAGTGGTATTGCAGCTTTTTGCTTTTCTTAAAGTAACACACGCTCGAGGGAGCATTTCATTTCAGCGCGCGCTCACTCTCTTGCAAGCTTCTTGTATTTTACGAAAGCTTTTCATTTTTCGTTACTTTTGATTTAATTTCTTATCAATTTTTTTTTTTGTTTATTTTTTATTTTGGTCTTTGCAAATCGTAAATTTTCCGCTGTAGTAATTTTGCAATGATTTTTTTATATTTATTTTTATTCTTTATAGGCTGCAGCAGCGCTTTGTTATCACGCTGCCATGTCTGTTATCATAGGTGTAGTTGTTGGTTGCACTTCATCAGGGTTTTTTCTACGATTTACTCAAAGTTTTGATTTGATTTTGTTCTTAACTCAATTCATTTAATTTGTTTGTATGTAATTTGCTAGTGTGTGCACCCATCTTTGTTTATCTCTAGCACTTTGCGCTATACCCGTAGGGTCTTAGCGTCAATCATTGAAATTTGTGCAATCTTCGGTTACTTGTAAGTTAAAGGTTTGGTGGTTTGCAAGAGAGTTGATTTACTTGGGTGTATCGATATCGTTCATCTTCTCTGCTCAAGGTCGGAAATTGCGCTAGGGCATTTTATTGAAAAATTAACAATTTAAGCAATTTTATAAATTACTTGCGAATGCTTTAGATAAATATCAAAAAAATTAACCAATATATAGTTAGGAGTCTTGACGCTTTTTAAATATACGAGATTATCGTCGTTGGAAATGATATGTAATGTAGTTCACTTATATCCGAATAGGGAAAACTGAGAGCAAACTAAAGGCAGCCCTGACTTTTTGTAAAGTTTGTTTTGTAATTATAAACAAATAAAAACTGTCTTAAATTATTTTATCGCATCTGAGGCTGATATATTGTCAAGGATAACAAAGGATCAAGAGATCGACCACGGACATACGTTTCGAGGTTTAAAAAGTCGTGTAAATATGATAAACGTTTTGAAAAAAGTTGAATGAGGCTAAGTAAATCGAAAAAAATAAGGAAAATATTTTAAAAATTGAAACAGGTTAAAAAAAAAATCAAAAAAGTTGAATATTGTTGGAAAGTGTGAAAAAAACTTAAAAATAAAACAAGAAAAAGTCAAAAATGTAATTAAAATTTCGAAAAAAGTTGAAGAGGTTGAAAAGTTTTGAAACATGTAAATACCCGAAAGAGTCAATTAAACATGATCAATGTTTAAAAAATTTGAAAGAGATTGAAACAGTTGAAAAAGTCTGATTAAGTCCATAAAACATGAAAAATATTGAAAAAAGTTGAAGAAAGTTGGAAAACTCGAAAAAAATTAAAAGAAGTTGAAATGTAGAAAAAAATATAGAAGATTATGAAAAAAAGTTGAAAGAGGTTGAAACAGCTGAAAAGTGCTGATTACGTCAATATCATAAAGAAAATGTTCAAAAAAGTTAAAAGAGGTCAAAAAATCATAAAAAGGTGGTTGAAATATCGAAAGGAAAAGGGAAAATGCTGAAAAAAATTCATATAGTCAAAAAATATTACAATAATTGAAAAAATGCTACGCTTAAGCATTTTATTATCTTGGGAGGTGCCACGCCCACATATGCAATCCCGTCGAATTTAAATTAATATCAAAGCTTATGATAATCGACATCTCTATATCAAATTTTATTAGGATTGCTTCCATAATACACTAAATATATGTATACATATAGTATTAAACGTTGTTGCGCCTATTTTAAGCTATGAGATTCTTTATAGCAAGTATATCTGACACATTAAATTTCAGAATAATAACGTTATTGGTTCTCTAATTATAATGTTTATATGCAAATAATCAAGGCGTTGCCACACCTTTCATTGAGCTTTGCCAGTATAGTGACAAAGCTTGTTTTGATATCTGCATTCAGTGATATCATCTGTTTGAACATCGTTTGTACCGTTTTGAAGTAATGTTGAAAAAATCTTTCTGATCGTTGAAAAGTGTCACGCCCAATTTTTTAATTCTGCATACTTTCAACACAATTCAAAATATTAATAATCTGCATCCGTTTATTAAATTTCATCACAATACTTAGCATGGTTTGCGAGGTATAGCGATATAGAAATAAAACTTTTGGGCGGTGCCATGCCCCTTTAAGAGTTTTTAAAAACACGAAACATAGCCCGATCTTAATTTTCTTTACTTATGAATTGTGTATGTCAAAATTGTCGATTTTGGTCAACTTCGAATATTCATTGAGGGAGCCCATTTTTTTCCCGAATGTACTTATTTAATAATACAAAGTTGGAAAGCTTAACCTTTTAGCTTCAAAATTAACCTTCAACTACATCCATATAAATTTTTCTTCGAAATGTCGTAAATTTAAACTTTTCAATTATACTGCCTTGCTGCAACTTATGTTGCTATGTACATATGTAGACTTGTGTAAGTTTCAATTTGTGATATTTTGTAGAAGAAAAAAATTATATAAGCTGTCTCAACCAATACTAAATTATAGTGGCTAAAAAACAACGTCTGCCTTCAAAATATCAGCGCTAAAGGCGTCTGCCTTCTCTATTATTATGTTTGTTGTAAGCAAAAAAAACATTCAGCTAAGTGCCAGACGTGATGATTTTGCTTGTGTTAGTTTTTTTGCAGATTTAAAGTGCGCTCAATTAATAACGCATCGACAACGTAGTGGCAGAGGTTGTTCATATTATTTTTATTACTTATAACTCCATGAAAATCAACGTCTGCCGCACGATCAAGTCATATTACCTACCTACCCTCATCTTCTATAAACTATGCAAATCTGTCAAAAAATATATTCTTGTTACAAGATCACTGTCGGATTGTGTTAGCTTTAGATTTAAAAAATTAGTTTTCTTTCATTTTATGAGAATAAATAAACGAACATTATTTGTTTATTACTACTTCATTATAAAATTTGCTCAAGTCAATTCATTTAATTAGTGATTTATTGCTAACAAAAAATAATGAAATCAAAATGTTTAAGTGAATCCAATAAAATTTAATTCGCAGAAGTTACACTAAAAAAATAAAGTAATAGAAAATTCATCAAAATTAAACACAATTTATTGCTATTGTTTGTTGTAATTGTTTGCATTGTAAGTGTTGTTATTGTTATAACATAAACGTATTACTCTCTTACGTCATATGCAGCTTATGTGAAAGTTAAACTGAAACAAAAAAACAAAAACAAAAACCATGCGGTAGGCTGGGTGGCTAAGAAACTCCGCTAGTCTTTGCAATGCAGTTAGAAGTGCTGTTGTATAGGTAGCAATTATATTTGTATTTGTTACAATTTCATTTCTATTGCAAATCTATGGTATGTTAACTAAGCGATGGTGGAAGCTCTAAAGACCCATAAAATAGTCACAACAAATACAAAAATACTGGGTGTCGCAAACAAATTAAAAAAAAAAATAAAATAAAATTTTAACGAAGCTTCATGGAATTTTCCTTAAAATCTTCGAAGCATTAAAATTTCAGAAAAATACTTACGTTATTATTTAATATTTTTATTATTTCTTGTTACTTTGTACTTTAGACCCTGTATGTAAGCTTTCATTTAACATACCAACAGAGCTTTATTTAACTCACATTTCAGTTTAAGTACCACAGTATGATTTGTACTATTTTTAAATTTGGAGCACATAACAGTCAGAGGGACAGACGCCGTTGTGACTGCGCTGGACGGACGAATGATACATATGGAGCCCAGCAGTGTAGCATAACAGGCAAAACACAACAAGCAACTTTGAATACAACTAGTTTATGCCAAGCACATTAAAATTCAAGAAATACTTTTTGTTAACTAGAGCTGCTAACGTACTATTTGAACGGCCACAACAGCATGGTATTGGCGTAATTTTGCAAATACAGCTAAAGAAAGAAAAAATATACATTTTGTATAGAACAATTTTGTACCAAAGTTGCGCTTTGTAAGTTACAAAAACCAGTAAAGAGTGGTTCAACTTGTTTGGCGCTTTTTTTTCTGGTATCTATAATTAACCACATGTCAAAAGTACTTGTACTATTTGCCTTAAATCGTGTCTTTATTTTATTGAAAACATTCTCATTAAACCTTGGTTACGTGTTGCAATTTATTTTGATTTTGTTTGACTGTTGTATTTAAAAAAAAAAATAGAGAGTGGTATATTATGAACTTAGAACCATAAGATAAATTGTCATGTTCTTGAACTCTGCGGACCCACAACATTAACTATCACAGCGGCGAATGTTTAGGTGGAGACTTGTAGGGTTTTTTAGTGAAACATGTTATAGAAAGACTAGATTGTACAATAAGTTTGTATAATAATTGTAAGTGATATCATGTTCCAATCTATAGCTACATCAAAAATGCCTTAAAAGCAAACCTATTTTACGTGTTTCTGATCAATCGAAATTTTTTCTTTTTTCGTGCTTATCCCAAAAAAGATCATAGGTTAATGAAAAGAACGTGAAATAAATCTATATATATATTACTTAGCTAACATGACACAATAACAGCGTCATAATTTTGAAATGTAGTAATTCCTAGGTACACTACAAAAATTTAAGTCACATTTATTACTTTTTTGCATTTTATCTTGGGAGATTTTGATAGCAAGATTTTGACTACTCTAACTAAGTACTTGTAACTCTTCTTAGTCTTCGAAATATTGGGTCAGAAGATCAAATATGTCAAAAATCTCGAAAAATTTTGTGAAAGCTGAAAATTTTTTTTGCGTTATAGAATTCCGAAAATTCATAACGATGAAAAACTCAAAATATATTGAAAAATTACTTGAAGAAAACTCTGATAGTTTCCTTTAATTTGTAACATTCAAGGATAGTACAAGAACATTGATTGGTTGGTCATGACGGACGAAATGCCGCGACTCATCACTAATAATTTATATATATAATTTTTTGCGAAATTCTAACTATGATTTTCATCAATTATTTTAAAATTTTACTCCATTATAGCTTGGTGAATGTAAGTATTTGGTTGATATCTCTAAGGTGGAATAATAAAACTAAATAATTTATAAGCTTCAGCTTAATATAGTTTATATAAAACTTTGTTTTTTATTAAAAAATTATCACATCATATTATATCTTAATAAATTTAACAAAAAAAACGACAAACATTTTTTTAAATCTTCTTAGCCAAAGAAAAAATCTTTAGCAAATCGAAATGCTATATTTAAAGTGCTATTATTCTGAACCTTCTGCAGCACAGGATCAACAGCATCATCCAGATTAATGCCATAGTATAAAACATACCATTCAGCAAGTAAGTAAACCACCAAGGTTAAGCCGGCCATTTTTAAGTAGATTTTAAAAATATCACCAAAACAATTAAGCAATCGATAAAACCATTCCATTTTGTGTAAAAATGATAAACGCAATCTTTAATTGGATCAAAGAAAAAATAAAAATAAAAAAATAAAATTTGATAAATCGTAAAATTAAAAAAAAATCGCTGCAAATTTGTGGAAAAAAAACAAAACCAGTTAAATGAATTTACACCAAACCGTTAAATTTATCAATAAATAAAGCAAAAAAAAAATGTTAAGTATATATAGTAAATATATGTAACTTAACTAAATAAAGATTTTGGCTTGAACTGATTTTATAAATTTTTGGTTTTATTTTATTTTTTCATTTCATTTATTTACCATAAGGGGGTATATGAAATAATTGCATACGCTCGCTCTGCAGCAGCGTTTTGAAATAGGGTCGTCGGTTCGTTGGTTTGCTGGCGCTTTTGCTGTTGGTTGGTTTGGTTGGTCTTCGTTTGGTGTTAAATCAAAATTATGCAATCCATTTTTTTTTTTGGTTGAATCTATTAGCTTTTTAATGTAGTGGTTGTTGTTGCTGTTTTTGTCACGTTAAATATTTGACGCTTTTTTGTTGTTAATAATAAAGTTGCTTGCGCTGAGTTTTTGGATCAAAATGCGATTTTCAAACGATTCGAATGATGATTGGATTGGATTATTCCAAACGATTGATTGTAATGCATTTGTTGTTGTTGTTACTCTGAAAGTTGTTGTCTGTTGTTATTTTTATTATTTGTTTGAATTATGGATTTTATCACTTGTCGGAGGGCTCATAATTATGTTAATTTTGATGTTGGAGCATTTGAGTGCAACTACGGCTGCATTGATTAGTCGCTATGACTTTTTGTAAAGGGTACCTGTAAATGCATCAAAAAGAGATATTTGTTAGTTGCTTTATTCATTGAATTGCATTTTTTTATCAACTCTTTTGATATGTTAACATATTAACTGGCGGCTAGTAAAAATAAAAATCTATGCTGAAATGAATTGGCTGAAATGTGATGCTTAAAGGTAACCTAAATCACGCTTATATTTACGGTTGCACTTTAGACTTTTATTGACTTATTTGAAATTTTTCAATATTTTACGTTATTTTTGATATTTGTAAACATTTTTTGAATTTGTCAAATTTTTCAACATTTTTGGATAATCTCTTAATTTTTTTGACATTCATCAAGATTTCTAGATATTTTGAAAATTTCTCCTGGATATCTCGGAGTTCTTTAACATTTTGGATTTTATCAAAATTTTTCAATCGTATCAAACTCTTTCGACTCCATCAAAATTTTTCGACTTGTAATAAATTTTCAACTTTTTCAACTTTTTCAACATTTTCCCAATATTTTTGATATTTTTATAATTTTTCGGCTTTCACAACATATTTCAACATTTTGAATATTTCTACATTATCAACACTTTGAAATTTTGCATTTGCATTACATTACGATCTCTTCAACATTTTAGACTTTCAATTTTACGATTTATTCAACATTTTTGGAATTTTTCAATATTGTCGACGTGCTCAATATTTTTGATTTTTGATGCGCTTTAATGATTTTTCAACATTTTCGACTCATTCAACAGATTTCAGTTCATACAACATTTGTCAAAATTTTCAACATTTTCCAATTTTTTCATTGAAAATTTTGTGTTGAAATTATTTTTTTTGATTAATAGAAAATTTTTTTTAACTTCTGAACATTAATCAGTTTCTTAAAACTATAAATTTTTGTTATAATTTTTCAATATTTTGCAATATATATATTTCAAATTCTTCAATGTTTTCAAAATTTTCGACTTTTTGGATATTTTTAGATTGTCTCAACATTTTTCGACGTGTGCAATATTTTTCAAGTTCCTACGAAATTTTTCCGACATGTTTTGATTTTTTCAACATCTTTAACAGATTTTGAGCGATTTTAACTTTTTCAACCTCTTTAAATTGTTTTCAAGTTTTCAATATATTTTTGATTTTGAAACATTAATCGACATTGTCCATAGAATTATTTATCAGGTTACAATGTCACTTGATGCAAGTTAGAGAAAAATACTGAAATCCAAATATTTATAATTTAACCAAATTGTTTTTGATTGACATAAGCTGATCAGAGTTGCATAAGATTTTGTAGTGTTTTTCATAAAAGTGATTAATGAGGCTAGGCAGCTCCGCTCTTTATCAGAATTGATCAGGTTCGTTCATGATTTGGCAAAACTGATTAAGACTGGAAGAAATTTCATAGGCTTTTTTCTGGTAGGACTACAGTATGGCTGGTCTTTCCGATACCTGATCCGAAATTCCTTAATACCTTCTAGATCCTAATAAGATTCAAAAATGGCTGTCCGTAATAAAGTTCGCCATTTCTAACATAATTCGGAGCTGACTATGATAGGGCTTGTCTGAAAGTAATTCTTACTCGGAATATCATGACCACTATTTCGAAACTTAACGAAGTATTCGAAATTTTTTTGATGAAAACTTTCGATATTTTTTGATCCTGCTTAATGCTCTTCCATACTATCAACGCACGGTGGAATCAAGAACATCCTTTGCGTCTTTTTTGAGTTTTGAAGGAATAACGTTCAGATTGAGTATAGTAAAACTTGAAATCCAACGATTGTCATTTTTTGAAAATGCACTATTTTATTAAAATAATATATATATATGTTTATATCCTTAATACTGATTCGGCGGATTCAGGCTTTAATTTTTTTCAGTTGTTTGCAGTTTTCTAGATAAATGTGATGAAATGTGCCATCATCAATTTGGACCATTCTCGTGAGCTAACGAGAGTGTCTCAAATTAATTTAAAGCATTTCAGAGAACATAAAAATTAAGAAGAAGTGAACTTTAACTTAATCTAATTCTTATATCTAACTTGCAAAATTTTTTTTCGGCCTTACAATTCTATGCATACGATGAGTATCAGTGATGTTTGTGTACGTATTTTGTAGGACAATAATACTGTTTTCGATGTATTGAGCTGTACACATTGTTTGCCTAACTTTGAAAATAATTAACTTGCAGTATTTCTAAATTGGATTTAAAAAAACTTTATTTTTGTGTACTGAAAAATGCTCTAAGTCTATCTATCTAAGTATCTTTCAGACTTTAAAAATTAGTGTTTTAAGCAAATTTCAAGAAAACAGGGATTTTATTAAAAATTATCTACTAAAATTTTACAGATCCCAACATTTTTCAAAAAGAGGAAAAGGTTTTCCTGTTCTTCCTTTTAACTCCCTTATTTGAACACCTATTTAGGAACCCTATCTGTGTACATTAAATATTGAATATTAATGCTAAAATTAATAGCCAGAATTCGAGATTATTGCCATATGAAGTAAATAATTTTCATGCATCAATTCCTGCTCAAAAACAGACAACTGTCTGGTATACACCAAGAGAAATAAAATTATTATTTAATAAGTAAAAAATATGTAACATTGCCATAGGGGCTTAGGCAACAGTGTGGTAAGATTACGCATCAATTCCCAAGTGCTTGCTTGCACTTTCCGCTTCTTTTGTCTCTTTTCATTAACAATGTGGTGCGTCTTGATTTTAAAGTGTTGCTCCTAAAGATTTTGATTAATTTATTTTGATTTTATGTGTAGTGATTTTTCTTTGTTGGTGAATTGATTGTTGATCGATGTTACGAACAGTTTGGTCACAATCAAAGGGATTGTGTTTGGAGATAAGAAGAGACTTAAAAAAGAAACCGTATCATGTTTCACATTGATGGATGCATAAAAAATTAGATGAAATTTCAAACGCTTTCAACAAGATTAATTTTGTTTTAATTAATTAGATTGTTCAGTTTGCCTTATGATTGAAAATAATTAATTTTTCATTTTTAGTTAATTTGTCAAAGCTCTATTAAATTTGAGTTTATAAAAAGCAGTTTATTAATTTAAACTAAATAGAGTTATTTCAAGTTTATTGATTTTTTCTTGTATTAATTTTTTTTATTTATATTTGATCCAAATAAAATTTATTTTTCAGAATATGAACTGAGCAGAAATTTAATTTTTATACTATAATATGTGTTAAAATTTTTTGCATCACCCTACTACACATGAAATTGTACGCATAAATATTCCTTTAAGTCCTTCATATGTCACTATCAAGACATGCCACATATAAACAACTAAAAGACAGGTAGGTCTGCAATAGCATCATCAAAGAAAAAGAAAAAAACAAAGTAATCAATTTAAAAATAAATTTATTTTTCCTGAAATTCATGCTTCTGGTTTTGCAAGTCTTGATAAAATAAAATTAAAATAAAAAGAAAGAGAAGAAACAATATATTTCAAGTGAATTTCTTGCTGTGACATTAAGTTTTGATAGCACAGGTACATAAACGCTGCTTTAACACGTCACCGAACGTTGTTCAACTCCAGCATTTAAATTTTATTTTTATTTTATTTTTTTTTTCTCCACTTCTTCAAAAGGCGAGAGCTATGCCGATGTCAAACTCAGCGAGCTGCTGCTAAATTACACCGAAGGTTAAGAGACTTTGCGTATGAGGGGACTGGTTGTATCAATTTTTTCTGTTTTTTATCACCAACTGACCAAGTTTCTTGTATTTTTATAATTTTTATTTCTAATAAATTGATTTTATTTTATTTTAGGGTAAATTAACTTATATCAGTTAATTGATAGATTATTTCTGATAAAAAATGTTATACCGGAACCAAAGATTAAATCTTTTCAATCTTATGAAAGTTTCGTTTTTCTATTTAAACTTATCACAGAAAAATATTTTCAAAAAATTATCATCAGTCTAATTCTTATACCTCGCTGTACTCTAAGCTTCTTGGAATATAAATTTGGTGGAAAGATCATTGAAAGCTATGAATATTTTAATTGTTTGTAAGTGGACATTCAGATAAAATGCAAAAACTTGCCAGAATTCCATAACACTAAAAAGAATAGTGACTAGGGCGCTTGCTACACCTTCGCGCATGGCATGGGCCCTTAAGGGCTCCGAATGTTCTTGACGTCCGATAGGCAAACTGTCTGCTTAACTTAATCTAAGCTTATGCTAAAATAATCTTGATCTTGAATAATATCATAAGATTTATACTTCTTCTTTCAATAGTAGGCGGTACCACGCCCATAATAGGAAAATCTTTTCCACGGCTAAAGTAATGATCCGATTTTAATGAAATTTGGCTTGAAGATAGACTGAACCCTAAGAAAGGTTATAAGAAACCTTGATTTCTTTAAAGGCGTGTGACACCGCCAATAATAGGAAAAAACGCCTCGGCTGTCTCGGCTGACCCGTTTCATCGATTTTGATGAAATTTGTTATGGACACATATTGATTCTTGAGTAAAAATAAATTTTTTTAGTGGGCGGTGCCTTGCCTCTTACAAGAAACTAAGTCGTTAATCCTAAACTAACGAACAAATTTTGATGAAATACTATTAGGATATAGATTGAGCCCTAAAAAAAGATTTATAAAAACACAAAATTCTTTTTAGAAGGCGTGGCAGTACCTCTAACAGAGGTACAGGTACACAGATAGATTGAATCCTGTGAAAAGCTATTAGTGTTAAAGTTGATGGCGCCACACCTCCAGTAGGAAAATATGTTTTCACAATTCAGCTAATGGAACGATTTTGATGAAATGGTATGGAGATATATTGCATCCTAAGAAAAAAAAAAAGAGATAGTGGTAGGGATATACCATGATCTTAATTTTTGAAGCGATAACAAATAATTGCTATTTCTTACATCAGAGTTTCGCCACTGGGCGAACTCTAGTTTCAATAAAATATCAGCCGGACACCCGGAACTGTGACATTTGTCGTGTTTGCGAATGTACTGAAATGCACTTTTTGATTGTCGAGTTTAAAACGGTTACATTCATCAGCCTAAATAAAATAATGCAATTATTCGTATGACAGAGTATAAATAATGAAAAAAAAGTGAATGTAAATAGTTTTTAAAAAAAACGTTTATCTCGAAAGTAAGCTGGAAATGTACGAAACATTTCAGAATATACTAAAAACTAATTCTAAGTACTTCCCTAAAGCGTCGAAAGTACTGAAAAAATGCAATTGTGCCAAAAATACCATGACTTCCGATGAACACGTTTCCATTAACAATTTATAAAATGAACTGACCACATTATGTCACGTGTTATCAGTACAAGCTCATTATAATATTTGAAAGTAGGTTGCTTCGGGTTGTATGTCAATTTTTTCACATTACCATAACACGATCATACCAAAGTAATAGCGCAATTGTAAAACGTAATCCACGAAGAAATGTCACGATTCCGCGCCGTCAAACTGAAATAATGTACCATGCTTCATATTTTTGGGTTACATTATTTATGGTGAATATAAATTAATTGCGAATGCCACTCAAAATTCATTGACCGCATTATGACCGACTTTGAAGCCAAAAAGAAAATAAACCGCATGAAAACCCTCTGATATATCGCTACGATAATCGTGGCACCCAAATTATATAATGCAACAGTAATTGCAGAGACAAAAGCAACGCACGATTTCTATTAACTCGCAGTTTTTGAGTTCCGAAAACATAGTGATTTCCAAATGCGTGTGGGCGGTGAAATAGATCTATTTGTTGCAGCGAAAATATCCAACGCGTTTGTAATTTATCAAACACAAAACGCTTTTGAGAAACCACAGTAAAGTTGACATTTTCACTGATATATTTCAAGCTTTTTTCTCAGATATGCGGTGTAAACAATGAAACATAGATCGTTTTTAAAGCTGTTTCAAATACTTTTTATACCACACTGCAAATTTAATTGAAATAAAAAACTATGTACTAAATATTTTGGCACCTTAAAATGTTTTTTTAATATTTTTAATTGGAAACTTTTAGTGGGAAATAAAATAAAAATCTTACTTAACGTTTTGCTATATTTTATTAACTGACATTTCTTTTTGACGTTCATACTGTAGCTGAGAAAATATCGCTGAATAAACAAAGCTTCATTGCCAGAAAAAAATGAGCGAGATATAATATGAGCGTGGAATATGGGAGTGAAGCAAACTTGAGATAAAAGAATTGGCTTACAGCTTTAGACCGCTTTCGTTGGCTGTTTATAAAGCTCTACTTACATTAAACAATATCAGATAAGCCTAAAAGTAGGCTTGCAAAATTACAAAAAAACAGCATACGGTGGATCCAGAGGATTTCACGAAATCTACGGGGTGAGTTGATTTTTGGAATTTTCATGTCTTCCCGCAAACTTTTTGAGTGCCCGTTTTATCTGAAATTTTTTTCTTTCACCGAAATATCCAGAAAATCCTTTCAAATAAAAAAAAAAAATCTGGAGTTCTTATGAGTTCAGTTTATTCGCTATAGGAAACACATTGAAGATTTGATTAAAATACTTCCATGACTGCTGTCTTAAAAAATTCTAAGACATATATTATTAGATATATGATTTACACCTCGTTTGATAACTAGTTTATAAAACTACAACTTTTATAAAGTAGTGAAGTTATATCTTCTGCATCAGAGCTTCTATTTACAAGTCAATATATAAATTTTTTAAGGACGTAATGTTTCAAACCATAGATCATGATATCTTTACCAATGATATATATATATATATATATAGGCAATTTTTTATCAAGTGGACCTCTTTACCCTTCCATCGCAGCTTTTTCAGATAAAAAGCCTAATCCGGAATACAATTTTTTTTTCTTTGAATCAATTATTTTACATAATCGTGTGACGTTTTTGCTACTTTCCAAAAGGAGACACAAAGTTACAGAGACCAATTCAAAGCATTTCGGCCGGAGTCATGCGTGTGTCCCGCGACAATTCGCTTACTTTATCTTCGTTAATTTTTACGATCTTACGGGGTTGTCGATTGCGATTACAAAAAAATAAAAGTTCTATCGTCTGAATTTTTGAGGAAAAAGTGTCCTTAAACGACTTTTATGACTGGTTAAAGTGATTTTTTTTCCAAAAAAAAGGTTGGATTTTTTAATTTTTCTTTTGGGTTTCCTTAGTTCACCCAGAAGCAAATTATATATAAAAATCTTGCTTTTCTTTTTACTTTTTCTCGGCTTATAATAAAATTGTTTTCTTAATGCTGTAGAAATTTTTTTTTAAGTTTAAATTTACATTTAAATGTACCAAAAAAGTCGTTGGCGTCATAAGATTTTCAACTTTTATAAATGTTCATAATTCAGGATCACATCTTAAGGAGTAATGTGTTGATTTTGCATTCAAAATCACTTGGTGGACTTAATTTTTTCAAAAGCCATAAAGATCGGACTGGAACAGTTAATAGTGAGCATCATTGGTGCACGATAATTGATTTTTTCGGCAAGAAATCGCATATATTGTAGAAGAATTTATATGATTTTAGTAGTATCGCGTAACCTACCACAAATTTGCTGCACCATTAGTAGTTTTGTGTAAGAGCTCCTAGCTCCTGTTATTTTAAAAATTACATTTCAAGTTATGTCTACGCCGGCAAACCGAAAATGGATCAGCAAAAAACCAATACATGTCAAGTTATCTTGATATTAACTCGAAAGGAAAGGATCGACTGCTGGGAAAAAATTAGATTCGGCTATTGGATTGATAGCCTTATTGAATATAATAAAATAGACAGAGATTTTCATATTATTTTTTTTATTTTTTTGAAAAACAAACACCTTTTATCATGGGACTATCAGCATATTTTTGATGGATTTGCTTGATACCAAATGCAGATAGTACTGAAATATTCCAAAAATCTATACGTATGTAAATGGCATCATAGATGTAATCACTGTTTTTAATCAATGTTCTTATGGCTTACATTAATATTATGTAAATTGTGTTTCTAAATAAAAATTCATACTTTTTTTAATAATTTTTTCTCACATTTTATTTATCACAAGTATAAAAAAAGTAAAAAACATAGGAAATAGAAAATAAAACATTGAGAATGAAATTAAAATGAATTAACAAAATATATATATACAAAAAAAATATGTAACGATGCTTAACTAAAACTAAAAACGTTTAAGACAAATGAACAAAGAAAATTTTGAATTTCGCACAAAATGAAAGAGATTTTTTCAATTTCCAAAAGATGAACAAACTAATATCTGCCAATCAATTTAGCAATAAATCGAATGAAGTAACTTAATATCATAAGTACGAGTATAATGATATAATGTCCGGAAATTATATCATGGATAGAGAAATTGTTAAATTCTCCGTAGAAAATGAAGAAAATATCAAAAATTCAGAAATGTTAAGTTCATTTTCTACTCAGTCCATTGATATTAAATTATTCCATTGACAACTAAATGCCAGATTAATTAGAGTAACATCTTATTCGATGGCCTCGATTATTTCATATTCATCGTCCAGTGAATGATCGTAATCGATATTATATTTATTTTTGATTTTACTCTTATAATCCTTCAGCTCATCGTTATCCAAATTGTTGGCATTTGATGACTTATTCTTTTTATGTTGCAGTTGCTGCTGTTGATTGCTGCCGTTGCGTTGTTGATGATTTTGTTGTTTGTTGTAATTTCTAGCACTATTACTATTACTACTATTGTTGTTGTTGTTATACTGACCTATGCTATATTTATATGTATTCTTATTGCTTCCACTATTGTTATTGTAATTATTGCTATATTCATTTCTATTGTTATTATAGTTGTTGTTGTTATTGTTGTTGCTATTATAATTGTTATCGTCGTTGTTGTTGTTATTATTATTGTTGTTGTTGGTGTAGTCTCTATTACTGGCCCGATTACTTGAGTATTTAATTGAACCTCTAAAACTATTTTTGGTTGCATTACGAGTTGAAGTTTGGAAAAATTGTGACTCATTGTTTTGCTGTTGTTGTTGTTGCTGTTGTTGCTGTTGTTGTTGCTGTTGTTGTTGCTGTCGCTGTTGTGCTGTTCTCATTCTGGATCTTGTATTAAAATCATTATCTTGTTGCTGTTCTGTCAATTTTTTCCCTTGTCTGTCACGTTGTTGTTCCAACTTCTTAGCCGGATATCAAGGATCATTTTCAGGACTTTTTTCAACCAACCGATAGAGCTCTTCATTATTTTGATATAATTGCTCAGCAGCAGGACAATCAACATTAGACCACCAGTCACAGACACGTACTGCTTGATTGAAAACGGTGCCATTTGGACAGAGGAAATCATATTGATGACCTGAATGAAGACACCAGTGCCAGACCTAAAATTTAAGTTTAAAATCATGGAGTAACAAAACTGTGTGGGGAGAACTTATTTTTGTTTGTCTGTCTTACCTGGCAGCGTGTCTCTGTATCAGCATAGTATCCGGGCATTCTACCTTGACAGTTGAATGATAGATCTTTCGGCACTGTATCATAGATGGGATAGTCTACACCGGCCTCATAGCCATCGATTTGCTGAAAACAAAAATGTTTGATAAGATTAATACAATAGTAAATAATGATTTAAAATAAAATAGGGGAGACAAACGTCAAGTGACCTTTTATTCAATTTCTAGGTTATAAGAAATAATCATTAAAGAACTGTTATTGAATATTTTGTTACTGTGTGAAATGATGTTTTTTGAAAAAGCAAAAGCTGCTAAGGAAATATCAGGACATTCTTTTGAATCGGAGCTTGACTTCAAACATAGCATAGTATTCTTTTCCTTTTCCTATAATGCAATAAAAGACGAATTCAGAGAAAATATTGCAGCTCTTAGAACAATTAGCTGTCAGATCGATTAGTCCGCGTCGTCTGCCGAGCTAGCAGAGGTAACCATTGGAACAATATTATTATTCATTGTAAGCCGTAAGCAATGTACTTTAATAAAAATAAATTTAAAAAGATAACTCAAACTTGAACACCCATTATTATAGATTTCAGTCAAATGATACTCATACGTCATGGACACAAAAATATTATTTATGAAATTATGTACGCAAAAACTTATCTTGAAATGTGTACTGCATATATTTACGGCTATATCGGCCATTTTGCTTATTACTCTATTTTCTCACATCAATAGCTCCTTTTCAAGTTGCAAGTATTCGACCTCAAATGAATCAGTGCTGCAAGATCTATAACTTTTAATCTAATTTCCATAAATCGTTGCAAAAAATATTATTTAAATAAATTCATATTTTCAACATCAAAAATGATGCAATAAAGTCCACATGAGGCAATGTCTGCAAAAGTATTGTCGGACTTTTTTTTTTCTGCCAACAACAATGAAAATAACTCATGTGTATAAAAATCCGCATATGACCTTCCGTTCAAGCAACCAACAAATAATCAACAGAATTATTCTCTGTGCTAAAAACCTTGCCACATAACAACAACAACAGCGCGTTAAATACACAGAGTTATTGACAAATGCGGGGAAAATTAAAAAAAAAAATTAAAATGCAAATTTCACGCTTAAAACAATAGAATCAAGAGTGATTAAACTGGGCGTTGAGTGTTGACGGTGGTGGCATGCAACAATTTCCTTAATGCAAACTGTCAATCAGATGCGTAGCAACCATGAAAATCAAAAAACATGAAAAGCAACTTCAGCACGTAGGTGGGTATCATCACACGCATGCGCAACCGCCGACGTTGTTGTTCTGTTCACATTTGGTCACATGTCACAATCGACTGCGTTTGCAACAAAAATGCAAATCATACAAAAATTTCAATTGTTGAAATGAAACTAAAACATTTGAAATACAAATGAAAATAGTTGTTGATGATGATGACGATGCTGCTGCTGTCAAAAAGTATAACAATGTTGTTGATAAAACTGTAGTTGTTGTTGGTGATACATCATGCGTTTAAAATCCCAAGTTACTTTGCGCAATGAAATGCATGATACATTTGTTTGTTTTTATTGTTGTTGTTGTTGGCACAGAATCATTGATGCAGCTTCATTGTATGTGGCTTGTGCTAAATTTTTCATCACTTGTGGCCAATCAAGAGTCAAAAAAAAAGCAAAGACATACTTTAACTCGGTAGGAAATTTTTATATGGTGACTTAGCATCAGTCATAGAAATATCATTTGTCATGTTTCGATTAACTAAATCGCTATAATGAAAAAAATCGTTGAATGGCGTGTCCCTGCCCACAATATTTATAAACGTTATAATAATAGAACTAATAAAGTAACCGATATGAAATTTAATATGGCAGATCTTGGCGCTATGAAGTATCTTATAATCAAAAGTAGGCGCAGCAGTAGCTATGGGAGTGGCATATTCCATACAAGCTAAACACTTTTAGTGTTAATTAAGTGTACCATCAGAGTAATCCTAATTAAATTGAGCGTATTGATGGCGGTTGCTATTAGCTTTGAAAATAAATAGAGCTCTATGGGGTTACATCAGTGGGCGTGGCACCTCCCTTAATTCAAAACTATTGTTAGAGTTATTTTAAGTGAATTATTGCAGCAAATGGTATCAAATTTAATACAGGTTGCTTAACTGTTATTGGGTATATCTAAATCAAAAGCGGTCAAAATAGCAGAGGTGGGCGTAGCACCTCCTATACAAGTAAAATTCCTTAAATCACATATTCAGTAAACTATACATGTGAGCAATCATATTAAAATTTGGTGTAATTATGTTGTTTATAAAAAGCTATTTCTGTACTAAAATCGGGCAAGATTGTATCAGTGGGTGTATCACCGCCCTAAATTTTAAAACTTACTATGGCATAACTCGAAAAATATGCCAGCTATAGCGTTATAATTTGATATGCAAATGCCAATCACGAATATAATTAATTGTAACAAAAGTAGGTGGAATTTCATAAAGTGGGCGTGGCATTTTAAAAAACTATTGACTTTTAAAATTTTTTCCACATATCCCAATTTTTTTCGACTCTCTAACTTTTTCTACATTATTCAACATTTTCCATATATTATCGATTTTTCAGCATTTTCCAACTTTTCAAAATTTTTTTGACTTTTCTAAAAATAGAAGTTTCACATAGCATTTCCAATAAATGTTTGCAGTAGATGTTAAGCAACTTGATCCACCCACGAGAAACAGTGGAATGATGATTTTTGTAATCAGCACTATACGCCAAAGATCTTTTCTTAAAAAAAGCTTCAACATATTGCTTTTTCATTATTTTTTCAAAAATTCAATGATTTTTCTACAGAGTGCTCGCGCCTGCTCTTTCTTTATGAACAACATAATTAATACAAGTCAACATCATGTTTTTGTAGTTGTTAATGTTGCTAGTAAAGTTGTCAGCAGCATGGCTTGCAAAACTTCACTAAATATTTGTATTTTTAAGTAACTGAGAAAAACAATGCAAATCTTGCCACACACACACAACATGATGGGTATGATGGGTGGGTGTTTGTAACACCGCTACTATGAGTACCACTATTGCTGCTACATCTTGTTTTCAAGTTGCAATTTGCTGTGCAAAAGAAGTGCAACATCATCATTGTTGTAGTACAAGTGCCTGCGGCAACAAAAATTATAACTCATGAAAATGATATGCTGCGAATTTTTCTCTTTAAAGGGATTTTTTTATAAAAAATTTTCTCGCGTATATCATTTTTTTTTTTTTTTTGAATTGCAGAATAACTTTACTTATTCATTCATTCATGAAAACAACTTAAGTTCGTTACGGGTTAGTAGGTTGCACAGTGATATTAATGGAATAAGTTAAAAAAGAAAATTTTTCCTAAAATTCATTAAAAAATATGCAATAGATAAAAGTCATGCTGAAAAAAGTGTCCATGTTTCTGTTGCTGATGGCCACATCTTTTTCGCAAACAACATTTTTGAGGTATTTTCCCATAAAATTGATTTATTTTAAAACTTAGGTCATCACGACCTTCTTTTATTTTTTGGACGAAATTCGAGGTATTTTAGTTCTTCGTCCCGGGCGCCAAATGTTCGCGCTGCACCACTGGCTAATACAATTTTCTCATTTGAAAGTTATTTTTTTAAAATCGTCCTTTTTTTTCTCAATTAAGTGTGTGCATAGTTTCCTTTTTGTTAAGGTGATATTTTTATTGGTTCAGCATTTTGCCGTGAGATTTATTCCGTTGCTAATTATTATCAACTAGGCCGATATTCTCTTTCCCTACATTTATATCTTTTAGTTTGATCTAACTTTGTAACATCTCTAATAATGCTGCATTTTTTTCATAATTTTATCCCACTGTGCTGCATATTTTGCTATGAAATTTAAGCCAACATGCCGACAACAACTAAGTACCATTGTTATTTGTTGTAACTGTCGATGTACAAATTAGAATTCTGATAAGCAAAAAAAAAAAAATATTCCGGCAATTTACGAACTTTTCAATTCATCCGCCGAACTCCCTATTTAAAAGGCCCGCCACATACACATACACATGGTAACAAATTGGCCAACAATTGTTGCCTCAAGGCTAATTGATAATTAATACCGAATGTGGATGAAAATGCAATAGAAGATGCCAAAATAAAAGATGCATGATTGTGACATTTTCGGTATATTTTTCTTCACTCTTCTCTACAGTGGGTGACGTATGTGAGGAAGTGCAGAAAATTTGAGAAAAAAAGACAACAACAAAAAACTGTTATTGTTTGTTTGTGGTGTTGCATTACAAAATTTTCTTGCAATTCGCCTTTTTTACTTTTAAGTGCAATTGTATGTCTTTTTTGTTGTTGTTGTCATTATTTTTTGGTGTTGTTGCAGTTATTGTTGTTGGTGTTGTTTATATTGTCCGTATTGTTGTTGTTGTGGTTGTTGTTGCTGCTGCTTGATGGTGTAAATGTGGTTAATTCCATTTCATTGCATCGTCAGCGTGAGAGCTATGATCTCTATCAGCGACAAATGTGTGCAATCGTCGTTTTATTGGGCTGTCAAAACTGACAGATTTAGCAAAATTCGCACAAACATTATAAATGTTGGATGTGTTTTGGTTGTTGTACTAATTTTTATGGGTTTTCTTTATGGTTTTTTTTTCTTCTGCTAAATGTGTAGCAGAAGAAGTTGCGATAGCTGGTGTCGTTTAAATTGTACTGTACGTGATAGTAGGTAAATTATAACGGGTGATTTTTTTGCTGCTTGTTTTTTTAAGTGTATACTTTTTGGATTCCAAACACATGTCAACACCAAAAATGCTCTGTAAAGATTGCCATTTTGATGTAAAAGACTTAAAAACGAACAACCTTTGCAAATCATTGAATCTTATTTTCAAAATTTGTGCTCTGTGAGAAATGTGCTCTATCGGATTTTTGGCTCGATGTGTACGTCAACAAACAGAATTGTCGAATTTGATCTGAAGAGCAAACAGAGGCAGTTCAAGAGCTGACAATGCACCCTGGAAAATTTTCTCTTTAGTGTGGTTTGTGGGCGGGCGTATAGAAAACCGCAACGTTATTATCAATTTGCCGTGCCGTGCGATTATTATCGACTTTTTTGGCAACAATAGAAGAATTGCACTTAGTTGACATGTGGTTTCAACCAAACGGTGCCACATGGCTCGCGCTACAATGGACCCATTGAGAGAAATTATTCTCACTATTGTAGCAGTCCATTGGCCGCCAAGATCATGCGATTTGACTTCACTAGCCAATTTTTTTGTGGGGTCAAATGTAGAGGGATAAGCCAGCCACAATTGCAGCCTTGGAAGACAACATTACATTACAGCTGCCATTGGTGAGATATCGACCAAAATGATGGAAGAGATATGCCAAATTGGAGCTGACGGATGAACCTCTTTAAGCGTAGCCGCGGGCAACACTTATATAAAATAATCTTGAATAAAAGTAAATGAAAGAAATCGATGTATCGCTCTAAATAAATATTTCATTCACTTTTGCAAACCTTCTGTTATTTTTTCAATTTTCATAAACCAAACGCTTACAAAACCACCCGTTATAGAGAATTGTGTAATCTGAATACATGGAGTAAAAAATGTAGAGCATTTTACTGAAAAAATAAGAAAAGGCTCGAGCAAGCGTAATAGGGTCTAGGTCTATATAATTAGATCTATAACTTTTCAGAAAATTTTCCGTGCAAGGTTTTCGGATTCCTTTTAGTTAATCAAAGTAACTTGAAAGTTACAATCGAAGTCCTTTACAAGTACATTGCCGAGACGAATATAATTTATCGTGAATTCTTATTTGAGACGGATGTTGAGGATTTAGTGGTCCTTGTTCTCGAATTACGAACTTAATTTGTCTATACACTGACGGTGGATAGGGTATGTAATCAGAAAAAAAGCAGCGAAAACTTGTCGCATAAAGATCTGGTGGAACCTGCAGGGAGATAGATACAAAGGAAGGCCCAGAACATCGTGGCACCCAATGATGGAAAGTCATATGGCAATTTTTCAAATCTTTAAGTCAAAAGACTTTACTTTGCAATGAAATTGAAATTTCCGAAAAGTTACCATTTTGAATGTGGCGCCAAGTGCCGATTGGTCACACAAATTTTATTACGTTTAATTTTTGTGTCTCTACATTCACAAAAATGACGTTCCTTTAAATTTTTAAAAATACAAAAATGTCTGTGAAGATAATTCTATATAAAATAAATATAACCTTCAAAGGGCTTTTTTGCATTTGCCCATTAAATCGTGTGATGTTCACTTTTTTGAATAGATATAAAAAAGAGGTGATACAAAATTTCAACAAAAATTTCAGTTCAATACAAAGTCACTTAACCTGTTCACAAAAAAGTGTTTTTTGTTATAAGATCTAAAAAAATGTTTTTTCCTGACAAAAAAGGACATAACGAATTTGATGTTCTATTCGGTATTTCGTACTTCGAAAGCTGAAATTTCAAAGGATAACTGCTTCTTTTTGAACTTTTGAATGGCTGAATCCGAAAACCAGGCTGATTTGGTCAAAGAGTATATTTTTTAAGATAATTTGATACACAAAATTTTGGTGAGAGCCCAGAAACCTCGTGAAAAAATCTTTTAAAAGTATTTGTGCTGCTCCCATAATTTTAGTACATATAAGATGCTTATGTCACAGGATTAAAATTACAATATTTCAGGCCAAATTGACTTACGGGAATGCTTAAACTCCTTCTTTTGAAAAGTCTTTACGAATTAAGAAATGAAAAACAGCTACATTTTTCTAAAATATGTAATTTCGAACGTATTCAAATCTATTTACTTTCCAAGTAAAACCCCAAAATTGTATGTTAAATTTTATTTCATTTTAATTCCCTTGGCATAACAAAATAAATTATTTACTAAATCGTGAGACCCATCTTCTACTTTCAGTGTGACCTAAATAAAATCGCATAATAAAGAAAGAGAGAGACAGAGAAAAAAAATCTGTAGCAATTGTGGGCTAATCGTGATCTTATTGCAATTTATCGTTGCCGTTGTTGTCTTCTTCAATGCAATTCTTTTTTAACATTCTCCAAACACAAATGGCCCAAAAATAAAACGTTAAGCCAAATACAAAGCTCGAAAACTTAAATGAATGCAAATTGTAATTGCGAAGAAGTAAATCGTAACAAATGAAGATCCGCGGGGCAGTCAAACAAATGTGGCTGTGAATTCAACCAAAAACTAAATAAAACTTAAAAACCTTAAATAAACATCGCGAGCAAGCGAGCAAACGAATTTCCTTTCTAATTGAAAGCCAAATTTACGAATGACTTCAGTTGATGCATAAAACTTACCCCATTGACACATATTGCGGCCAAAAGTAATCCAAAAACAACGCCAGCCGCTGCAATTTTATGCAGTTGAAGATGTTGCAGCCGTTGGCGACGCTCTTGATGTTGTTGTTGTTCTTGTGAATAATTTGTTGCAGCAGCCATTATGTCTGTCTATTGGTTAATGTGAATTCGTGGTGGCACAACGTGGCGTATACGTAATTTTAATGGGACTTTTTTTGTTTTTGTTCACTATCTAAAAAATCAAAATTGTTGGAAACAAAAAAAAAAAATTGTAAATTTAGAAAGGTATCGAAAAGTCAGATTTTTAATTATGTTGTGTTTAGATTTAAAATAGTTTTTCTGAACATAATTTGTAACACATAAAAATAAAAATCGTTTATAAACAAATGCATTAAATGCTCAAGAGATTCATTTGAGATGATTTGTTTTTTTTTTTATTGCATAATAAACAAAACACTTATTTTAGATATTTAAAAATATAAAAAAAAAATATTTAAATGAAGTAAAAATTTCTTTAAATTAAGTAAAATATCTTTAAAACAAATAAAAGTTTCATCAAATGAAGTACAATTTTTTTTTTAAATAACTAAATGTTTTTTTCAAACTTTTTTTTTGAAATTATATTCTTTTATATGCAACTTCACACCAACGCACTTTTTCTAATTGCACGCTTCTGCTTGGGGTTGGTTTTACACACTTTTTTAAGTGAGCGCGCCTAAGAAAAACACGTGTTACTCAGCAGACGATCGAAATGGAAACGTTAAAAAAATCAGCGCAAATTTTT
The DNA here is from genome assembly GCA_963680825.1 of Meiosimyza decipiens. NCBI lineage: Eukaryota > Metazoa > Arthropoda > Insecta > Diptera > Lauxaniidae > Meiosimyza > Meiosimyza decipiens. The sequence goes on along the minus strand of OY804258.1, from coordinate 28,487,308 downwards.
ATTTTATACCAAAGAGATACCGCATTGCGCGAAAAAAATCATTAACGTCATCAGTAACATCATCATCGTGATCATCCAAAATAACATCACCTTTGCTGGCAATAACAAAACAAAGCAACAGCAACAAATACAGCAGCGTTGTCATAGAGATACAACACTATAGACTGCATTTTGGTATCGTCAGTTTACTCACTGATGTTGTTGTTTTTGTTGTTGTCTTAAGTCTACTTATTGGCTTTTAGCTATAATGCGAGCAGTTGGAGTTGTTGGAGCATCTTTCTTCAATTTAACAGTTCATACAATAGGGACTATTTCATGAAATTAAAAGCTTCAGTTTAATTGTATTTGATTTCTGAGGAATTGTAAACTTGACTTATTTTTAGCGTATCAGTTGCAATTGACAGACTCAAACGAAAGACTTAGGTAGCGAACTTGTCACCAAATTTGGAAATTGATTTCTTTGCCTATGAAAAATAATGTAAACTGATGAGCGTTGGCAGTGACAAAATATAAGTGTAGGTAAAATAAGCCATAAAACTATCGGAAAACTTAATGTTACTCAAAATATTTTCATACAAATTTGTGCCTGATTTACATACTTACATGTATGAAACTGGTCCAAATTCTGTTTTTTCGATTATTCAGAGTGAAAACAACCGGAAAAATTAATTTTCGCATGAGCAAAGCCTTAGTAAACATAAAATGTTTAGCAAAAAGGTGTAATGGAAAAATGGGACTGTGTAAAATTAAAAAAGATCGAAACTGGCTGAATTTTCATGATATGTCGCTTTGTTAAAAATGTGAGCCCCATTCGTAGTCGGATATAATTTTGTACATGCATCCTGAAAATATCGAAAGGGTATATAGGGAGCTTACTGTCTGGATTTATAATAGAGCTTCACCGATAAGAGATAACGATACAATAATTCAAAATTTATCGTATCGTGCTCTTAGTTGCAACAAGCTTATTGTCTCGTACTCGTTCTTGTACGAAAAAATTTTGATTCATACCGTTTTCGTCTCGTCTTCGTCTCGTTATCGCCAATATTTCTCGGTTATACTCGTTCACAGTTTTATATATGTAATACCAACTGAACCAGCGGCTGGACAATTGGTTCCATGTACGAAATTTCCCAACTTAGTAAAAGTACCAAGAATAGCGATGTAAAAATTTTTGTTGAAAGGGACGAGCTATGACCCAATATCCTGCCCTGTTGGATTTAGCGAATTGCTTGGCACAAACATTTTACATTTACGTATCAGGTTTCACAGCTACTAAGTATATAACAGCGATAGATGCTAAGGCATATCGTTTTAGATGTTTTTGTTCTATAAAGATGCCATGATCCTTTGTCTAATCTTTTCCAGATTTTGTAAGATACTTAACATAGACAATGTACATCCTAGCACCGGATTTCAAAGCGCCTGCTACCATAGGTGCCAAGATATTGCGTTTTATGTGTTTTTGTATTATGAAAGTTTTGGCTGAATCTCGTTCTCGGCGATAATTTAGTGTCTATCGTACGATAAGCATTTCATTGTCGCCGAGAACGAGATATCGGCCAGAACCTTCTCGTTATCGTCCTCAGTCATACGAGATATAATACTTTTGATATCATCTCGATATCGCTCTCGGTCCAGATAACCAAAACTATAACAATATGTATCAGTTCTCGTTGAAGCACTAGCTTATAAGCTTGTGGTGATGTACGTATTAAGAATAGTCAAGTTAGTTACAATGAGAATAGAATTTTTTAATTTTCCGCAGCATTTCATTTTTGTGGGATGTGACTTGATTGATAATCGGAGCTGTTGTTGCGTATTTGGCTGCTTAATCCGCAAGAGTATTTCCTTCGATCCCAACGTGTTTGAGTATTCTCATAATATTTATTTTATTTAGATGTTGAATTAGCGCGTTTCTTAATTTAATTAATGTTTCATCCCTATGCTCGATGCTTTGCACGGCTTGAATTGACGAAAGAGTCGGTACGGATAATGTGTTTAACCGGAATAGATTTGCAATTTGAAGCAAATAACAGTGCTTCCGCTTCCGCTGTAAAGATTGACGAGTTATGATCTAAAGTGCTAGCCTTTCAACTGGTAACGATGTGTTAATAGATGCAAAAGCGCCTCGCTTTTATCGGTTTTTGAACCATGAGTAAAAGTTATATTCCAGTTATTTCTTATAGTAAATTTTAGCGCTATGTCATTGAATATTGTGTTGTAGGTTCTAGCTGCAGTCTGGTTTTTTGGCCAGTGCATGAAATCATTGATAAAGCATTTTTTGTCCACCTTTTAAGGTCGCTCAGATGGGAAACACAATGTATGAGACTTCGTATCAATTTCAATCTTTTTGGCATTTGATAGAACGCGCCAAATTGTAGAAGACAAGCGGATTTGCAATATTAACAAACAAAATAAATACCACATTTTCTATTGATTAATGCAATAAAATTTTCTTTACAACAAATAAGGCGCAAAAGATTTTTCATAAATTAGTCCCCATAGCTCCTTTCGTATACAAACTGCAGATACAATTTACACCATTAGCCTCAGCATATCACCCTAACTGACTCTCTGCAATCGTTGAGTTACATTCAGCACCAGCTCAATTCTCGTTCACCTTCAAAATGAATTGAACGGCTGGCTGGCTCTTTGAATGTTTTGGTTCTCAGCGCGCGTAACGCAACGCTATGAGAAATTCCCTAAAATGGATTAGTTATTGCAAAAAGAAAAACTCGAACTTTAGTTCATGCAACTAGCTCGTCTACAAATGCAATAAAACTGTCAGATGTGCGACCAAATTGTAGCGTTGTGTGAGCAATAAAACTTTTTATTTTTGCATATTTCTTCAAAAAGACAAGATGTCAATAAATTGTTAGTTTATCTATTGTATAAAAGTCGATATAGAAGAAGCGACCAAAAGATCGTGAAATATGATCACTACAATTTAGAGATTGATATGGGTTAGGAAAAATGTAAGTGCAGCGCTAATGTTCCATACGTAAAATAAAACAAAACAAAAGACTTCAGGCAAAAACTCGCTATTTGATTATACAACTTAAAACGAAAGACTTAAGCTAGAAACTTTGCTATTTTCAGTGAATTTTCATTTCAAATATAAATTAGTTTCTTCTTAACTTATAAAAATATAGACCTTCACGCTTAAAAAAAACTTGCTCCATATAACGTTTACAATGTAAGGCATAAGTTACATTAGCGCCCGTTGCTATTTAATATGAAAAATAAAAACATTTATTTAATTTTCTCATGGCATTTCAGCAGCTTCTTCTTTAATGAATATCATGTGAAAATGATATTAAATCAAAAAGTTTTAAAACTGTCAAATCATCTTCTAATTTGTTTTTGTTGTTGTCTTATTATTTGTTTGACACACGCCCTTGACGCATGCGCTAATCACACGCATCAAAAAGAAAAAAAGAAGACCAACAACAAAAACGAAAACATTTGATAGCACGAGTATTGAACTGAAGTGCAAGTGTGAACGCTCGAGTTATACCATCATTGACCTCGACATTAATTACTTGGGGAACTTTTTTTAGTGTTTTTTTGTTGCTGTAGTTGTAGGTGTTTAAATGTAACAGTTATTAAATATCTATCTGCACACATCTTAAGTGCGAAAATCTTTAAGTACAATAAAAATGTTACTTTGGTCTAAACTCATAAGTTTATACAACGCTACGCTAAGTTTTAAGGTCAATACTCATCCAAAAATCATTAACCTGCAGCTATGTATTTGTCTTTTATTTATTGAATCTTCTTATGAGCTAATAATTAGTTTGTAGATCTTAGCTGCTGGTATATAACTAAGCTCCCACACATTGTTTGTTGCAATTTTTATCTTTAACTCATTATTTGCATAAGGGATAATGCGTAGCTCACGTCCGCACTGCGCCAACTTATGATGGAAGTTCGTGTAACTTATCATTTTTGTGTTGAATCTTGTGTTGAGCACTTTAAACTTAAAAATTATCATAAAATTAATATGAAATTTTAAACTATTTTCAGATTGAAAGGGTTCGAAAATGACCCCGAGAAATTGAAAAAGCTTAGACTTAGTAACCTTTTGAGCTAAAGAGTGGAATCAAAAGCTAAGATGTGATCTTTTATTGCTTTAATAATGCTTAATAGCACAACATTTTTTGTATATAATGAAAATACATAAAATTTCCTAAAATAGCTCGGTCTTCTCGAATTCTATTAAGTTTTTTTTAATTCAAAAAACCCCAAGTTGAGTAAGAACTTATGTTGTAATAAAAACAACATAAACAACAAAGCTATTTGTCTATCCAATTGCAACAAGAACAAGAATAACAAACAGATTGCGCAAAGTTTTCAAATTAATGATGATTCTTAATGAGAAGCCAAAATTTAACCAAAATCTACATTTAAAACGATTTTAAAAATCTTAACCAAAACAAAAAAATTAAACCAAAAATTGGCGCAAAAATATTTATCATTGCATTTAAATCAGCAAATGCAAAAGAGCTAAGATTAATTTGCAACAACAACGACAACAACAACAAGATACCAGAGGAAATGTACGTTTGTTGTAACAGCAACAGCGTTACATCCGCTCATCAGTCTTTGCATAATAACAGCAACAACAAAAACAACACGTCCACATCAAGAACTCAACGATTCTCCTATGAATGAACGAAATCAAAGTCATATAATAAATATTGTTACTTGGGGTTATTCGGAAAGTAACCCGTGATGCAATTAAACGATTTTTTATATATTTTTAAATTATTATTATTCATATTTTCTTAAATTACTATAGTATTCAGTCATATATAAGTAGTACGAATGATATTCAAATTGTAAACTGTATTAAGATATGGTACTTTTAAAACAGAATCTATAGTCAAATTGCACAGTATTTTGTACATTAATTTGCATAATTCATATGATGACGAGTTTAATTAGGAGTAAATGGATCTCAGTGACATTTCTTTTTATCTTAGGTAATCCATATATACGTGAGAGAATGGCAGCAATCGCCTTAATAGCAAGTTTTTCTTTAATTCTTACACATTTTCTGTCAAAAAGTTTTCGGGCGAAAACATTGTTTCAATCTTGTAATGTTGTTGTGATATCTTTCTTTAGTCTTCTAAATATATTAAGTGTGTTGAAGTACATAAAAATTGTCAATAAAACAGATAATAAAGTTGGACAATTCTATAGCAACACAAAATATAAAATATCATAACTTGACAAATCCTGCCTTATTTACTAGATTCCTTGTGATCTCCATCATGTATACCATAAGGTTGGTACTAAAATAAATGAAGTTAAGGACAAGACTCATAGATCGAACCAAAAAAATAGAAATGGACAAGCCCATAAGACAGCACTTTCAACCCACTGTGCTGAGCTTGGGCATTTCCCTAATTTGACGCTGTGGAGATCTTACAAGAAGATAATAATCACAAAAAGAGATTCATATTAGATTTTGCTCCACATAATTAACACCTCCACTGAAAAGAGAATAATTTTCAAGAGCGACTCAGAAATTTGTGCTCATATATGTAGACAATTAGTCTTATTAGGGAATAAGGACTTTCTGTAATTGTAACATAAGTTTTGCTTGTTAATTTATGTAATTGCGCATAGTGCTAATTATTGTTTTAATTATTATTTCTTAGACACCTCTGAAGATGAGAGAAGATCTTCCTCGAAATATTGGGAACAAATTTTAAATAAATATTGACTTAAGGTCAGAAAACTGTTTTTTTATTTTTTACCACTTACTATACTAAGAAATAGCATCCGGACTTGAGGTATCTTCTATTAAAGCTGTTTGGTGCAGAATATTAGGTCATGAAGTGTTTTCGTGAGAATTTCCACCGGAAATAACCAGATTTGTGGAAGTTCAACTTATGAATTTTGCACTACAAAAAAAAAACTATAAAGCCATCATTATGTAAAAGGTTTATATGTAGGACTGAATCAAGCGCTGGTTATGTTATATTGCAAGCAATGGGGTCTGCTTTGAAGGCATCATTATAAATTTTGATGAATAAATTATTTTGTTTCGTTTTATTTTAAAATTCTGTATTATTTTTTAACATACATATATATATATATATACGCAATATTTTCAACATATACCTTAATATATTTTCATAGTCTGAGGCATATACAGTGGGTGATCATATTATTAAAGTTATTACGTAAAAAACACATTTTTTCCCCATATATTACATCATGATAAAAGCATGAAACTAAAATAAAAATTTCCAAATATCTTTATTTACTTGTTTCCAAGGGATCTTATTGATAAAATAAAATTACAAATTAGGTATTTGTGTGCATATTTATAGAGCTAAAAATAATTGCAGAGAAATATCTAAAAAATTTTGTTGAATCGCCTTAGGCAGCAATCATCTCTTTAACGCTTCTAGGCAAACTTTATATACATTCAGACCAATATTAATTAATTTCTTCATTTTTGAACAACAGTTCTATTAAACACTGCATGAATTGTTGCAATTTAGTTATGAGATTCCTGAAAATTTTTTTCTTTAGCAGCTCCCAAAAGTTTCCCATAAGATTCAGGTTTGAATTGTTTGCATTCCATTTCAAAACCTTAATTTGTTTATATTCCAGGAATTTCGTGATTTTGTTTTTGCCGCTAAGGCAAGTATAGATTTATTCATAAGCAAAAAGTTACCATTTCTCAACTTGGGGAACCCTATTTGTGTCTAAGGCCTTGATAAATTCGTGTTGTCTCGTTTTGCCTTCAACAATTTACAAACGGTTAATACCTTGTCTGCTGATAACAGACCACACAATAAAGCTAAAAGAGCATTTAAATATTTTTTCTATTCAGTCATTGCGGTACTTCTGCTCAATTAACCGTCTTAAAAACTCTCAGATAGAAGCTAAATCGAAGACTCGTCAGCGAAAAAAAAAAAATCTGAAAAATTCAGCAGAGTACTTAAAAACTCATAGATATGATGAAAAAGCCATTCAATTTATAATTTGGTACAAGACCAAAGATCTACCTCACCTTATTCAGCTTTTAAAAAATTCAGTTCCTGTGACCTTTTGTTATTGCAAACACTTTTTTTATATCATATCATCATATGTCACTAAATTGAATACGGCAATGCGACAGCTCTTCATTAACTGTTGCTTCCGCTATTGAATTTTAAGCAGCAGACAGCAATAGACGACTATCGACTGCGTTAGCTGCCTGTGTATATGCTGCTGCTTTAGCTGTTAATAGCTTTTATAGTTACTGCACAGCCACTGCACAGTTTTTAAAGGTGTTGCTAATTTATGTGCAGTAATTATACACTGGCCTTCAGCGTTCCCAAATTATTCAAGAATATGTGATATTCTAACGAGCTCTAGTCTTGATGTTTATTTTGATCAGAGTTTATACTTTGTTCTATCAATGAAGGACCCACAGTGACTCTATCGATTCACTGTAGTGAGAAAATTTCACGCAAGACGTCAAAAAAGGTATTGCTGGAAAAGATATAACTGAGACTTCAGAGAAATTTTCAAATTAATGTGTTTCAATCTTACAAAGAGTTTCGATTTAGAACAACATTTTCTAAAATAATATGTGATATCACATATGTTCACTTTAAGATTCTACAAAAAAAAAATCGAAACTCGCGTTAACTTCTTCAACGACATGGTCACAGATTTTGGTTATAGTTTCAAAGCGCTTACATTTTAAGAGCTCAACTCTTAAGCTATTAAATCTGCTAAATTTTCTGAGTATACAGTAGCTCATGTTGGTGAAAAAAAAAACAAAAAAGTCGACTAAACTCAATTTCAGACATTGCGAATCTTCAATTGAATTGCATTCAATTGAATGGTATGATGATGATGATGATATTGCAAAGCCCAATGCTAATATTTCGTTCCAACAAAGGGTAAAGATGTCGACTTTTTCAACTTTCTGCAATTCATGCTGATTGTTGAAGCATTTCATAGGTTTTTTTCTGTGCAGCTCTTTTAAAATGCCTGTAATGTTTTGTTGATTTTTGCAATATATGTGGAATTAAAACTTTTGTAATATCAACGCCAACAAGTGGCCTAAATAAGTTGATGGGGAATTTTTAAGTAAATTACAGCTTTCATTGATGAATTTGATGACAATTGCTGTTGACACTTAAAAAAGTGGCTCAAAACGATGACAAAATAATTAATCTTTGATTTTGCAAAATTTATGGCACAATAAAATTAAAATTTCAAAATTACATTTGATTAATGTTTGCTAACGCATATTTTTTACTTAACTAAAAACAAAAATGTTTGTTTTGTGGATAGCGACACATTATTATGGTCAATCAGGAAACTTCTCACCATCTGTTTACACAGTTCGCCAACGGCCTTGCAACAAATTTTTGTATCAAAAAGTAAGCGAAAAATTACTTCGCGGTTAAATGTCAAATATCAAATTCTTTGAAGTCATGATGTCCATGAAGTCAAAGTTAAAGCTGACAACGATTTGTTAATCTTCAGTGAAAAAAAAAGTCATTAGAAACAACACGAGTTGCAGAAACTCTTAACTTTTTAAAGCTGCTGCTGTTGCTGCTTCTGCTCACTGCTGGTCAAAGAAAATACTCTGATTTTGTTTTTTGTGCCGAAAAGTTATTGGTTTGCGTTACTAACTGGTTTCATTTGCTTACAGCGCATTGAGGTTGATATGCGCAGCAAGAACAGGTGCCAAAAGCGGCACATTGAAAGTGGATAATTTATTATTTGCAACTTGTGGCAGTTCAATGTTCGAAATTGAAGCGCTAAACATTTTTTTGAGTTGAAACGTTTTAATTGACCAGAGGAAAATGCAAGATATATTAATTTTAATGTCTTGTTTGCTGCAGACTAATGGATTGCAAAAGAAGCCGATTGATGGTTGTAAGCAAATCTGTTTTTAATGCGCTTCCAGCTGAGTCCTTCTTGAATTATTAAACTAAAAATATTGAAATGCTAAAAGTTGAACACTTCAATGTTTTTTAAGTTATTCAGGAACGAGTTTTGGTGTTGAAGCAATATAATTAAGTGGATCTTAGTATGTGTATCTTAGAACAATAAGAATAAAAGATCTATTGGATATGCTGAATATGCTTCAAAAACATAAGTGATTTTTTCGATTAAAGAAGCTTATGCAGGTATATGCTGTTTCTGAAGACTCTCAATGGAACAGCCAATCTTCTCCCCTTATAAAAAATGCATCATATCTTTGTAGGCCAAATAATTAGCGAGTGAGTCGCATTATACTTAGAATGCAATTTGCCACTTGTATGAAGGTCTAGAGTCCAGTTTACTATAGATAGCCTTAAACTATATAATAAATATAACTATCAGATGCAAAACTAGCTATTGCTTAGTTTCAACCGAAGTAAGCTCAGCAGATATTTGCAAGCAACGCAGATCAAGTGAATTTCCAATCAAATGAAATAAATGTGTGGCATTATCAGTGTATGTAAGAAAAGATTTGCGGTGATATTCCAAATCATCTGGTTCATTTGAACCAGAGAATCTCCGTAGAGGATCACCAATAAAAAGAAATAGAATGATTTAGTCGAATTCAAGCAATGACCATTTTGAGGTGCAAATCTAATAGAAGGAGCCAAGTCCTCGTTGGGACTATAACTTTAATTGTTACTGAGACTAATAATGTAACAATACAAATGGAAATGTATATCGTCAGCATAAGCATGCAAAAATGTCGCTTATAAATATGGTCTGAAAAAAGCATAAAGCCCGGAGGAACGTCAGGCTGCGACAATTTGTAGTCAGAGAAGATATCACCAATTTGAATGTTCAAGAGATGATTCTCCAGGTAGCTTTTCATCAAAAACAAAGAACTTTAATAAAGACCATTCAAAATGTGGATGTCTTCAATAACTTTTTTATAGCAGTAGAGCAAATATTTCCAAAGCGGAAGCTATATTACAGAGGAGTTATAAGTTTACACAGGAGCTACTTTCCACATTTTTGGAAAACACGGTTTATTCATTATAGAGAACATTGTCCTGATCAATTTTGCTGAACAAAGTTCGATAGGTATGACCACTAACTGGCTTATGTAGTAAATAAAATGCTATTTGGGCTGTATGGTATGTAGCACCAATTTCTTGAAACCACATTTTGTCCAATTAAGTACAAAAAACTGCTTTATCGCGAAGCGAGCTCCATCGGCTGATATTACCTCACCTGTTGGTTTTTCGAAGAAGAAGAATGGAATGTTGCCTCCAGCCTAAAATCTTTACGAAACAATGACACGTTGTGAATGCATTTGTTTTTCAACATTCACTCGTGGATTTTCTGAGCCCCAAATGCAAAACTTTTGATGATTTTGACGAAATGAAGATGAAATTTAGCTTCATCTATGAGGTTGATTTTGTTCAAAAAATCAGTATCTCAGTGCTGTCTGTGGTCAGAAGGCTTCAGTTCTTGAGTCAATAAAACTTTTTAAGCTTGAAAATGCAAACTTGCATGAGAATATGCTTTAGAGACTTTTTCGAAGTCTCCAATTCTTGACCTGATATTCCTGGACCTTTGGCAATACTCTTACGAATTGATTCGGTATTTGTATTTGTATTAAGATTAATCTCTTCACAGTTAATTTCTAAATCACTGTTTGTACGAAAATTGCGAAATGTTGTTGTCAAACCGTCATTATTCTTAAAATAATGAAAACGCGTTGTGTTTCATTTGTAATAATCCTATTCAGCCAAAGCCCTCTAAAGCCAGTGCTGTGCTTTAGGCTATTTCTTATAATTAATTATAATTAAATAAATATACATAATATAATAATAATAATAGCCCCGAACTGTCTGCTCTCACTATATCTTATATTTTTCTTTAACAACAACACTTTATTGCAAAAATGTTGCGAATTCCAATCTATCGTGAGTTTTAGTACACCCCTTACTATATTTTAAAACTTATCTGTGTTTCGAAGGATAGTTGAAAATCTGTTTAGTTGTCAATTTAAGCTTCCCTGTAAAAAAAATGTGATTGGATTATTCTGTTCGACTGAGCCTTGTAAGGAATCGCTTATCAATAGCTTAGACGATGTAGGAAGATTGCTGAAAGCAGTGAAGTTTACTGTGCAATCAGTATATTGAATGAATGAGCATTATCATTCGCACTACAAAAAGAAAAATATAAACGCAATCTTGAAAAATCAATTTGCCATTTTAACCGCTTCTCTTTAACGCCGTTAGTCTAATATCTGTAACACAAACGGAAGATTTGTTTTTAAATTTCTTGTTTTTTGGCCATATGTATATCAGAGTGGTTTATCTAGATCGAATCTAATTGTATCACTTTTCACACTCTCTTTAATGATGCATAAGAAGTTAATTGTAATATTTCTTTACTATGCGTGCGTAATATTCATTTACCAATAAGGTCAACCCCTTTGTATAGCTTTACAAGCTTGAAAATTTGTTCAATTTCAGCAAATCTACAACTAAAATTGAACATTAAAAGAATACAAGTAAAGCATTGAAACTGCTTTTAAATCTAATGAATGCAGACATTCACAAAAGTCAAAGTAATCAATACGCGAATGCATAGAGGCTGCGGGATTGGTTTGGTTTCCCACGTTGTATTCAAAACCAATTCATCACAATTGCAACAACAATAGCAAAGCTCTTTGAGACATGATATTTTGCATTTAATCAATAGAAGATGAGTCTCTTGTTAGGACGAAACAAAGAAACAAAACAAAGTGGTAAAAACAAAACAAAACAAAGTGAAAAAACTATATTATAAACAAATAATAGAGAAGTTATAGAAAACACAACTGAAGCACTGGCAGCTCATAAATTGAAAGAAGCCAACTCATTTGAAGAGTGGCAACTTTAGCTTTAAACAGTTCGGCCTTTTCTCGATGCCAAAACCAAGTTTAAGTGTAGCTACTTGAATTTGTGATTTTTTTTCTTCTTTTTATTTGCATTGAACACTTTTGATTGAAGCTTATCGATGTGATTTTTATTATTATTTTATGGCATAATGTTGGAGAAAATAATGAAGACTTAAATTTTAACCGATATTTATTCACAATTGATAAGGCAACCATTATTATTAGGACCTTCAAAACTGTTGAAATATTTGAACTTAGGAATTAAATGTTGACGTCGCAAGTTTTTCTTAACTTGGAAAAAATTTTCGTTCATCTGAATCAGCAAAGTTAAGGCAAAGTTCTTTCATTTAATAATGGATGGAGCAATAATATTTTGAGTTTTGAAAATTTTTGAAATGCGATCAGCTTATAACCAACTTCGATGAATTGTTGAAATTCAGTAGCTGGAACATCATGGAACGCTGAGGCTTACAATTGTTTCACTACTGAATAAATAGTTTCAGAGCGTTGAGAATATGGCATCAGAGAACCGTGAAGAGCTCAAAAAATCGCCACTTTTTCAAACCGTGTCATAACCCTTCACAAGATTGACTACGATTTTCGCTTAATAGAAATCATGGCTTTTATCATCTTTGAACTCCACTAATGGGTTACTGTTATTGATCTGGTCCTTACCAATTAATATTGATTTTTTTAAGTGACATATCGTCGGTATATAACAAAAACTCACTAACTACATTTCCATCTTTTCGAGTTATGTGGCTTTTTACATACATTAAATCATAAAAAATCTAAAGTTTGTCAGCTAATAATGAAAAACTCTTCTTATTCAAGAGATGTGTTTGGAGCATATTAAGTTTTGAGTTATAAAACACTTAAAAAAACATGAAAATGTAGATAGTGACTTTTTGTTCTATATTGACTATATGATCAATAGAGCATCGACGATGTTACTATGCAGCATATCATTAGATTTATTTAACATTATTGGGACGATGATATTGAACTTTTTAGATAATAGTGGGGAATCTGCCTGAAACTAAACATTTAAAAAGATTAAGCAAGTCAATATCGTTCTTTGAGATCGTTGTTATATTTATGACTTCCAGACTAATCTATACATGCTGCCGTTTCAAATTTCATACCTATCAATATTTTGTTCGAAGAAAGTACTATGCATTACGGGCAGGACGCCTTCTCATATGATTGTACCCATTGTATATCAGTCTGTTCAGTGGCATGTTAGTCTTTTCCTTAATCCTTTCAGCTTGTTAGGTAGCTTTGTAATTTAGGTCAAGTGATAGCTTAGTTGTATTGTAATTATTGAAGCACCCTATAAATTTCTCGACTTGTAAGCCATTTTATTGATATTTTCTGTCTATTCTTGCTTTATTGTAGCCTTAGGGAATATGTATATTGGTCTGCCTTATTACACCATTGAATGAACTTTTTGCAAAAGCTTAAAACCATTCTTGGTCTTGGAAAATTGTTAAACATTAGAAATATTACAAAATTTCCTTCAAGTCCGTGTAAGCTGCTTTATTTTAAAAATCTTTTCTTTTTTTTTTTGCATGAGCCAATGAGAAAAGTTTGAAGATAACTTTCAAGATCACCGATGTGTCATTTAGGGTTGATCTACGTGCCGCGAGGTATAATCCATCACGATCACATTGAGCTGATGAATATAAAAATTTGCAGTTACTACTTGAGGCGAATATTCAGAATTAGGTGGCTCATTTGGCTACCAACCATACTCGCACTTCGATCTCAACTGAAATTATAAAAATATGTTACGATCGGAAAATATGTTGAAGAAACTTGTCGATCAGCGCTTAGATGACTAGCACAAAGAAAAACTCACAGCATCATGACACCAAATGATATCAAACGATGTGTAAAAAACATAATACACATAACTTAAAACAAGGAGTCAGCGATCGAAATAGCTATAGAAATTTAGCTGAGGCTATACGTTCTTAATAGAGTTCAGAATATCGTATTACTCGATGCGTTCTCGGAGTTAAAAGGAATTATTTTTCGTTCGGCAAATGATATTTAAGTTAGTTAGTTAATGATATTAAGTTTAGTGATTGCTGAAAAACAAAACAAACGAGATTCGAGATGATATCCAAAAAATCATTTTTAAGTTGTTTCATTGATTAGTGCAAATAAAATATTTATCCAAATTAGGCACAATATGAAACATTTCGGAATTCCGGACAGCCTAAGTTATGATAGTTGAAGAATGTTAAGAAAATATAAAATTGCTAAAAGAGTGGACTAATATTGAATAAGTCGGAAAAAGTTTGCAAAAGGTCGAAAAATATTAAAATTTGGGACAAAGTAGAAAAAAGTTAAAACATTTATATACATAATAATATACATAAGTCATAGATTAATTCACTATACCAATACTTCAATCGCTGTAGTAAAGATGTTCACACGTTGAAAAGTAGGAATAAATAAAAATTTTAAATATATCACTGATATTTTAGTATATATGCTTAAGCCAAAAGCCCTTGAAAGACTACTTGAACTGAGTGAGGCTAAGTGGTGTAAAAAAGAGAACTGCCTATGGAGCTGGCGACATTCTGCCAAACGTATTCCCACTCGAAAGCAAAACAGAAAACTAAATAAAATGGAATATTTTGGCATCTACAATTTATAAAGAGTCTTACTACACCGAGAACATTTGCTCCCTTAAATTTTGCCTTCTATAGGAAAACGTTGACAAAGACAAAAATTATTGTTGACCATTGCTCACATGATCTTACCGAAAATCAGCCAATTATGTATTTAAGCAATAAAAATAAATAATAATAAAAAAATAATTTTTAAAAATTAAATGTTTAAGATTTACGTGTGATAAAATTTTGGCCCTTCAATGAATTAAAAATAAAATGTACGGTCAAATTATTTGTAGCATAAATGAATTCAAAAAAACCTATTGGTAAAAATAAAATCTCTTGAAAGTGTAATCAAAAACAATTTTGAGAACAATAACGATAGCTACACGACAAGGTTGATCTCAAATTAAAAGCTGATAGAAGGTCTATTAATCACGATCATGATGAGTTGCACCAAAAAAAATTGGTAACTGCACAATGCGCTTGCATCGCAAGTTCCGCTGTTTAACGCTAATTGCACAACTGCAACAGCAACAGCAGCAAAAACAACATCAACGTCAGCAACAAAACCTAAATGTGCACAGCAAATCGGGAATAAAAACAACAAAGTTTATGGCCTATGAATCTTTTGTTAGAAGGTCAAGTTACAAATTGCAGCAGCGTTAACTAAGCAATAACAACAAAGAGGCACAGAGTTCTGACAAAAGCGTTTATCAAGGATAATTGACTTAAATGTTGACAGGTACAAAATAAGCCATGTCCAAAGTTATTAGTTCATCCTCTTTGAAGGCTTTTAAATTGAAAACTCTTAAACGGGCTGAGTTTAATTTTTTTGTTTTCAAGCTATTAGGCACAAAAAAATTTGTTTTGCCGCTGTGTGTTATTGTAGAATATGTAGCCAAATCGATTAATTATTGTCTATAAACAATAATAATGAAGACAAGTTCAATACATTTATGTCAGCTAAATGTAAAGGGGTATCAAATTTGTGCTTTGGTAAGTAAAGTTAAGAAATACAAATTAAATTTAGAGATCAATTGAATTTTTATTTTATCATATTGTTTGAAACTTTCAATTTTGTATGAAACATAACATCACTCACTTGATCACCATTAGATTGTAAACATCATATGTAATATGCTAAATTTTGAATAGGTATACAAATTCTGGTGCTCTAAAGTTAAGGGATTGTTTCCCAAAACTTGTAGTTTCGCGTAGTTCCACAAAAAAGTTCGATCGCAGATCAAGCTCGAAACTATATGTCTTTTGACATCGCGCACTAAAGCCATTATTAGTAGTATTATATGGTCAGTGACACTATCTAGTTGAAACCACATATCGTTCAGGTTGAAATCTTTAATTGCAGCATTGTTGGCTGTGTTCGCTGATGGGTTACTTCCTTGATGGCTCTTCATCTTCTTCGATTTGAGGCAAGATATTAGAATATTCTTATTCTCAATTTAACAGCATTAATATATGTGCTACGTCTAGCGTAGTTTAGTGCTCAAAAAATGTAGACTGGAGTTCTTTTTTAGAAGTAATTAACGTCCGTTTGATTCGTCGAGTTCGTTATGTTTGCTCTGTTCTTATTCATTAAGTGCGTGTCTTTTTGTCTGTTATAACCATCCACGTTGATTCATACATCTATATGTTTACTGAAAGCATAGATTTCTCTGCCGAACGTTTGTTATCGTAAAAGCAACCAAATATTTGATACAAAATCTTAGAACCCGCTTCTCTGCATATTTTGCAACATCACTAATCTGAAGAACAGCTAAATGCAGATCTGTGATTTTGATCGCATTTACTTGGGTATGCAATATCCAGATGCAGATTACTGCATGCTTTTAGGATGAAATAATACACTCTGTGCTAAATTGCTGAAGTTCAAATAATATAGCATGGTTTCAGGTAACTGTATGCCATGTGATGCTGATTCACAAGGTACTCGATCCTATTGTAGGTATGAACTAAATATTTTACTAAGTAAAGCGGAGTTTGTTGAAATCAATAAGAATGTAAATTTTTAATTTATTCGTCAGCTCACTACTTGTAGATATGCTTTACATTTCAGATTGAAGGGTTTTACTTCTTTCAAAGGTGCAACTGGTTGAAGTGGTACTACAACCAAGTTGGCAACTACAACAATGGAATGCAGCCATTAGTATAAATAAAGTGTCTTAAAAAGCAATGAAACATTCATCCAACAGTCCTAATTCCATGCTAGATCATTTGAGCTTCAATAATTCAACACGGAGTGTGATCAAGGCGAGGATTATGGATCATTACCAAGATTAACTACGTTGCTGAAGTATTAAGCGATTGTGTTTTCGAGTTGTGAGCAACTTTTGTTTAATGGCGCTCTAATCTAGTTCAATTTCATACAAAAAGTCAAAAAGATAAGTCTACTTTCAAATGCAGAGTGCGCCTTTGAAACATCCAATATGGCGGCTGGAAGCCCGAAAAAAATCGCGTGTCCAGCAAAAAAAAGCTTTTCAAAATAAAAAGTTCAAAATCGATCGGGCCATTTCTTGGCTCAAATTGTAGCTGTTGAACACCCATAAGTAGCTTGCGTGGTAGGTTGACAAAATCTAACATGGCGGATTCAATATAGCGATCGAAAATCCAATAAGGCAGTTGAGTTTTTGAAAATCAACCAATTTGCATCAAATTTGGTATACGGGAGTCGTGGGTGCCAACTTATCTCTGGCGTGAAATGAACGAATTTTTAAAAAATACAAGATAATTTCTGAATGGTATCTTACTGGAGAATGAGTCATACACTTAAATACATATATTCTCAAATATATCTTTATAGCGATTTCATATACTTAAAAATGGAAATTTCTCGAGAAGTGAAATCTTTACGCAATGAGTTTTTACATGGTACGGAGGTCTTTAGATTATTAATTCGACTACATCTATATAAATTTGAAACTTGTTGTATATATTCCTATTTATAAGTTGGATTTAGGGACCTTTATATTGATAAATCTGTTTTGATAATTGGGCTTTAGGTCCAAAATAATTAAAAATAATGATCTTTTATAATTTTTTGTAATTTATTTTAATTCGTCCAATATTTCGACGTCCATTGGATGTCATCTTCAGGGACTATATTTTACCATATTAACAAAACTGCAGACGAACAAAACATTTTAATCACAACATTTAAAACAAAACATAAGTGACTGAAAAACACAAAAAACACGAAAAAACTTCAAAAAGGGGACATAAAAATATTGCACTTTCTTCAAAAAGGGGACATAAAAATATTGCACTTTCTTTTATGTCCCCTTTTTGAAGTTTTTTCGTGTTTTTTGTGTTTTTCAGTCACTTATGTTTTGTTTTAAATGTTGTGATTAAAATGTTTTGTTCTTCTGCAGTTTTGTTAATATGGTAAAATATAGTCCCTGAAGATGACATCCAATGGACGTCGAAATATTGAACGAATTAAAATAAATTACAAAAAATTATAAAAGATCATTCTTTTTAATTATTTTGGACCTAAAGCCCAATTATCAAAACAGATTTATTCCTATTTATACATGTACATATATTTCCTTTCTTATATTTTCTTTTATTGACCACTAACAAAATTTGTCGAAAAGACACAACTGTAATTAATAATTTTTTACATATTAGGGAAAACATTTTCGCCTATAAGTAAAAGACAACAAAATAACGAAATCTTGAATAATTTTCAACAAAAAATATCAAAAATTAATAAATAAACAATAGACAGTTCTCTTAGTGTAGTATAAAAGAAAAAAACTTAATTTAATTTTTTCCGCTCCTAAAAGTGAGCAATAAAAAATAAATTTTTTAATGAATTTTTCATTACAACAAGATCAACCTAAAAGCAACAAGTCGCTGAAAAAGCTTTAAATAATATCTATATGCTGAAAGAATCAATGATAAAAAAGAATGTGATAAAATGTGGAGAAAAAAGAAGCACCTGCTATCACCTACTACTCTGAGCACATTGCAAACGTAACAATGAAGTAAACAATTTTTCCATACTCGTACATATGATTGTGGGTGAGAAAATGAAGAAGAAAAAAACCTTCACAACAAAAAAACAAAATTAATAAAAATAAGAAATGAAAACATTCACCTGATAAGATAAGAAAATTAAATAGAATCAGTGATACTGAACAACATGACGCTAGAGAAATTTGCCATGAAAAGTTACTTTGAAAGAACTGATAGCAAAATCTATCAAAGTTGACAGTTGATAGCATAGCGCTTAGAAAAGTGCAGGTATCTGAGTTCAAACAAAAGTTTGCTTAAGAATAAATAACTCTGTGCCACATATCAAAAGAAAAAGACAAAAAAATCAAAAAAATATCAAGTGCAAAAATTGCAGTTTTGCATAATTCCGTAGTACTCGTATTGTCCAAAGGAAATTAAGTGGATTATCGGATTAAATCTCGTAGTTAGCTGTGTGCTCTGAGCTAACAAATGCAGTGAAAAAGAACATTTTACTTGGATAAAAATTGTCACAAAAACGAGGAAACGCAAAACGTGACACACTAACACAACTTCAAATAGAACAGGTAGGCAAATTAAATGGCTTAATGGAGTCTCGCTTCAAAGCGATGACACAATTTGCTCCAGACAGTGGGTAATAAATGCATTTTCCACTTACTTAAGAATTTTTACTTTGAGTTAGCAAAGTGATTTTGCTGATGAAAAAAGTTAGCTAAACAGACTTTAAGTCTTTATTAACTTATTTTAATTTTTAAAGTTCATTTTAAAGCAGAATGCATTTCAGTTGAAATTTTTTGTAAAGTATTAACTTCAACTGCGTTGTTTTTGTGTTTTGTTCATCAAATATTTTGGGCAAAACATTGTTCCTGTTCAAAGTAGTCAATTGAAATGTTTGTTTGTAGTAAGGCTGTTAACAAAATCATTCAATTATGACTTTGGTGATTTTCCTTGCCAATAATACTTAGTTCCAAGTAACTTCAGCCCTTACATAGATAAGCTAAAGAAATATTAAAAAGATTCATAAAACCCAGCCGCAACTTTTTTCTTTGTCCGCCTGTTTTTTCTGACGTCCCCCATAACTGCTGTGATTCTTATGAGACTCAGTCTCATCGTGTAAAATCTGACTTGCAACCAAGACTCCGATACATAAAAACTGACTATTAGGAAACGTAAGCGACCCACTGTGCCGCAAGCGACTCAATGCAAAATTAACGCGACTCATAGACTCACCATAATTTGTAAGCACCTAATTGTTGTTGTTTGCTTTGTTTGTTTCAGCTTTTTTTGTTGAACAAAAGCTGGATATAACATTGTAAGCATACGTTTTGTGCCATGATATATTTTACAAAAAAATTGGATCATCATGACAACTAAGCGCCATTATCTTTGTAGTTTATTTATAAAGTGTAGATAAGAACCAATATATCCAATATATGAATATGTTCATAAAAATGTTTTCCTTACAATTTAAATAAAAAATATAAAGTACAGAGACCGTACATATTTACTCATCAGTAGTGATATTATGCTCTTAATTTTAGAAATGAGATTTGAACTTTTTGCCATAATTTAATTAAAAGTTAGTTAAGTTAAAAAAGTCTGATAATTAAAGCTCCATTAAGATGAAAAAGTATAAAAAATATAAAGTATTGCTTTCCCAACTTTTCACCGGAAACTAATGCTTTGTAAAGAAACACGCAAGAAAATTCTTCTAATTTTTAATTTTTCAACTTGTTGTTAAAATTCAGTTTTGCTAAAAACATGATTTTCGAAACTTTTTAGTCTTATTTGTATCATTTAAAATAAAAGTCATTAAGAGTAATCCTATATTCATTTCTCTTGTGCTTTGTCTGGTTTTTTAAATTAATGCGGACAATTTGAAAATTTTTGCGCAATTAGTCCAAGGATGCAATTGCCTTGGAGCATTTGAGCACGCATAAATTAAGCTGTAGACTTTGTAAAAATTCGTCTGCTTCTAAATGCTTCAAGAGCATTGATGTTTTTGGTAAGAATTCCTCAAATTCGGTCAAATATGCCAAAATACACTGAACTCGTACCAAAGTCATTAACTACACTACTCCACAAAATGGAAAATATTTCTTGCTCCATTTAATTCAACAACTTTTTCTAAAGGATTTTGGACTGCTGATACCAAGAATTGCAAGTAAATATTTTAAAATCAACGTAGCTGATTCCGAAATAATAATAGGTCAAGTTTTCGTGGATTTTATTAAAAGTGGATATTACCTTTGTAGCTTTTCCACTTGATATAATCGTTCGATTTTGATCTTCTTTTTGCAAAATTCTGAAGAAAACCTCTGCACTTTTTTTTCATACACTTATATATTTCAATTATATTGATAACTTCAGCGTTAAAAGCAAAAATGTTACTTGCACACCTGTAATTAATGCGAGAAGTATAAGAAAAATTGATATCTATGGAAAGTCCCTTAGAACTTATAAAATAAAGTAAACTTTTTTTATGACCACTTAAAAATTACAATAGTGTGTTCAATTCTAAGAATATATTCTTAATGAGTTGGAGAATTACTTATCAGCGAAACATTTTTATAATGAACTGTAGAAGTTAATAAGGTGCTCAGTTCTGAACATGGTTTGTGTCAAAAAGAGAAAACGTTAAATAGATAAATGTAATTTTTGCTAAATTTCCAAATAATGTCACAATTTGAGGAAAATAAGTAAGTTTTGTAAATAATTTTTTGAAACTAATATTTCATGGTTGTGTACGATGTTTGTCTTAAACAGTGCTTAGATATACTTACTAACTACCAACGAACAAATTAAAAACCTTAAAATACATTTTTGGGAAGTTAGGTAAACATTGGTAAATATCGAATTACCATAAATTATAGCAAAAACAGTGAAACCTAACACAGTCTTGGAGCAGGAAATGCTTCCAGAGATGCTTGAAATCAATTTTCAAGCTATTTGCATCAATTGTTATAGGACCACTTTTGGTGATGTCTTAAATGATTTTTTGAGCTTTACAAATCCAATTAGTAGAAAAATTTGTTGTAAAAAAAGTTCAATTGAATTCAATATTCCAATTCTTTAAGAATCAAAATCTTAACAACAATTTTCAGAAATAGAATCAAAAAATCGAAAAGGAATCGAAAATCATTCAATTTTTTTTTTGCCTGACTGAACTGAAATATCAATTACGATTTTCAATTCCTTTGAATTGCATAGAACATCATTAACATTTTTTAAATCCTATTATTGTTTGCATAAATGGTGTTGACAAATGAATCAATTCATTTCCGCAAGGAGTTGGAAAATTGGAAAATTGAATTTTTCTGGAACTTTTTTCTCAATAGTCCGTCCTTGAAAAACGTATTGAGTTCATAGAAGTGTAACGATTAAGCCTGTTTTGAAGTTACCATATTGTTGCCTGTCCAAGCGTTTCCTGATAAAGTCTCGGATGCCAATCTGGAGAATAAAATAGATTTGTTCAGATTTAATTATACTTAATTTATTTCTGCTAAATCAATCAATTTTTTTTTTGAGAATACCATAAAAAGCTCGAAAATTTTAGCAGCATCATGTTCGCTAACTACATGAGAATTGGGCCAATTTTTGTCGTATTAGATGTTAGCTCTCACACCAAAAACTTTTTTATTTGAGCAAATATGGACTGAGGGTGGGGGGGAAATATTTTATATCTTATTGCCATTGTACGAATGTTTGCGTCAAATTTTTAGTATTCGTGACCGACATTCGTTTTCTGGAATAAAAAGTTTCTACACCCAGTGTCCATATGAAGTGTTGGTTTTACATGAATCATAATATTCTTTAAACTTGTACATACCCATGGATGGGATGTACATTATATTATATTTGCGTTGTCATATTTATACGATAACGTGCAAAATTATGTGTTATTTTCAACTGCAATAGCAAATTGAACAAAAGTGAAATCATTTCCGAGCAGTGCTAAAAATAATTTAAATCTCTGGTGAACGCCGGTTTCGCCTTGAACAGAAAACAAAAGTATTAACGCGAATACAAACAAAATAGAAACAAAATTATGTGGATTACAAAATGTTTGAAAACAAGAGAAAAATTAATATTTCATAACTATTTTTTTGCTGTTGTTTTTTTTTTTCTTATTCCAATGCACTTGCGTGTTTTTGTTATCCAAATTGTATTGAATGTACAAAGCGATTAAATAATTTACTACTTGGATGTTTTGTTTAATTTATACATATGATACGATTTCTCATTAATTTTCTACAACAAATGCAATTGCAATTTAGTTAAAAAAAACTTAAATTGCAATTTAATTAAAACACAATTTAAATTGTACGGAAGAAGTTTACAAATTGTTGGAATTAGACCGCTTTGTGACCTACAGCATGTTGCAATTTTGCTTTAATTTTGAAATTTTTTGATGAGTGCAAAAGGTTTCCTATTTAACATAAGCAATATTTGCTTAAATAAATATGTTTTTTAAACAGGAAAATAGTTTAAAAAGAAAATTTTTTATAAAAAATACAAAATTAATGTGTGGCACCTAAGCTTCTTTTGTTCAATTTTTTCAATTTACGCCAAACAATCAAGGCATTTTCTCCCAAAGTAATTTCTGTTTTTCATATTTTCAACATAAATTATTTGAATTTATTTAATTTATTTTCTTTTTCGTAAGTGCGCACCAATTAAATGAATGAAATTTTTTTCTAAATTGTATCACAAATCTCTCACATGTGTGTGACGAGTTACCAAAGCTGTGCGCATCCAAGTTTTGAGCAGTAGCGAGCGGCGCGTTGCTGCTCTGGTCATTAACTCTTGACTCGGTCGGCTGTTGTTGCTATTGTTTTAATGTTGCTCTTGAAGTTGTTGCTATTGTTGTTGTTTTTGCTTATCTGTTTATCTGTTGGTTTTACATTTCATACACCCATTATTTAATGTTTTTTTTCTTTTGTCTTTTTTTTTGTTTAATTTTATTTTATAATTTTTATTGTTACGAATATTTATGCTGTTCCGAGTGGAAACAATAACAAATGCGTAAACAACAACAACAACATAATAAACAATAACAACAACATATTTAAATAAATGAAAACGCAGCTCAACTGTTGGCTGAGTTGCTTTGCGACGGGTCTCATGAGCTCATAGCGGTAACTAAAGCAGTGGACAGTGGGGCAAAGCTATTGAAATTTTGTGTTTTTTATTATTGATAAAAATATTTAGCATTACTTGCACTGAGAAAACAATTTGATTGAACGTAACAGATTTACAATTGATATATAGCAACTAAGTATTTCAGGCAAACATATCTTTTTTGGAACATACAGTGACCAACTTTGGTTGTAATATTGTATCTTTGGCTAATTTAATGGCTCCATTCAAAATATATTTCAACCAAATTTTTACACTGTGTACAATAACATTTATTTAAGTTAGCAAGTAATCGGAAAATATCGGAAAGCATCAAATGCCAATAGAACGCATGATAATGGCTATCATCGAAGGTAACAAGAGAATTCAGAAGGCATGGGTTTGATGACATTGGAAGTAATTGTAAAGTACTAAATGAAATCGAGCGGTATGCAACGAGAACTAACGATTTTATCAGAAGGCATCGAAAAGTATAAAGTGGTATTGAAAAGGAAGCAATGAGAAATATAGCATGGATGATGGTAGATGACACCAGAAAATATCAACGATATTGCAAGATTTTGGAAGGCAACAAATGACATGGGTGTTAAAGAAGGTATCATTCTGATAAACCTTTATCAACTGAGACTACCAGATCAGGTTATCATCTGATACTAGCAGACGATATCAAGAAATTTCGTAAAGCATCAAATCATATATAAACCTTTCAAAAGGTATCAATAAGTATCGATTGTTGAATAGTTAAATGAACGTATTAATGGGCAGTATCGAATGTATAAAGAGAAATAAGATGACGTCGTAAGTTGCAAAGTTTTAAATCAAATTGAGAGGTATTGCGAAGTATCGATTCTATCGGACAGCATTGAGGAGTATCGGAAGAATTTCAAAGAGAAGGAACAGAAAGTATAACATCGATGGATGATGGTGGATGATGGCGGAAGACAAAAATAAATACTAAATGATTCTAAAAGTTTTTGGAAGGCATCAGTTGATATGGCATGATAAAGAATGCATCAGTCGGATTAACAAGTGATTCGAGAAAATATTCATTAAAAACAGCACGATAACTTAAAATAGGATAGCTCAAAAATTTAGATGTTTCACTAAATTATAAAGATTGACCTTGAAAGTTTAAACTTTTATTTTCCAAATTAACATTTTAAAAAATTAATACCAGATCTTATAAAATATTTTAGGCCTTTATTTTAAATATTTTCACACCACTGTGCAGTGGCAATAATGTAAGAAATACAAAAAACAAAACAACAAGTTGACAGCAGTGAGTGTTTTAACTGTTTTTGTTGTACGAGTAGCTTTTCAGTTGTGCGATCAACATTGGCTGAACAAGAGAGCGCAATAAAGAAAAATGAACAAGAAAATCCAGCTAACGGTAGAGGGAGAAATGCTAAAAAAGAGCATGCGACCAGCTGACGCATTGAAACGACCGGGCTTTAAACATTTTACGCTCTGAATTTGTTTAAACATTCCAACAACAAACGCCGTTTCGCACAGTCGTCAGTGCGACATTCAAAAAGGCCAAGTGCGCGTTTTAGCCAAAATAATAAAACGTTTGTTTAAAAGTTTAATACTAAAAACAACTCAATAAATAAACAATTTTATTGAAATACTGTCGAATAAAACATTGTTGATGTTTTGTGCATAATGAGTTTTTAAAATGAGTGTGGTCCCAGTACTTGAAGTGATAACGTGGTCAAAGCTCCATCAATAATTCAATTGACATTAAACTTCATTTAAGCCGGCTAGTTATTGGTAATGATATATCTTTCAAATTTGATGTGATTTATTGGCAATATATTATTTCCTGTGTATTAAAATTTAAATTACATAAAGAAGTGTGTTGCTAACAAAAAGAAGTATTTGGCAAACTGAGAGGTCAGTAGAACTTGGACAATACGCTGTAAACTGCAGCAAATTTTATGATTTATCGCAGGGAGGCTGTTTCCTTTATACTAAGTACTAGAAGACAGACGTTCATCGTGTTTTCGCTATTATTTGGTACACGCCCAACAATGAGGATGTACCCGATTTTGAAGTATTCATTCTGAAATATATTACAAGTGCTTGCATAGTTCATGAAATATTACGTTTGAGGTGTTCCGCTGGTATGGAAAGTGCAACGTTCACAATTAATTTTTTTTTTTGTGTAGGGCACGCACCACGCCCCTTTGTGAAATTCCGTAGACTTTGCATCAATACATAACTAACATTTGTGGCTTTAAGCTTATATGGGAGGAACGAGTGTCCACTTATTCAATTTCGCTTCCAGTAACCAGCTTCAGAGTACAGAATTTTATCACCATTGATCCTGTATCGAAGGTGCCACGCAAACTCTCACCCGATTCATGTTCAATGAAACCTTTTAGCAAGTAAGCTTCCCATATGGGAAGTGCCACGCCCACTTGTGCAATTTTTCTTCATGTTGAACGTAGAAAAGTTAAAATTATCTTAAATAATTATACAAATTTAAATTTTGATCGCTCAAAGCCCCCATTGTAAAATATAAATCAAAACTTCGGCATTACCTAAGAATCATAAAAAAATAGTAAGGCTTTTAAAAACATAGTGTTAAAATTTCACTTTTAATTGAATCACAACAACACGTTTAAATATTAAGAATACTACGATTATCCAAAAATGCACTTTTTCAATTCAAGCTCATTTACGAATAAATATGGATCTAAATTCCGTTTGCTTTTATTCAGCGCTTTCAATAATTAAGCCTGTGCAGAAGTCATACAAATGATAAAGAATAAATTTTTTTTCCAAAACGATTAATTTTCATCAAATCTCAACCAATGCTCAAAAATAGTTCAGCTTAAACAAAGGTCACACATAGGTAGAGTTATCAGATGATTAAAAGACAAGACAAATCGAGTATATTTCAAAGCAAAAAATCTGAAATCAAGGCCATTTGCATGCTTTCGAGCCCGCGAAATTGCCTTCGGATATTTTTGACGACATGTCCAAATTGTTGACGTATGGCATTATACACAAGGGTCTTTTCGAAATTTGACTTTGATGTACTCCAGAATGTATAGGAACGACCTAAGTTACAATATACATAATGAAAACTTGAATTCTGGCACGTCTACCTCCCATAGATAGAGCACTCTTTGCAGAAACACCATTGATTGGAAGGGGTAATCATGACAATTTAAACTTATTTTGATAAAAGCATTAGTTGCTAAAGATTAGCTTTGTAATTAAGAATACCAAACCGTATGTAAGAAGGTCTTTTGCAACTGTTTCTCGAACATTTTTTTCGCACTAAAAGTTAAGGGATGGGCGAAAATTGATTTTTGAACCTAGTGGTGTCAATTCGTAGGGCATTGCCCCCCCCCAAAGATGTGATATTAGTTATTATTCAATACATCAATTCAATAAAACCATCTAATAGTGGTGGAATTATAATTTTCGACCCCCCACCCCAAGGTTTTAGGTGAAGTGACGTCACTGTTTGCACAAGTTTTGAGTTCAAAGATACATTTGGGGCTCTAATTATGCACTCGAAGCCGATTATGCCAAAGGATAAGTCAATAATTTTGTACGACAATGAAGACTAAGGGAAGGATATATAGCTTTCGAAAATTTGAGCATATGTGACGTTACAGAGGAAAAAGATTATTATGGCATTATCTTTGGAGTTCATTGTTGGATTTTATTAAAACTTTCTACGAGAGTAGCCATTTTGATGTTATTTCTATTCGATAATTTTTAAGCTTTTTTGTTTCAATTGAGTTTCTGACGTTCTTCGATAATATCCGATGCTATTTGAACTGATACTTTCAAATTTTTCTACGTTTTATGCTGCTTTGCGACTTTTAAAGACCTGTTCAATATCCAATGTGGATACTTTTACACTTTCAATGCTTTCAATACTTTTCAATTTTCTTGCCGAATATTACCGAACTGTTCTATGTTTACCAAATTTTTTTGTATTTTTTCGAACCAAATTTTGGACTTTATCGAGTTTTTCGATACATTTCTATGATATCGAGTACCATTTGGATCCAACATAGTTTTCGATGTTTTTCATTACTATTCAATGGCCATCCTCTTTTTCAGTGTTTTTGATGATATTCGAACTCTTTCAATTTTTTGATAATATCTGACACATTTCGATATTTTCATTGTATTTAGATGTTGGTTGAACTGTTCATTACTTCTTCTTGTTTGATGTCTTACGCCCTACAATTTATATGTTTTTTGATACTACTAAATACCTAATTTTCGATACATTTCACAATTCTTCATTTCTCTTTCGAAACCTTTCGAAGTGCATATCTCGATTTTTTGGTTGATTTTGGATAATCTTTGATACTTTTCCGCTTCTAACGACTTTTCCACGTTAGTCAATATTTTCTACTCTCTGTCGATAGTTTCGATTTTTTCGATACTATTCCACTTTTTGATGCTATTCGATACTTATGGGTGTATTAGTAAGATTTTAAGGTTAGTTTAGTAAGTAAATAAAAGTTTATTTTTGTTTGCGAAGTTTTTGAGTACGATTCATGCATGAACTTACTTAGGCTAAATTTTGGCACGTCTACTGCGTCAAACATCCACCAGTTTGTCTAAATTTTCGATTACATTTATTATATTTATTTAATATTTGACTTAAGCTCTGAAATCATTGTTGCCAAAAAACTTTGATTTTGAAATAGCTCTAAAAAAAAGTGTAGAGGTGTCAAATTACACGATCATGACGGCCAATTGACGTCATAATTTCAATACAACCAGTGTTGATAGCTATGTGGCATTCTGTATAGTGCTGTTGAGACTATGCATTGGTCACATCTATAGCTCTCAATTCGTGTTATAAATATGAATGCTTTTATTTCATATATATATATTATTGCCAAAATGTGGCAATTTTGCTGAATCGATTATGTTGCTTAAAAAAAGACATGAAATGCGCAAAGTGCTTTTTTATTTGAATTTCTATTTCCTTAGTAGGATTCAAATGCTTTTTACAAGTTATTCCACTGTGGCTAAAATTTTCACACAACTCAACCTAAAAAAAATGTCATATACAATGCCAACAATTGTTTTATTCACAATTAACATCTAAGTGTCGTGTTAAAAAACTCAGACTTTGCAGCTACGTGGGCTTCTTTGCATCTCCTGTTTTCATTAGGAAGCAGTGGAATTGTTTTTTTAATGATCTTAATCCCTTCGCACCTAACCACTACTTACTTGGACTTTCATAAAAAATATTTTTACTAACATGTACGAGTAACTTTGTTGACATTTTTTGAACATTTCAGTAATTTTTTATGCCAAGCAATTTCAGCTTGTTCCCATTTCAGCGATACATTAAAGTTTTCCAGTTAATTGAATCCAAATTGTTTCCGCTTGGTTTTTAAAGAATTAAAAACAAAATAATCATGTGTTGGAATAAATTGCTGAATAATGACAATTTTTTTTTTTATTTTGCTTACCTGCGCTTTTTGTTTGTCTGGCGATTATCGAAATTTGAGATCGCAAGAAAATTGTTGTGTTTTAAATAACCCACATGTTATATCAGCTGTTAGTTGATATTTAATTAATCTTCATAATATTTTTTTTATTTCTATTTGTCTTCATTCTGATTGAACAATTTATTTATTTTTTGTTGTTTTATTGCAGATTTATTGCAGCACTTTTTGCATGCCACGCTGTTTCATTTGAAATGATGAGATAAATTTTAGTCAAATAAAAAGCCAAATTTTCCAAAATCGTTAAAACATTCGAGCAAAATGTCATCGACAAGTGCCACAGACTTGGAGACACAGGTCAATGTCGAAGATCTACCAATTACATTTAAGGTAAGTTACATTTACTAGAGGGGTGAACTTCTAAAGCATAAGCTCGTATACGATAGGCTTAATATCTAAATTGGTACAGATGAACAAAACATTAATGACACATAGCTACAGTGAAGAGATAAAATAATGAATCAAAACTACTAAATTACACAATGAAATGCTTATTCGCATAAAAAAAAACCAAATTCAAAATGAGAGTTGATAAATTACTGCAATTATTTTATAATAAAATATTTAATGGATAAAAATTTCGTTTGCTCTTTAAACTCAAAGTCCACACCGATTCTGCTTCACGCACTGCTGGACAAAATAATTTTGAAGCGCATACGCGTAGTTAATGATGCACAAACTCCACCACACAGCTCAACCACATAATCTGGCCCAAAATCGGTCCTATGTTTCCGAACACGGTAAGCGCACGTTTCACTGGCTCAAATGTCTCTGTCTCTGACTGTTTCTCTGTCTGGCTGGCTTGACGTTTTTTGTTTTTGTTTTATACATTCGTGGAACTCTCCGTTACATCCGGTCAATGTGCGGATGCAAATGAAGTTGGAGTGCGCGTAGAAATGTGAAAAGTCAATGAGTTTTATTTTGTTTTTTTTTTTAATTTTTATTTTTTATTTTCATTTGATTTGAACTTTTTTGCGTACTTCCTCTTCTCGATGTTATTATTCAGTTGGTCTGTTTGGTTTAGTGTGGCTTGGACTGTTGCATGACGCTGAGAGCAACGATGAATGAGCGAGCGATATCAACTCATGTGAGAAGATAAACAGAAAAAGTTTCTTGGTCCTATTGAACGATTGCTGGAACAGTGTACTGAAATGTGTAGGTGTTTGTTTAGAACAAGAGTTATATTATTGACAATATCATGGTCATGTGCCAATGCATTTAGCAAAAGGGGATCAAAGCCCACAAGCGGAAGTAAATAATGAGACAATATGGAATGTTGATTTTGTTCTTCTTTTTAATTTAAATTAATATTTTCTTTTATTTTATTTAAAAACGCAAACATATTCTGCATGGGCTTTGCGCAAGGAAAAGGGTGCTACAAATAGTGAAAAGTACCTTATTCATTAAAAATATTTGTAGTTGAAACCATATCCTAGTTGCGTGAATAGTTTGTAATAGCAAAAGCCAATAAGAGTCGAAATTAATAGAAAAACATAGAAAAACATCGCAAAAGTTGTTGAATACTAACGTGAACGGCAAAGAGTAACGAAAAGTTGATGCAAGTCAAGAATTTTCGATTGGAAATATTGTTTCAGGGCCGATATCTTACACTTATAAAAACCCAAAATATATTGAATATTTAACAAAATATCGATGTCGATAAAATTTCAAAATAATCGAAAAATTTCGTAATACTCAAAAATGTACATAATGCTTTCGAACAGCATTGAAATAATTTATAATATGTAGTCAAAAATTATTAAAAATTATAAAATCGATATCTATGTATAAATAGGCAGTTCCAAAACTACTCTATCCACTCCATTATTGCTATATTTTCTTTTTTTGTTGGAAAGGTTGTGAATAGGGGAAGTGCAAAATTTAATTTTTTCTAATAGTAGGCGATGGAAAATACGTTTCCACGACTATACTAATGGACTGATTTTAATGAAATTTGGTTCGGAGACAGATTGAGACCTATGGAAGATTGTTGACAAATTCTTTGAAGGGGCGTGTTACTGCCCTTAATGCGAAAAAAAAGCTGTCGCACCGCTACACTAATAATGTTATGGAGACAAATTGAATCCTGAGTAAAGATATTTATTTTGTGTAGGCGGTCACACGCATTTGACAGGAAAAAAACATTATCACTACTAAAGAAATGGACCAATTTCAATGAAATTTGTTATGGAAATAAATCAAACCTTGAGCAAAGTCACTTATTTTAAGAAGGTGTCGCCACGCCACTAACAGGAAAATATGTTTCCTTAGCTAAACTAATCGACTGATTTTAATTAAGAATGGTATGAAGCTATATATGTTGAACTCTTAGAAAGGGATAGAGGTAGGAACAGGACAACATGATACCATAATTTTTATTTTTGAAAGCGATGTCAAAGAAAAGCTCGTCTTTATATCAGTTTTTTAATACCAAAAAGTATATTTTGTTTTTTTTTTCACTATAATGATTGAATTTAAACCACTGGGCAAGCATTAGTTGATATTAATCTTCAGAAACCCGAAAAGTTCCGAATACACATTGTTCTACATTACCAGCGATGAAAAAATCTATAGCTCTAGAATATACAACAGTAAATTTTGAAGCTTCCGGTGCCCGAACATACAAAGCATATTTTCGGATTGAATATCGATTTTGGATTATAAGATATTGAACTAATAAGTAGCAATAGTCCTATATGTGAACATGGCTTGTAAGTCTATTGCCCTTCCGAAATCTAAATGAAATTTATCATTTATTATATTATGTTATTATCTTCTGCATTTTAAGTTCTTTAAATAATCCTTGCTAGACGTGTTTATTTAACTAAGCCCTTCGAGAGCTAAAAGCTCTCAATTTTCTCTGCACTTTAAGATATTTAACCCTTGAGAGTCGAAACTGTTATTTTATCCCTTGGAGGTAGATATGGGTTAAGTTCTTATTTGTACGTTGATGAATTTCACATTTATATTCATTTATTGCTTTTAGCTCACGGTTTAGTGAAGGTGTTTTATTTTATAGCCACCGATATTAATGATTTTTTATGTTTTTGAAGAGTTCAATATAACTTTCAGCTTTGATATTGCGATGTGAGGGACTATACAGACCGATTATAGTAATATTGCAGATTTCAGTTCTGAAAAATGCGACCGTGGCTTCTCATTAAAATAGATTTTTCCTTAAAGTATGACCTTATTTCTACTCCAAACTATATCCTTGAATAGATTGTGCGATAAAATTTGTGCCATAGGTTTGCTGGAAGTTCGTTTCTGCGATCCGACACAATTTGTTTATTATATGTCTAGTTTTGTCCAAAGCTCTTGTAGTTGATTGAGCAATCTATTTACATTTCAGGACATCGTAGGTTATAAGATTCTGGACCGCTCACTTAAGAACCATAGTGAACATTTAAATTTTAAAATACGCCATCTGAATTTGTATTTTTCAATACCACAGTTCTTTTTAGAAGAAGTAGTAAGAGTATAGTTAGTGCTGGAATATATAAAATGTCTGAGCCATATGTAAATGTGAAGAGAATAAATTGTAGCTCCTGAAAAGACGTATTTCTTGAGACTCTCACTATTTCATTCATTCAATATTCAAAATCATTGAAAATATATTTTTTTTTACTTAACAAGTAATAAACATTTATTTTATTTACCTTTCAGGTAAAATACATTGGCTCCGAAGTTGCACGCGGTCTATGGGGCATCAAATATACCCGCCGTCCCGTAGATATTATGGTTGGTATTGCAAAAAATCTACCACAAAATAAGATACTGCCGCATTGTGATCTCAAAGTTTCCACGGATGGTGTCAACATCGATATAATCGCACCGAAAGCCAGCATTAACCATTGGAGTTATCCCATTGACACAATCTCGTATGGTGTACAAGATCTGGTCTATACACGTGTTTTTGCAATGATTGTCGTCAAAGATGATAAGTCAGCGCATCCTTTTGAAGTTCATGCATTCGTCTGCGATAGTCGCGCTATGGCACGTCGGCTGACTTTTGCTTTGGCAGCAGCATTTCAGGACTATTCAAGGCGCGTTAAGGAATCTGGTGAAGATGATTCCAATACAATTACACCTACAAGACATAAATTCGCAATTGATTTACGTTCACCGGAAGAAATGTTAGAGGGTGCCGAAGAGGAGACAGAAGCATGAGTGGCACACAAAATTTTAGTAGCTTTTAAAAAATTGTTGTTGCTGTCTATAAAGTAATCAATCGTTAGGGTTAATTTTATTGTAAATAACTATGGTGAAATCGTATGTGAAAGCCTTGTACAAATATGTGGAGAATCCATCATACAGCTAAGAACCCAAAGTAGTGAAAGCGTTGTGTAAGTTTATATGTATTGTATATACTGAAATCTTAAGTTGGAACATATTTCAGTATTTAATAATTCAATTCAACAGAGAAAAAAAAATGGAAAAGGAATTTGTGATGTGTTAATAAAGTATTTTTTATGTTAAAACTTTTTGTATAATTATTTGCCGAAACATTGTTGAAAATAGTATTCAAGGGAGTAATTATTTTCGAGGAGTAAATATTGAATAAGAAGTTAATTTTGATATTTACTTTTTCATGGAACAGTTTTCGAATTTTAGAAAAGAGTTCTCCTGGAATATGAGTTTCTTTTTGATAAATTTTTTAAGTGAGTAGAGTTGAATTTTAAGACGTAATGAAATTGTTTTGCACGTGACACAAATTAACTTTTTTAATGATCCTTCGAAAATTAAGAGACGATGTCTTAAATATTGTGACGTCAATCCAATGGGTCTGATTTCGCAGACTGTGCACTGCATCAGTTATTTATGTTTTGCAACAGATGTCACTTTAAGAAACATGATATTTTAGCGAAGACATCAATCACAAAAGCGCTTTCTTTCGATACGTTATTAAAGCTTTTGTTTATCCTTTGTAGGATGGCGATAGCAAAATGAAATAAATAAAATGCATTTAATTTGCTGCAAAACTCGTAACTCACCCATTTTCAAGAAATTTTGTTTGCTGTTATTTTGACCAAAACTTTTTTCGAACTCATTTCACAACGCTCACTTTTATCACTTGTTTTCATAATCATTTTTATTTAAGTTTATATTATTAAAGCAACCCGACGGAAGTCCGTACTTTTTATGACTGATGTTAAAGCTACTTACAGAGTGAGTGTTATCACTATAAGCTAAGATTTGCTATAGGCTGCGTTGATGGCAAGGCGTTTTGTGTTGCGCTACATGGCAGCTTCGGAATCGACGGCGCTATCATCGAAAACGTGAGCGACGTGAATGGTTATGGGTAGGCGATATCATGTAATCAGGATTTCAGCCGATCGCAAGCATATTCGTGTAGTGGTAGTAGCAGAGTAAATAAGATACGTGCTAAAAATGGCGTCCACCTTTTAATAAAAGTATAAGATACTACAAAAATATTAATTGGGGATTATTTCGAATGTAATTTAGAATCGATACATGCAAAACAAAAGAAATCCTAAGAGTTTTTTTTTTAAATTTCATATTTAATGATTTCAATGATATTACATACGCATGGACTTAAAAAATTTCCGATTTTGTTCAAGTTTTGATGCGTCGAATCGAGGCCTTACTCATTATACTCATTTTATACCCTTCAAAATGAGATATCACACAGTGAAAATGATATTAGACATTGAATTCGGTTCTTTTCGCAAAAATAGCGTTTTTTCCAAACTTTGACCTTACAGTACTCAGAAATTCAACTACCTAGGGAGCTGAAATTGTCAAGGTTTCAAGGTTCTTCGACGTGTCAAAATATGAGCAAAATCGGATGTTTTTTTAAACTGATACTTTTGTAATGTCATTTAAGAACAGCATACATGAATTTAAAAAAAGCTCAAAGGATTTTTTTCCTTTTGATATATATCCACTATATTGTTACGTGTGCCCAGCCGGTTTTATGATACAAACAATGTAAAATAGTGTAATTCCAACGATTAACACTGCTCATTAATTGTATCTCTAACTTTTGTGCAGATTAACTTTGGATCCGATCATAAGAAAGCAAAATAATAGCGAAAATTATTTTATTTTTATTTTAACATTGAATATCGATGTGTCTCAAATATATTTAGCTTTTCACAGCAATTAGTAAAAATTTTGACCTTTCGTCATCGATGGTCTAAACTTTTTTTAATTCGGAAGTTCTTCTATCTCTTTTACACTGAAATCTAATAAAAAAACTCTGGTATTGGCGTCTACGTTTACGACGTTATAAAAACAATTTAACAGTGTATGCAGCTCTGTATACTCCGCTATTTTCATACAAATTCTCGTGCACTGTTATATAGAAATCTTTAGCTTACATCGCTACTCTGTAGGCAGCCTAATGTGTAATCCTTGGCTTACAGCGATACTCTGTACGCAGCCTAATGCGAACGAATCAGTGTTAGCTAGTGGGTTGCCATTGCTTGGAAAAATTAGAAAAACAGGAATTTTTTTGGCTGAGCTTACAATTACGTACTGTATTTCAAAAAAGTTTAGATTTATTTTTATTAACTAATAAAAAATGCACTTTGAAAGATTAAAATTTTTTCTTATGTTCTGCGCTTCGACTTTCTTTGTTATATATTTTTTTCCAAATCAGCAACAAAAATTCGAATAAAATCTTCCCCGTTAGAGTAGAGAGGAAAGAAGACTGAAAACATATGAACTTAAGAGTCAAAAAAGCTTAGGATCGCAGTACATTTAGTTAGTAGAAAAATGCACTAAAATAAAGTTAAAAACATTCTATCGAAGTGGAGGTTCAGAAAAATGCTGGTGTTTTAACTTTACTATACAAAGCTTTGGGAGCTAATCAGTGCATTGAAAAAATAGGAAATCTTTTCACTCTCATATCTCAGGTTTTTGTAAACCAATCTTGAAGCTGATAGCTTTCGGGCACTCTGATCTATGAGTACTTTAATTTGATATATTATTTATTGGGATAGCTATCTTGTCAACCAAGCCTTACCTTCGAGGAAATATTATACTAAGTGACAGTAGGCTAAAAAAAATATTGTCACGTTTTGCTTTTCTAGATCCCGTCCACTTTTTTATTTTAATAAAACATTTTCGTTTCTTTCTATCACAGTTTAGTTTTCTAAAAGTTTCACTTCTACCATGCGTGAACTGAACACATGATTTTTTTTTAAAACATTTGCACATTCAAAGCGAAAACAGTACTGAATGAATCAAAATTGTCTAACGTTACGGAGCGGAGGAGAAAAATTTTGAGTTTGGTGACTTTGAATAAATAAAAAAATACAAACACAGAAATTTAATTGTGTCAATATTTAACCAACTCCGCCCATTTTATGGGTTTGCTTTGAAATAGCATTCTTTGCACTAATGCAAAATGTACTAGCAAAAAAAAAAAAAAAAAATAGTAGCAAATGTTTTTAAGACGATGGCAACTCACTCACAAAAAGTGACTCGTTTCCTATTTGGATCAGTTGTGATAAATACGGACTTCTGCCGGTTGCAGAATATTAAAATAAATATTGAAGTGAAATATAAAGTAAAATAATTAATAAAATAAGTGAAAAATGTGATAAAAGTGAAAGTGAATAGATGAAAAAGTGCTAGCCACGAAAATTATAGTGCATTTCATCATTTTTGGAGGGACCTCATCAACGAGATTTCTTTTAGCTGGGTGAGTTATTGTGGAATTCAATTAATTGTCTTCATTGCCTAATTCAATAGACTGAAAGTTTCATTAAATATTCAGTATAAACTGCCACATAAATGCAATTATTCTCTAAACAAAATCAATTACAATGAATTTAGTTATTCCATTTTGGTATCGCCATTTTGTGAAGGATAAGCAAAAGCTTTAATGACGTATAGAAAGAAGAGCTTATGTGGTTGAAGCCTTAGCTAAATTATGTTTTCTAAAGTGTCATCTGTTGCAAAAGAGAAATATCTAAAGAAATGCCTCTACACAATTTTTTTGTGCAAAGCCAATGTGCATTTTGCCATACCCATTTTTTGCGCCCTCTCCTTAATTCTGATTTTTGGCCACAGATAGTGTTTCAATGTTTAATGCAGCAGTGATGGCATGTGGGCATGATGAAAATGTACTAAATCAAGACTTGAAATATACTTTTTAGATGCCGAAAGTACTTTTTTTTTTTTAATTTTTGTCTTGAACAAAATTATTAAAAAAAAGGTCCTCAAGTTATTATTGTACAGTGCGACCTCGGTTAAAGCAACTAATTAAAACCAAGCCAGCTACAATAACTGCGGAAGTAGCAATGATGGAGTCGAAAATCTTTGGTAACCGCGTATAAAGAAAAACATTGTATATAAAACAATGTCAATTCATCCCAAGAATATCATTATTCATTGCTTAAGAAACCATTTGTTTAAAAACTTTTCCATCTTGGGGTATTCAGAAACACTCAACATTATTCGATTTCTCCGGACAAATGCTTCAGAGAATATCCATCGGCATTTGTGGCAATAAGCTATGTAAAATTTGTTTGAAAACCGTAATGATTCTGTTATGAAAGAAATGTAGTCTTTGCGAACATCGAGGACTTGCATTTATCGAGGGTTTGCGTAGACCGAGGTAGCACTGTGCATGATAATTATTATTAATCTACACGATTACAGCTGTTTCAACACGGTATTTTTTACACGGTTTTGGTTTAACATGATCTAGAAAAAAATTTATTCCTTTTTTACACAATTTCCTTCGATTTAAAACGATTAAAACAAGCTGTTTGACTGAAAATTGTAAGAAAAATATTTTATTAGGCGTAATCTTTTAGAAATTTAGTTGAAGGGATTGAAGGATACGGATGCAATGGATGGATGGGTGGATATGCAAAATCAGCATTGGGTGTATTTTCAATTTTTTCATTTACTAAAAAAAAATGTAATTATTATAAATTGTCCAAATATTTCGAAAAGATACTGAAAATTCACCAAATGTACTAAGAATGTGAGAAATGTACCGTATGTACTGAAAACTGGTCGAATGTGCTGAAAACTGGTCGAATGAACTATCTTTCAGAACGCAAATGTACCGAAAAAAGTACAAATGTACCAAAAATGCCATCACTATAATGCAGTATACTCGTCGTAAGTGCATTAAACCAAGTGCTCGAAATTATTTCATTACCTTTTTAAACGAAAATGACGAGTTTAAATTTTATACTAAACATCAACATCAACAACAATAGTTTGGATGACCAGGTATCATAAAATATATATATTTTTTTATTGAACCACATTCCATGTCTTTTCATTCTTGGCGATGACGTCGTACATCGTTTTTCTATTTAATACTCTAAAGTTATGGTATGTTACGTTCAGTGTTTGTATGGGAGGCTTCATGTTCACTTCTTCTATTCCGAGTCTCTTGTCTAATCCCATCTATATTTTAATGAATGTTTTGGTTTTTAGTGTTGAGGCTCTTTACGAAGTTCCATAATGTTCCATCTTCATATTCTCAAGATATAGCTTGTATAGAAAGTGATGTTTATATTTTCTACAAAATATTTTTAAGTCATCATGCGTCTTCAAACCGATTTTCATTTCGATAAATATTTGATGCTGTGTATGCAAATTTCTCACAAATACTAAGAATGTCTCGAAAAAGATCTGGACAAGAACTAGCTGAACTTTTGAATTAACTTAGATCCCGATTGACAATCATTGATTCTATTAAAAAATTTGTTCAGAACTTACTCATCTGTATAATATATTTGTTAATTATTTGCTAATTTAATAAGTCTAGAAAGGCTTCTTGTCCCCTGGATGACTATAGCTGAAACAATTGATGTGACCGACAACACTTTATGTTAGCTAACTCCCATATATGGACTTTCTACAATTTAAACATAGCAAGTAACCGTTGATGGCGATAGAGCTTCATAGAAGATATAACATTTTTAGCAATCTTCCCGTAACACCAAATTAA
The DNA here is from genome assembly GCA_963680825.1 of Meiosimyza decipiens. NCBI lineage: Eukaryota > Metazoa > Arthropoda > Insecta > Diptera > Lauxaniidae > Meiosimyza > Meiosimyza decipiens. Next base: position 28,448,239 of record OY804258.1, on the reverse strand, counting down.
AGTTTCGTATGCACTCAAATAGAACTTTCCAGGTTGTATTTTTTGTGGGTATGAACTCTTTTAGCTATGGCTTTTAATGTATTTTTTTTTTTTTGTTAACAACCAAGATGATTGTTTTAACACTGACAGCAAACAACATTCATTCGCCCGCACGATTGATGTAAATGTTGAAGTGTTATGATATAACTTTCCTATTATCCGGGAGTACATAAAATCAATATAAGCCAAGATAATTATTTTTTTAGGTTTAAATTTATTCACTTCGTACTTTGTCATTACATACGAATTTAATTTGTTTTTGTATAATTAACAACAAAATACTAAACTAAAATTTTTATATATTTTTTGCTCTTTTTTTGTTTTTGTTTAGAATATATATTTCTATAAGCTTTTAAAAGCCCAAAATTAAATAAATTACTTTAATGAAATGAGTCGAAATGAAACGAAACGTAAAAAGAAAATAAAAATAAAATTTTAAGGTAAACGCAGGAAAGAAATGACTCAATGCAGTCACATCATTTGATTTACTTAATTAGGAAACCTTTAGTAAAACGAAGGCAGGCAGGCGGGAAGCGCAGGCATTCACAGTATTCTCTCTAAGACACTAACACGTACTTTAACTGGCATCAGATCGGAAGAGAAAACGACGCTTACGTGGATCCATTTTGACATTTTTCATGCTACGACTTCTGTAGGAGCGGCTCATTTTTGGCTCTTGTGTTTCAGGAACTTGGACATGGACAGCCTCAGTCTTTTCTAATATCTCTTCATCGGGTTTCGTTGCTTCCTCTGAAGTTTCCTCTTGTGACGTAGATTGTTCTCCCTGCAACGAGGTGGAGTCTTCTAAGTTTTTTTCAATGGCTACTGGTTCATTTACCAAAAGATTTTGTGCCTTTAATAAATTAGGCACAGCAGCTAATGGAGAAAAGCGATGAAAAAGTGGCATTATGATTTCTTCACTTGGAGCAGCTATGACACTTTGAGTACTTTGTTCAGCTATTGTGTGCTCTTCACTCGCAGCTTGCGGCTCCGCTGCAGCTGGTACAGTTTGTGTATCTACAGTTGGTACTTGATCTAGACGCTCTTTAACCAACTCTACAATGTCATCAATGCTCAGTGGTGTATATGAGGCCACATCAGCGGCTCCCGTGCGAATTGATTGACTTGCTTCCATATCTTGTGGCAAGTTGAGTACTGGTTGTGCAACTAACTCAACTGGTAACGTAGTTTCTTCGGTGCTCAGTTTTATTGAGTCAGATTGTTCTACAGCAACATCTGCATTGTTTTCGGATTTGTCAGCTTCAACTACGTTTTCCTCAACGCTGTTTTCCTCCAGTTTATGAGTTTCTTCTTCACTGATTTTCATATTGGCAGCAGTTTCATCCGCTTCCGCTGGAGTTGTAATAACCTTGACTGGAATTTGATACATGCTATCAGGTAAACTGTGTTGCATTAGTACATTAAAAAAAGGTGCACCATTTTTCAACTTTTGTGCCTCGGGTTCTTCTTGTGCTGGCATCGTTTCCTCTTTAATATCGCTTGTTACTGGCATAGGCTGTTTTTCTTCTTCGTTGGAAGTTTCAGGTTTACTCTTTATTTCCTCATTTTTAGCTGAATCTATATGGCTTTCACCTGGATAAATCGGTTTATTATTCGAGTTTTCTGACTTCATTAGCGTATTAAGAAAGTCGGATATCAAGGCTTCAGCTTCAGCTGCCATCATGGGATCAACTGGTTTAAAGCCACCACTACTTTCTTTTAAAGAATTTGTATTCGGAAACATCTCTTGTACCAAAGGATCTTGTGCTAACATATCAGGAGAAGCATCTATTGTTACTACAGCGTTGGCTGGTTTTTCATCCTCCAATTCTTCAAGGCTAGGAGATAAGACATCTGATGTGCCACCACTTGGTACAATTGCACTTTCAGCTGGGTTATCTTCAGGGTTCTGTGTGAGTGTCGCAGCTGGCTTTGTTGCCTTAACGCTTATAGCAGTGTCATCTTCCGCTTTAAGTTCTTCTGTGGCAACAGGTTGCTGATCTTCAACTTCGAGAATTACTGCAGGAACTTCTTCAATTGCTTCAATTGGCTGCAAAGCATCTTGTCCTTTTGTGGATTCCACCAAATCTTCTGCAATTTCAGATAATTCGGGCTCAGCGGTATCTGCAGGCATTTCGGTATCTTTATCCTTATCATTTGATGCTAAAGTTGGTACATCTTTTTCGTCTTCAGCTGAATTAGAATTTTTCTCACCAGTAGCCTTAGTTTGTTGCATAACTAATGGTTCTGCCGGTAATTCTGATTCATCTTCATTCGCTTTTTCCGGCAGTAGAGCAGTATCTTCCTCCAAGGGTTTTACAAAAACTTCCGAAGTCTCCGAAGCTGCTGCTAAATTCTCTGGCGCTGCAATTGCTGCAAACAAGGGCTCTATTGGTTTACTAACGTCGGCTACAACTGTTTCCATTGGCGCTGCTGGGAATGGCGTGAATATGGACTCCAAGTTAAGTGTCGGTTCAGGTTCCTCAAGTGCTGGTTGTGCAATTACCAAAGGTTCTTCCGTTTTCTCCTGTTCACCAAGCTTAACCGACGTATCTTTCTTATTGAAAGAAGTTGGACGCTTACGTACCTGATTAAATAGTTCACCGCGGTTGGGTACCACTTGCTGTGGCTTTGCAGCTTGAATTTTTTCCTTAAAGTCATTCGACATAGTTGATGGACGCTTAGTAAATCTTTGACTATTCAATGGTTTGACAACCTGCTTCTCAACGATTGGCGCTGTTTCTTCAACTTGCGTTAAATCGACTGGTTTCTCACTGGGTTTCTCTACTTTACGCAAGGGATGTACAGTGGCAGTTGGCTTCTTCTTCTTATTAACTGCTGCCGTTTGTGCTGGTTTACGGCGATTTGACATCGGCTTCTTAGTCTCTTTCATCGGTTTCTTCGGTTCTTTCATAGGCTGTATCATTGGTGGCATTGGCTGTTCTTCCATCGGCTGTTGCACTATCGTTTGCATTGCCATAGCAGGCTCTTCTTCATCATTTGTCATCAATGGCTTATTGGATGATTGTGTGCTCTTATTTGGTTCTTCCTCAATCATGCCAAAATTTCTATTCAAATCATAATATTTAAATGATTCTTCACAGTCGATGGTCATATCTTCACGACGCAGGCATGTGAAAGATTCCTAAAGTAAATTGAGATATAAAAAAAACTTTGTAACTTTTTATTGAACTACCAAAGTACCTGGCTGAAAACGGTGTCCTCAGGGCAAATGAAACTCCATCTGAAGGTGTTCTCTTTACCATCAGCATAAGTCACAGGTAGACAAACGTGGAAGATTTGGCAATCATTCTCCGCATCAGCATAGTAACCGTAGGTTTTGTTATCACACGAAAAATTATCGGTGATGTCGGCTCGTATTGATGTCGCATTGCTTGGTAAAGTCAATGTAGACATTGATGGCAGTTTGTGTGCAGCTGGATCTTCGGGGTTAACTTCTTCTGAAGTGGTGGCAAGTTCCATTGCCATTGGTTCGTCATCGCGTGGCATGATGGACATATTACGCTACAAGAAAATAGAAAATAAAATATATATCAATAAAAGTAGCTATTTATCTACACAGAACTAGAGAACGAGCAGCGTTCAGCACTCTTTTAAAAATTTAAGAAAAACTGCTAAGGCTGCCATTTTCTAAGCAGTGATATTAAATGCATTGCGTGCCAAATCGAAAAGTAATTAAGTAAACTTTTCTGCTGGAAGTGAATGAGTAATCAAGTTGCCACTTACATCCCACTGCACAGACAATATGGGCACCAATATATCCAACGTATTATCAAGACGCTCTATGAATTCATAATGAGACCATATGATTTTTTGTTCCATTCCTTCCAAAACTAAAGTTTTTTTCTTCTCTCTTGAACTTCATTCATTCATTCAACGACTTAACCGAGTTGGACGAGCTGCCAGCACTTGGCAATGGCACGGGCAAGTGGTAAGCCAACAAATAAAAAAAATATCACATACTTGCACGTGAAAAAATTGCATTCAAAATGGAATTGTTATTGAATTGAATTTGAAAACGTCGTTGTTGCCACAAGAAGCCAAGTCACCAACGGTTTGTATGAGTGCTGTTGGTGGCAACTCTCTTTTGCATTTTTTCTTTCTTTTTTTTACTGAAAATAGCAGCTCCAAAAATTGAAGGAGAGGGCCAATTGGTACGCGCATTAGTTTTTTTTTTTTTGAAGCAGATGGCCGAATATACAAAAATTTCACTTCTGTTCTAGTTTTTTATGGTGGCGGAGGTGTAAAGTGAAACTTTACTTTGAGCTTTTGACAAATTTTTGTTAGCCTTTTAGGCGTGATTTTATAGCGTTTGAGTAATAAATTAAAAATTTTAACTCGCATGCGCCATGCGTGATCAGCGGCATTTGCTAAACGCCATGTCCATAATTTTGACGTGTGAAGCACCTGCGTTTTATGATTGTTTTTTTGTTTTCTTCGGTTTTAAAGAGCAATAAATTTTGACATTTTCGGGGAAAAAACACTTTTATCACAACCATAAATTATTATATATAATGATTTTTTATATAATGAATTTGTATAAAATTAAAATATTAATTAAATTGTTAAAGTTCGAGGAAAGTCTATGAAAGTGTCTTGGGAGCATAATAAATAAATTTTTACTAGGGAATTTTGTGGAGTTTTAAAGTTACTATTAAATTTTTAATTTGTCTGCTTTTTGGCGCAAACTCAAGGGATGTTGCCGCAAGCCAGTTTACTTTGGTATTATTGACTCTAGGGGAAAAAGATTACATTGTTCCCTTCGGTTGTTCCAGCATTTTTATAGAATTTTTTAATTTTGATTTTTCGGCGCTATGTTTTGACCGTTATGATACACCACCGTAAGTCATTTTTAACTCGGAAATTAGTTCAAGGTAGTTTTGTGTTCAGATTGTGCTAAATCAACAGCTAGGTAGAAAGTTGAGTTCTGAACGTCACCAACGAGATTAATTAGAATAGCCAAGAATATGCAATTTCTTATCAACTTACTACTATAAGTATACATATATTAAGTTAATATTTTTGTTCTCTCTCTCTCTCTCTTTCTCTCTTTAGTATCAGATAAATTGCAAAACTTGTTATGTCTCACTCAATAATACAAGTTGTATTCTTTTTGGAGACAACTGTTATTTCGAATCTTTCGTTATGTACTGGTTATTACAAAACCAACTGTTTGGTCTAGACACCATATCCATTTGCAATACTTATGTTCAGGTAATTGACAAACTAGTACATGACATGAATATAAAAGAGTTCTTTTAAAAAGAACTCGAGGTCTTTATATGTTAAACAATTGAAATGTTTTAACGCATTGTTGACGTCAGTACAAAATATGGCAAAGTTTGAGAACGTTGCGTAGTTTTATTTTATGAAATCTCTTATTTACTGCTTGATCGCAACGGCGAGTTCATAATATTTTTAGTTTTTAATATAACTTTAATGATGTGCTGTAGTGATTTTGGCCAAAGAACATTTTCTATCAAATTTTGCATAGTTTTTGGAGGATAATCAGAGCTAAATTTAATGCTTTTCTTCCATCTGCTTACATTTTGGAGACAAAAGCAATCAATTATTTTTTTTTTGCATGCCATTGTATTGCCTAAAAATAGCTCCAAATTTTCTTCCATCTCAAGAAGACATGCGTGTATGAACATTTGTGAAAAGTTTTCCTCACGTAAGCCAAATGTAATGAGTGGGAATGATGATTGATGATGGGAATGATTTGTCTAGTGAAATCAATCATTTTTTCTAATGTCGGAAGTGCCACAACAACTTGCCTATTTGTTGTCTAGTGCTTGTTGGAAATATTTTCAGTTCAGCATTATAAAGTTTTTGTTCGCATAAGAGGTGTATCGACTTTTTGTCGAAATTTGCCGCAATATTTCCCGTAATAGCCTCAATAATTTGTAGTACTTGCATAAAGTTTGGTTCATTTACTTAAATATCACTCCCGGTATAGCATTTAAAAATGTTTGCCTTCAAGGGAGATGTCACGCGCCTTTATAAAATCATATTGAGCATATTTATTGTTGCCACAAATTACGCACGCTGCTGGAGCTATTAGGTTTTGGTAGTTCCGTTCATATGATTTAAAGCTTCAAGCTAAATCTAAGAACGCTAATAGCTGTAGTAGCTAAACTCTTTTATTATTATTATTAATTATTCCTAAGATATCTCCAAGCATTTGGGAAAAATCTCGAGAAAGGCATAACCATGGTTGACATAACCATGATTTAATATTGCACCTTTTCAATTCCTCGAAGTACGATTCGTGAAGTATATGATAATAAATATAATAAAGATAAAATGTACGATGAATAAAATTAAATCGTTTTCTTGAGGCTGTAAAAATCCAACCAAAAGTCTAATTTGTATTAAAAAAGCAAACTTTAAAAGTTTTGAGTTCATTGGTTGACACTTGGAGGTCGTTATTGTCTCTAAGAAACCAGATATACATATATACTCCACTATTAGACCATAAAAGTTGTACTTTTTCTGCCACAAGCCCAATTATGATCGAAAATATGATAAAACTTAAAATTACCGTAGCTATTTAGGGTCGTATTTTAACCCATTATTGATAAAATTTTAGTATCCTATAGTGCACATCGTATTGCTTTGTAATCAATATAATAATCACGAATAGGCATTGTCTACAAAGAAAGTGACATTGGTAGATGCGGATATACTATCTTTACTCAGTGGCGTAGCGTGGGGAGGGGGGCGGCAATTTTCCACAATCAATAATATCGTGTAATCTAACAAGCGGCTTGTCACAATGTAAATTTTTGTTTTGCATCGCAAACTCACATGTAACATCGCATGTGTGTAAGACCCCTAATGCAGTGCTACCCATTCTCAAAACTGACAACTCGGTATGTGTCCATACAGGTATTCCTACCATCATTAAATAATATATCTTACTGCGATAAAAATGCTGCTTCTTCCAAACATACATATAGTGTCAAATTGTATTGGTTTTTTCTTTTTTTCCTTTGAAAATCAATTTTGACACTCAGGCTATGAGTTTGACAGCTTGCGATAACCTATATTACTATTTAAGAGCTGTGAAATGTTAAGTTATATTCGATTCGATATGTAATATAATATTTCATAACCTTAATCTTTAAGGCTTAAAGTATAAGAAACTAAAATGGCGAATTCACATAGCGATTTCTTATGTGCATTCTAATTGTTAGAATAAGTATGCAGTCAATAAGTGTCGCTCGGATCTGCTTTCAGAGATATAGCTATGGAAAGTTGCGTGGATATAGTTTTTTTAAAAATCGCTATAATTCGGGAATTTTTTCAAAAAAATGTGGGTGATATATTAAAGTTAATTTGTCAGGCTACAATTTTTGTGAATTTTCATATAATTTTTAAATTAAACTCGAAATATCTGAAATTTTGACCAATTTTTATTCACGGTATGGTTTTATTAGAAGAAGAAGATAGAAAGCTCTATTCATTCTCTCTAAAATGAATTAACATTTGTGCTAAGTTTTTTGTATGGACCTTTTTTTACCGGAAAGAAAAATAAACTAGTTCATTATAACCACAACTACTATAACTATTACAATCACAACATTACTTCAGTATGCGATGTTATTTTTCATAAAAAAGGCCGAACTTATGTATAAAGATTATCATCATAAAAAGCGCAGGCTGTGCTAGCGAATCTGGTGCTGGACATATTGGAGACGTCGTGGTGACATTGTCGAAGAAAAGACTTCATATCAAAAATATATAAAAATCTTGCCAAAATTCATCAGAATGACTTTAATTGTTTTTGGTCGGAAAGCGTTAATATGATAAAGTATTATACAAGTGTTGCATAATTTTGAAGGGAATGAATTTAGTTTTAAGGTAATTAGTTTAAATTATAAACACCATATTTTTTTTGGAAAAATAAGTGTTTTTCGAAAAAAAAATCGGTTAATGTTTCGGAGAAGTCGTATTATCTCGAAATTATGAGTTAGACGTCCAATATTTATGTATCTGTATTGTAGCTCATTAAGTGTTTTTTAATTTTAAAAATAAATATGTAAACAAAACTTTGCACGGATCTAGTTTCGGAGGTATATCCATCGGAAGATGCGCTTCTCTTTTCTAAGGGTCACCTTAGAGGTTTCCAAAATGTGAATGTTATACGAAAACTAATTTATAAAGCAACAAAATCGGTGCATACATTTTTAAATTCAACCAAATTCAATTCAAATTTATAGAGCTGACTGAAGTGATGACATTTTTTTTTTTAGTTATTTATTTTTGTAACGAATTTTTTTTCGCTGGGGGCAGCAAATTAGCTTTCCGCCCCGGGCGGCACATAACCACGCTACTCCACTGTCTTTACTAAAAGTTAGAATACCTTGAACTGACTTTATTAATAAGCATATGAAGAAGATTTTTTATATTCTTTTCTGGGATTCCCAAAAAATAGTGAACAGAATGACTGACATTATAACATACATAGTTAAAGTGTGCCGAAATCAGTTAGAAATATTTTAATATAAAAAAACGGCAATCTACGTTAGGCTGTAGCTAAACTTTGTGACTTTCAAAAGGTAAAAATGCAATTTTGCTTAGGCATCATGAAACTTATGCGTTGAAAGATCTGCCAAAAAAGACCAAGTTTGTGGAAGGAAAATTCAAGAATTTCACACTATGATAATGCACCACACTTTGACGAAGGCGATTTGAATCGGTTGAAGATATAGAAAAATATTCACTGAAAAAACTGAAGCTCAGAATGTATACAAACATATTGCTTATGATGGTTTCAGAATTTTTAGAAAAAAACGATACCGAATTTGACCACTTAATTTAAATCTTTTGATGTGAAATTTTTGAAGAATACTCATACAACTAATATATTGATAAGATTTTTTAGCACTTGACACACTGGTCCCAAATTGAGTGTTTTGCTTCAAAACTTGCTAGAGAGCGCAAATTGTTTTTAAGCACAAGCAATCGTAAATGCAACCGAAATTATTAATGCAGTTTTTGAGATGTGACAAATTGTAAATATTTCACTACTACGAGTTTCATTACATTACAATTTTCTGTGAAGTGCTTTTTCTCAAAAATGTATTTTTTAAGAAAAATAAATTTAAAAATAAATAACTGCATTTCACTACTTAGGTTTAGTGCTTGCGCTCCTATAAAAGGAACATAAGTAGGCCACCTAAAGGCAAATTTGCACAGTTTTTCAAATCACAAATCATTTCTTTTTCATGAAACAAAATGTTAAGCAAATATAAGTCAATAGTATTGCATCAATGCATTTCCTACTTTACCATATTCGATACCGGAAATAAACATGTAAAACCGGAAACGCACCAACTTCTCTCACTCAAAAGTTTTTTGAGTTGGTTTAATATTTGCAAAATTCATTTCGCTGCTTGTGAACACAGAATGTTTTGTATTTCCGTTTGTGAAAACCAACCTTTTTTGTAACGGGACCAGCACAGCAATATCCAATGAGACAGAGCAGCAACACCGCTGATTTCCACATTTTTTAATAAAAAGTTACTCGATTAATCCAAGCTGTTGTGTATTAATTTCAGTTTTATTTATTTTTCTTGCACTTTAGCACTTTTTTCTATTGATTTGTTCAAATGTTGAGAGCTCGTTATTAAGTATCCAGAATTCTTGATTATTCTAAATTTTTGCTGATTAATTAATTTTGCACTATTTCGCACTTTTACTAATCCACTTAATCCTGTATTTGGCTATTGGCGTTGATATTCCTCATTTGTATTTTACGATGATGATGTCTGTGCGTATTGATTTCAAGACCAAAGCTTGCACTCAGTAGTTTACTTGAGGCACCGTTGGCTGAAAAAGACTGACTGCGATCGCTCGAGGTCTGTTGATCCCCATTTATATACTTCATTTTGATTTATTAAGAATTCAAAGAAGAGACCACAGAGACACCGTACAGTAAAACGTAATTCCGACAAACATACGGCGCGACAATAACGACGTCGTCAACATTAACTCTGCTCCGCCAACGATTCATAGACTCCAACGCAACAACAACAACGTTAAACGTTGTTGCCAACCCTATAGAAGACGTTGGTAAGCTTCTTTACTTACCATTCTTCTTTGTGTGAATGAAAGTGTGTGTGTGTGTGTGTGTGTGTGTGTGTGTGTGAGTGTAGCACTAGTTGGCGCGCAATTTTTAATACGTGTGCTGTATGCGACTATGGCTTTATTATGCGCCTAGTGCTGCAGAGCACACCCGGCTAACGCAGCAGGCACCATTTTACGCATACAAATGAAACATTTGCAATTTTAGCCTAAAGAGCGGTAGAATTAAATTTTATTTGGTGAAAAGCACAAAAGAGATTACAATAATGAGCATGCGATAGTGTGAGTGTTAAGAAAAAAAAAAAAAAAACATGGAAATTTGAAAAGAATTTTATCAGTTTGTTAACGCTTGTGATACTCTGAAACATGAAACTTAATTTTTTTGGATTCAAATATAAAAACATTTGAATATTTTGATTTATGTTTCATTACATAGAGCTTAAGATGGAATAAAATTTCTTATCAATTGCAACAAGCAAACTATTTGAATTTTTAAAATTGTATCTTTTAAGAAAGTTCATTCGTCATATCGTCAAATGCTCTTTGGTTGTGGCAAAAGTTATATTATTTTAGAACAATCTTAAGAATATAGAGTTGCGGGAAAATTTTCCTGATTAAATTTTAACTTAAACTTCTAAATAAAATCATCGGAGTCAAAGTATTCTTAGGAGTTATTTTTGATCAATTAAATTTTGAATAATTTAAAGATTTTATTAAAATGGCAAAAATCAGTTGATGCTGATTTGTAACAATGATTGGGTTTTGAAATTCTGTAACTTTGTCTTTGACCTTAAGCAATTAAAATATTCGAGTTCTCAAATTTCATTAGATAGAGTTTGTTTTTACATACGATGTGTTTTTTTAAATATATTTTAAATGAGATAAAATTTTATAACTTAAATCTTATTTTATGGTATGTATGGAATTTGATGTCAGCCAAGTGGCCGCCTCTAACCGTGGCGGATAAACGAGCCCATTTTAGAAACATGTACCCCCATAGAAATAAATCGGGAGAGGTCAAATAGGGTATCGTGGGGCCAGTCGATATAACAAATTTTTTGACATTATTCGAACGAAAATAATTTCTCGAAAATTTGCATCATAGCACGAGTTGTGTGTGATGTAGCACCATCTTGTTGCAACCACATGTTCTGTAAGCCTAGTTGATTCGATTCGTGCACAAGAAACTTCTACAACATGTCTTAATAGCGGTCACCAGTAACTATTACAGTACTGACTCTAGCATGCTTAAAGCATTATGGCTCAAATGGCGCATCAGACAGTTACTCTACGGAGATGTAGTGGTCTTTGGAGTATAAATTGAGGTTTTTCACTGTCCAAATAACGTTTATACTGTTTACAAGAGCCAGCCAAGTCGAAATGTGCTCCGTTGCTCATAATGACTTTTTGCCAAAAATGGTCCAAACACACCCCCGTTCTTGATGATTTTCGTACAGCTGTTGTGTCACTTGACTTTGCTGATTCATTCGCACGGCATGATAGCTTTTTCAATTCCATTACAAGAATTTAAGTTTGAATATAGGAAAATCTTCATTTCATTCGAAGAAATCCGAAATCAAAATCAACTTTTTCAACTTAGTGCCAAGAGGAATGAAAGGAACCATTCGATTTCAATGCAGCAATAAAAATTTATAATAGAAAAATTTCGGTTACATTCCAAGCACTTAATAAGAAGATATATGATTCTTTAAGGTATTGAAAGAACGAATTAAATTGGAAGTTCGTTATTTGATCAACATATAATAACCATACAGAAAGAACGATCGATAAACTTAATTAATTTTAATTTGATATACACTTACAGAATTGATAAGGTAAAACTTAATTTATTCCCTCATGGGGTGCTAAAGTTAGAAAAAATTATAAAATGGAATTCAATTCAGAATTTCTCAATATACGCGAAGTGAAGTTACTGACAGCGGGAGAAGCTTTATTCGCTATAGCGCCACACTTAAGTTCGCTGCTTTTAAACATAAGAATATCTCAAGAGCTGAATATGAAAATTTTTAAAACTTTTTTTTTTCAGCAACGCATCATTTTTCATAGCGCACACTGAACTTTAATTGTTAGCGTTAAGAATTCTTACATATTAAATAAATTATTTATTAGTATCGAGATGAAATAAATTCATATTTGGGTCATTTTACTTTAGGTAAAAGTAAGCGCAGTTTTTAAACCTTATAAATTTCTTAATCATGTTAAGTCTTTTAAGTATGAACTTAATGTGGCACTTATATATATAGCTCATATAATGTATAAAGCAGCTTTTTGTTACTAGATAACTATTTCTTAAGACCACAACTAAGCTCTAAGACTTCAGTGCTGTTAGTATTCTTTTACATAGCTAATTACTAATTACATGCAGCAATAATGCACTATGTTCTTAACACATTAATATTCCAGGACATCAGCCAAATGATATGCGGCACGATTTGTAAAGATATACACGTGATAGTTGAACATGCTTTGATGCACCGCTGTAAACTGATGAGACAAAAAAAAAGATTGTATTAAATTTTAAGGATCAAATTTCGCATCTACTTAAAAAACGGTGGGCACTACACAAACAAAGTCGAAAAATAAAGTTTAATTCAAATTCAATGTCTGAATTGGACACTCGCTTATGCCACCCAGTAGAAAATTTAACAAAGGCTTCACCAGAGAAGGCCTGCAAGCAGCGCCAAGAGCATACCTACAATCGTAAGCATTTATAAATGGCTTTCGCAAAATCAGCTCCAATCTTTCTACATAATTTTTGGAAGCAAACGTGATAGGGCTGCAATTTTCTTTTTCACTTAGGATCTAGTAAGGTGGGAATATGTTTTTCTCTACCGCACTTAGCCTATTTGAATACCCTTCACGGTGGGCCTATTTTTAACATTTCAACGGAACTCCTACTTTGAAACGCCTGCTCAATCAAATCATGCCATATGAAAAAAAATATATGCTTGAAGGAACATAGGAAGGCCTTCTAATGGCACTTCTTACACCTACTTTTGCCTACCGGTTCAATGTATTACATACATTAATTTCAAATGCCAACAATATGTGGTAATATTTGATTCCATATTTCTATTTCCGATGCTAATGACACTTGAAGCTTTCGCTTTTTGTTTTGTTTGGCCTACGTGCGACTTTTGGAAAAAAGTTTATTAAAATAAAAAATATGAGTACATTAAAAAATGATAAAATAAATTAATTACAGCGCCATAATAATTTTTAGGCAAAAATTAATTATGCGTTAAAAAGAAATTTCTAAGAACGCAAAGTTATATAATTGGGATTTCCAGCTTACTCATACGTAGTATGATGTAGCAGAAAACGGCAATTCATTTGAATCCAGCAAATGTGAATGTACGGTAAAGTACTTGTAATCGCAATTGAAAACAAACCCGAAAAGATGATGATAACAAACGAAAAGAGAATCTGACAAAAAACTACACAGAACGTCCCAGAAGAAGAACAGAAGTGGCAATATGGCTGGTGCCGCGTTCTTGCTGACAGAAACATCACGTATTTAAAACTAATCTGCTGACAGACATCAGGGCGAATGAGAATTGGAAATGGGAATGTCACAGCTCATGCCTTCGTAGAATTTTAACCAAGTCATGTTGTAGCGCTTTTGAGTTTTAAGTCGCACGCTTATTTGCAATGGTCGCGATAAAAATTTAGAAAATCATAATCTTTGCTCAAATAAAAGTTATGTTGGAAATGTGCAGAAAATAAAAATTTAGCACGCGTTTACAGTAAATTTTGAATGTTGTGATAATTTTTTGTTGTCATATTTCGATGCTTCTTTAAACTAAGTTTTATTGAACTCGTTAATATATATAAAGCATAGCTATGGAATGGATTTTTCAGTGCGAGCTTACCTTACGCTCACTCAACCTATTGAGTATTTTGGGATCGTAAGTATTAAACCATTTGGATCTGGTGTGAAAAATTTTTCAAATTTAGTTTCATTAGGGAAACCAAAATTTTTTATTTTTAAGTAAGCGTCACAAGAAACAACAAAAACACAAAAAAAACACTCTTGTTCTTGAAAAGTTCAATTGCATATGGGCCAAATTGTGCTAATTGCACAGTAAAATGTGCAAAACTCGAAACGATTTTGATTTTTAACTCCCATGATACTCTCTGTCTCTCTCGATTTTCACATGTAAATTTGTGTCGTCTTTGTGATCCAAGAATTATTTACTAAGCGCTATTTTTTTCGGTTCATTTTTATACCCTACACAGAGGGTATATTCACTTTGTCATTCCGTTAGTAACGCATAGAAGGGGGCATGGCAGGTATAGAAAAATATATATATTATTGATCAGCATCACAACCTGAGTGAATAAGGCTATATCCGTTTGTCTGTCTGTGTGTCTGTCTTTCTTTCTGCCTGTCTGTCTGTCTGTCTGTGTGTCTTTTGAAAACAGGTTTACGGGAAAACTAAGCCAGCTAATTCAATGAAATTTGACACATACATAGGTCACATCACATAAAATCGGTTCTCTATGTAAATATATCCATGCACATTTAGAAAATAGCTGCTGCAATTTTGATGAAACTTGGTGATTTGGCGAACATGTGAAAAAAATTGCAAAGACTCTTAAAAGGGCATGGCACAGCCCTAAGTTTTAACTTTAATAACGCCATATCTCCTTAACCGTGCAAGATATTGTGATGAAATTAAGTACACGGAAACAAATCATAAAAATCTTGAATTGTGCTCAAAGTGGGCGGAATTGAAAAAGTGGGCGTGTCACTTTTCAACAATTGGAAATTTTAATTTCGTATAACTCAAAATTGGCACATACGATTTTCATGAAAATTTTAGTTAATGAGTTTGAATATTTATTTGGAAAGTGCTTTCAATGATGTGTAGGGTAAATGAGTTTCGGCCTGGCCGAAATTTTATTTGGATTTTATTTATTGCACACTATTTCCTTTAGTCAGTTTTTCGATTCAAAGTGGGGTCTAGTGTATTGGATTTTCATTGCACAATTCTGCTCCCATAACATACAAAGCCATATCTCTGAAAAGCAAAATTTTGCAGAAAAGATGAAAGCAAATTTCTTCACTTGCGAAACTAATTTTATATAGATAATAGAACTCATCACTGAATTGAATTTTCTTAGACCGATTCAAGAATGATAAGAACGATACAAAAATTTTGAGCTAGGGCCGTTAACTTATAGGGAAAGTATAAATTCCACTTCGAAAATTTGTTAAAAACTTAGTGGAACTCGAAGTAAAAAACTTGGCACATTTAACCAATTTATTATCAAAGCTTTAAAATCGCACGAGTTCAAACTGCAACTTCAACTTTTTGGACTACGTGTTCACATTGAGATATCGATCTCAAATTTAGCAAAGATCTCTTTAATATTTTTGGAAACTTTCACAAGAATCACCGCAGCATGCACTGGATACTGAACTATCGGCAAGCATGCTGAAAAATAAGGTATCACAAGGACAAGCTTTCTTTAACAACCTCATCAAATTGGCCAAAGCTGATATTGAATCGCTGCTAAGCTACTTCAACTGGCCTATCTGGATATGGCTTATGTCGTTACCAAGTTTCTTATTAAAGTCTTTTGACAATCTTTTAACCAGTTCTGTATCATCACGTTTGTGGTTTGAAAAAAGGCACATTAGTACTTCATAAAGACTTCTAGCATGAGTGCTAAGCCGTCACTCGGACCTTAACTAGCCCAATATAGACACTATTTTTGGAATTAGTGAATTCGGTATAAATGTTGAAAATGTGATTTACTAGATAGTTGCAAGAGCCATAAGATTCGGGACATTATTGAGAGTGAATTAGTGCACTTATTGACTTTCCGTTTCATAAACAAATCTGAAACTTTGCTTGTTTCTACCCTGCTGTTGTCATTTCTGATGTCTGCTAAAATTTGCCACAATCAAAGTTCATTTCACAGTTTGGACTACGAACGTGACACTCTTAAATATTGGAGCAAAAGTTTGCAATCTGTCGCCAAATCTAATTCTGTTCATTCATACTTCTGCAAAGAGATATTTGCAATATTTGCGTATTCAGAGGCGCAACTTGTTTACGGTTAAATCGTCTTTTTTTCGCGAATTTATTTTTAGTTTTTGTCAGTATGCCAGATTTTTATGTTTTATGGTGAATTTAAATTTACATTTTTGTGCAAAAAAAAAATTTAATCACTGCACGCATGATTTTGTTGGTAGAGGTGTAAAATAGCGCCAAATACAGCATACTAATTTATTCCTTTTTGTACTTTTCAGCAACTGACATAAGGAACTAAAAGAATACTCGTAGGAATTAGGTCAATATCTTTTGATAAGCTTTTTTTTTGGATTATATTAGTAACCCATGTTGATATTTATAATGTTGCATCGAGCAGCAGTTCATTTTAGTCTTACTTAGCCTTATAATAATATAAAATTTGATAAAGAATACATCAAAGATATGAAAGTTAATAAAAAACTCTTTTCATAACACTTAAAGTACCCTTTCATAAAGAATTCGTTTGACAAAAAAATTCTAAGGCTTCTGTAGCACAGCACTGAAGCGGTTAGTTATCGATTGTTATCAGCTCAAATATTACATCCTTTAATAATGCAATATCAATGCAAACAAGCGCTTTGAATTTACCTAAATTTCTAATGAAATATTTCTGTAATAAATAAAATCATTTTATTTAATTCAGTATTTGGAAATATTAGTCCAAACTATAAGACATAATGAGTTCCATTTTAAGTTCCACTGGCTAATAACTCAAGAACTAAGTTCTAAGTGATCAATGTTTCAGGTTATGAAATCATATAAGTTGCAAATAATAAAAATCACCCTCTTGTGGGCGCTAGGGTTCGGCCTTTCTGGATTATCATTATACTTATCTTTAATTTTGAATTTTTAATGACAAAAATGTTTTCTCAATAAATTCACAATATTAGCATCTGACCAGACATTAGTTTTTCAGTAAAATTTAAATCAGCGATGGGCACGTAGTGGCACTTTCCACCCTAATGGCCCAAACTGTTATTCGACGCACTGACGAGCAATATAGATTTGCAGAATTTCAACGCTATCGACGCACAGTGTTGACTTGAGTTTAAATGAAAGCAAAAACAACACACAAAGGCATTAGCGACGGTGCAGCACAATTTTTTTTTTGTTTGTAGTGCACTTTGGGTTTTTTTTTGTGCTATTGGCGAATTTGAAAAGGGTAGCAAAAAAACTTTAAAATTTCGTTATTGCTGCTTGATTTTGTTGTTGTGCCCATTTGCTAGATTTCCATCCCCACCGCTGATTTAGATCAATGATGGCATTGTACTTTTTCAGTATCGGAGATCTCATTGATCAACTTCTTTTGGCTTAGCAAAATGATTTCATATATATTTTTAAGATTGCTGGTACATTTTATGTAAGGCTTCTACTACTTATAAGAGTGAATTGAATTGGATTTAACAGAGATTTAGTTTTTGATCATCGCTTTACAATATACATATGCTTCTAAGGAAAGTTTTTATTTTGTGAAAATCTGAATTATAATCATTTACTTGCGAGCACTTTCGTTCACTGACATTCTCACTTAAAATGTATAAACTAATTTCTCTTTTCTTTTCATTAAAATGCACTTTTTGTTTGCATCGCCAATGACTATGAATATGTGCGACCATTTAAATTAAAAATAATTAATTCACTAATAGGCTGGGCGTCACGTGTTACAATCAAGTGACATTTTCGCCTGTGAAGCACCTTAGTATTTTTTAATGCACTACTGAAAAAGAAAATTCATTTAATTAAACGTGCAGCAAAAACACTTTCTTCTGCACTGCAGCGAACTGGGCTGGGACGACGGGTCACAAGCGCACGCATTTTAACACGTTGCGCTAATTGATACTGACCTTGTTTAAATGAGAGTCGTTAAATTAGTTGTAGGAGATATGGCTAAAATCATAAGACATGAACAAAATGCACAAAAAGAAAATATTTACCATACGACTTCAGCGAAAAAAAAGCATGAAAATAAAGTACAATGTCATTAAATATTCATGCACGAGTGCGCAATCCAAAGAAATTCGATTGTAAAAAATAAAGCTAAATACATAAAATTGCGCTATTCAGCGCTATAAAAGTTAAGTAAATTCTTATTGCTCAGCATTATGTAGAGAACTGAGCTGCACTTTTATTTAAGTGCGAGCACATGTCTTGCACTATAATTTCTTCTAGGGCTGTTTTTTATGCTGTACAAAATTTGATTTGAATTCGATTGGAAAGTGAGAAATCGATCGATATTTAAATTAATTGAGTCATTAACTTCTTTTTTTTTTCAATTTAATAGCCTGTCTGTGGAATTGGCGTAGCATATTTTTACTTTTTCAAAAAATAGAAAATAAATTTTTATGTGTGAATTTAGCCTACATATCCTGCAATAAGCTTAAGATGTGCTGAGATGTGGCATGCAGGATAATATATTATTCCTTTACCTTTATGAACCAATTAGTGATCAGCCAGACCATGTGTCATTGAACGGAACTAGTGCTTCACCGAGAACCGATAAATATCGTTCTCGTTATCGATATCGTGACCGAGAACGATAACGAAACGATATTAAAAAAATTATTTCTCGCATGAGCGAGGGCGAGAACGAGAAAGGTATGGCCGATATCTCGTTCTCGGCGATAATGTAATGTTTATCGCATGATCAATACTTCTTTATCGTTTATTACAATAAACGTTTGCTCAAAAAAATGTTGCACAACATTTTTAATAAACACATACACAAGTACATATATATGTAGATATATGTGCATTCACCGACGCTAATATTTTTATCCTGAAAACAAACAAAAAAAAAAACCAAAACAAATTGTGGGGACTTACATCGCATTCTACCATGGTAGCAGCAACTCAAAATAGTGCTAATTCTTATTTTGAGTACAAATTTGTGAATAAAATAAAATATGGTTGCTGCAAACTGTGTAGATTGGATAAATCAGGAAATTTTAACGTTCAATTAAAAATGATAACTCATAATACTAGTGGTATTAAATACCACTTGAAGAAAATGCATTCTAAAGAGTTTGATAAATTGTTTACTGATAAATAATCAGCACAGGAGATAATAAAATCTTATTTCACCATAGATACCTATTCTGGGTACTTATACTATCTTGTGAAATTAGGTACATGGACCCAATTGTCTGCAATGAGACTGCGTAATATGTAGACGTGGCTGTTAAACGTACAGTGCGCGAGGAAGCCGCTGGTTCAGCTAGTTTTATATACATATGTATATAAAAATGTGAACGAGACGAGAACGAAACGATAACGATACAGATTAAAAATTTCTCGTACGAGAACGAGTACGAAACGTTTAGCTTGGCGCCACTACGAAGCGTTTGCATGCGTGTAAAACGGCCACAATACGAACAGAGGCACGATAAAGTAATCCTATTGCATGACAACGCTAGGCCTCACGTTGCTAGACCATTGAAAACATACTTGGAAACTCTCAAATGGGAAGTCCTACCCCACCCACTGTATTCCCCAGATATTACCCCGTCAGACTACTACTTGTTCCGTTTAGTGCTTCACCAAAACAAGAACGATACGATAATTCAAAAATTATCGTATCGTTCTACCCCATCCACTGTATTCCCCAGATATTTTTTGAATTATCGTATCGTTCTTGTTTTGGTGAAGCACTAAACGGAACAAGTAGTAGTCTGACGGGGTAATATCTGGGGAATACAGTGAGTGGGGTAGGGCTTCCCGTTAGTCTGACGGGGTAATATCTGGGGAATACAGTGGGTGGGGTAGGACTTCCCATTTGAGAGTTTCCAAGTATGTTTTCAATGGTCTGGCAACGTGAGGCCTAGCGTTGTCATGCAATAGGATTACTTTATCGTGCCTCTGTTCGTATTGTGGCCATTTTACACGCATGCAAACGCTTGGAAATGGCTTTTTGGGTAACTCCCTATACTGAAGCAAGCTCTTCTTGCGTTTGGGCCGAATCCTCATCGAGCAATGTCTCCAATTCCGTATCATTGTCCTTCCTTCACGTGGTCGATCGTCGATGTCGAAATCATGGTCTTTAAAGCGACGAAACCAATCTCGGCACGTTTTTTCGCTCAGAGCACCATCTACGTAAACTTTTTGGAGCTCTCGATGCGCGTCAGCCGCCGTTTTCTTCGATTGAAAGAAGAAAATCAACACCTCCCGCAAATGAGGATTATTTAGCACAAAATCAGTCATTTTCGAGCAACCACAAACAGGCTACCATATGCTTAGGCTAGATTCATAACGTTTCGATATGAACCAAATCTACCAGCTCTTACCGCTAGCGCCATCTATTGAAAAACAGCGAGAACTTAGTTGTGCACCTAATACATTGTAACCAGACTTTTGAATTCGAAACTAAGTTAAGTTACCTAAATTCATCGGTAATAACCACAAAAGACATTTCTTATTTGATTGCTCTTCCGAGGTATTTTGTCAAGGAAGTTTTCCTTCATATGAACAGTCAGTTAAACTGTTGTGTATTCCCTCAAAAAAAAAAACACACAATGCAAATATCATTCAATGAAATAAAAATGTACTTATGTGGCGCTATCCTTGCATTTTTTTACATCTCTAACTCTAGAACGATTAGCCCGATAGAGACAAATTCAGTTTCACCAATTTGTAATGAGAGAAATGGCTATCGGTCAAATTGAATGAAATTTGTATTTGATGTAGCTTATTTCGTTATGATCGAAAAACTATATGAGCACAAGATCATTTTTCGATCACCCTAATATGCAGATAACAATGGCGTCTTGAAAGAGTGTGATAATTATAGTGACGATATGAACTTTCACTTTTTTAACACAAACTGCATGGTACTTTTCCAGTGGTAGCTGATTTAACAAACAACCAAGGACTGTGGCAGATTACACTGTGTTAAGAATGAATCTTTTCAATTAAAGCTTGCAGTGTCTTTTAAAAAATATTCACAAAAACGGGGAATCAATTTTTCTGACAACTTTATATATTATCTTTCTGCCAGCACTATATTAATTAACTCTCTTTTCGATAGCATGTGGCTACATAAACGGCGCCACGTCCTTTTTATATATATCATCTTTTTTTTCAGTACATACTTAAATAATTTTGGAGCATTCATAAAAGGTTTGGTTATATTTACTTAAATAGCGCACCCAGTATAGCTTTCTTAAGAATTGAGTTGCAAAGAAAGAACCACGCCTCTACAAAATATCAAGATGCTGTGCAAATATTAATACTACAAATTATGTACGCTTTCTAATGTTATTAAATTTGGTTCAGTTGCTCCATAGATAGCTTCTACATATGAGAAAGAGCTTGAGGTGGGCTAAGTTTTATGTGGGTGGTAGTTTAATCTGATTAAAGTTTCTTCATTTTCGAAATTACTATTTCCATAGACAGGCAGACAGCCAAAAATGTAACTTAGAGGCACTTAATTAGCTCTAGTCTTTATGCAGTTCTCTGTTCCACAGAAAAAAACAGATGTTGGTATCGATTCCGCACAAAAGTGCGATCAAACTCTTCCGATATTGGAATATGCGTCAGTGTTGTCACACTCACAACATAATATATACATTGATATGCTCGAGTCGGTGCAGAAACAATTTCTATGGTTTTCACTTCGGGAGCTACCTTGGAACTCGCACTTAAAATTGCCTTCACATGAAAGTTGCCTTAAATTAATATGGTTACCAACTCTGCTCAGTCGAAGAATTGTGCTAAGTGATACATTCTTAAATTAACTTACGGCTTAATGAACTCTGAGTTATTGCAATGTATGATTAACTTTAATAATCCAGATAGGGGTTTCAGACACTTTCACTTCTTAAGACTTTATATATGTAATTCTAACTACGCTCTTTTTTTGTCCATTCTGGTGTCTATGTAATGATTAGATTCTTTGTCATCTATTTACACTCATGGACTCTTACAATGTTATAAAGCAAAAAATAATTATATGTCTTAGTTCTTGAAATTGTTTATTTTCCTTTGTTTCTGATGCACAGCCTCTGATCTTTGTGATCGTATATTGCTCAACCCAACATTTTGCTTAAAGAAATATTGCAGTGCCGGTCATCGATGCGTACGATAGACGGATGCGCCTCTCTTGTGGTCAAGCGGGTAAGGATCACAAAAAAAAAATTATATTTTATTGCATTGCCAGATTGTGACGCTGTTAACTATGGCTGCAGCTCAGTGGTGTTTATTGAAAAAGCTTTAAAGAAATTCTGAAAATAAAGGTCGTATCTAAAGTGGTCAGAAGTGAAACTTGATAGTGAGTTTATGTGGAAAACTTATGGTATAAGCCATGTTATCAATAACTTTTAAAAATTGCTATCAAGTGAGCCAAAAAAAAATTAGAAACTGAGGAGATACTTTATTTATTTATTTATTTAATTCATCTACCGGGTTTCTTACCCTTACAGATTACAGTAATAAAACTTAAAACCTATTGGTAAAAATTAATAAACTTAATTATATAGGAACAATCAATGAAACCTTACACTTGTGTCACATTAAGTTTTCCGTCTAACTCTTCATTATAAAAAGCTCTTATTTTGAGTAATAATTAAACGCTTTGCAATAATTCACACTAAAATGTGTCCAAATTCATAGAAATTTTTTACTTGTGTATTAGACAAACAAAAGTCTAAAAATCACTGTTTTTATGCTTAGAGCTCCAAAACCAATAAACGTCATAATAAATAATTTTATATTTCCTATAAAAAAGGAAATACAAACGCAATGGCAAGAGATTCTAAGTTGATAAAAAATTACCATAGAAAAATTAGTTATTCCAAGCACAGAATGCAATTACAAAAATTACACGTTAATTGCAATTTTATAGCCAATACATTACTTGTATGGAAAAATAGCAAAAAGAAAACATTTCTTCATTGGCAAATGATCAAAATATTTGTACAAGTGATATATGAATGAAAATCTACCACAAGAATGAGGCCTAGTAATGGAAAAAAAATATTACAATATGAAAAGAATACAAAATGGAAAAAGCATTTTTATCTCTTATCGCAAAATTTAAAAGAAACGCACATGTCATACAAATTAAGTTGGCAACGCAGTTGCGCCCTTTTCGTTTGCTGGCATAGCAACAAAATTTGCCTGCCAGTAGAAAACTTCAAAGAATGCAATGAGAATGTGAAAGACAAATATTGCAGTTTATTATTTATGTATTTTGGAACGCATTTGTAAGTTATTCTTTGAAACTTTTTTTTCTGACTGAAGACATGACTGGAATCTGAAAATATCTGTTTATTACTTAGATGGAACGCAAATAATTATTGCAAAAAATAAGAAGAAATTTAGTAAAGAGATTATCTTGAATTTCCTTAATTTCAAACAAATCTTTGAGCTTTTTCCCCACCCGCACAATAAATAGAAAGTTCGCTGCTTAAGTCTTTTGTTTACTCGTATCACTTTTGTGATTATCTGTAGGGTAACGTCAATTCTTTATTATTTGTCAGTGAATAATTTTGCAAACATGTTCACACTTGTTGCTCTTTAGAACAACTACACACGTACACACCCACACAGTGGCATGTCTAAGCACATTTCATAAAGTCATCTCGCACACCAATGCTCCAGTTAAAATCGTAGCAACGAAATGTGAATTTTAAAATCTGTTTGGCCCAGTATTCGCCACCGTATTGAGTTAAATTCTTGGTCTTCGTAATGGGATGTATCGTGGTCAATTGAGCGTGTGACATTAGAAAGTGGGTTAAATTTATGTTTATCACGTACTCATTGAAAAAGGGCATTTTTGAAAACATTTGATGAAATTTTGCTTAGCAAAATATTTTTAAAAGTGAATTACTTTGGTTTTGTTACTTTTGTGGCATGGAATTAATTTAATTTTTGCTTTGTGATTGCATCGATATTAAATTGCTATAGCGTTTTTAAATTTAAGATTTTTAGTTCTTGAATTGAAAACTAACGAATGTCGTTTTCCTACTTCTCAGTAGATTGAAAATTGGAAAAGTAGTAACTAACACTATACCACAAGCTATCGAACTTTTTCTGGCTGACTTTTTGTTCAATAATAACAAAGAGCAAAGAGGTGCCTTCAAGCAGAGTCTCTAAGCCACTCAATCCGATACTGTATGTTCTCTTTTTTGTCCAAATCGAATTGTATTTTTGCAACATTTTTCAAGACACTTGGAATTATTCAACAAAATTCGACTTTTTACTATTTTTCAACATATGACAACTTCTTCAAAATTTTTTTGGCATCATCGGATTTATCAACATCGTAAATCTTTTTGAGGCAGCCATTCCACCTAGCATAGAGCTATTGTTATGCAAAAAACTATGGTTGACATAAGAGAAAAATCTTACATTATAGGGCATGCTCTTGAGGTGGTTTCAGTTGCCAACATACGAAATGAAAAGGTACCGATGCCTTAGGCAAATTCCTGAATATTTTTAAAAAATTAGGAGAGTCAGTAACATATCTAAAGAATGGGTGCTATAATATAACACCAAAATTAGACAAGGTTTAATTATAACCTAATGTTGAATTAAATTTGGGGAATTGAATCGGAGTAAAATTTCGCACCCAATACTTTTATTAAAATTTATGAACAAAACAAAATCCGCAGACAATCGGTAAGGCTAAAAGAAATATTGCTTTTAACAATAAACTTTCGAAATTAATAGCTCTTTAATCGTGTGTCTGCTGAGACTTATGTTCAGAATGACATTAAGACAAGCACACTTTGCGAACAAAAAGTTCGGTGTCCTTGGCATGAAATATTTAAAAATCTCATAACAAACTTCTAATGGAATTACCCACAACTCAAAAAGACTAAAAATGCGGTCAACTTAAGAATTAAAAAAAAACAACTCCTCCTACTTCTCACTTACTCTCGAATGATTGTCACAAAATAGCAACAACAATAAAAAAAAAACTCGTAATACACAAATTTGTTCTTTTAACATGCACAGCAAATCAGTTGATAACATTCCAAACATTCGAAATATTCTTACATACCGTACATACGTTAGATCCGAAACTAGAACAACTCATCATATCATTCATGTGCCGTTCAGTAGCCCAATTTTTGATTGGAGCACATTCTTAAAATACCAAATAAGCTAGAGGCATAGTTTCCAATAACAACAAGTTTAGCACCCTAGCGCACCGTTACATTGCCGTTCAATATAAATAAAAAAGATATTGCCAAAATCATTTATTATAAATCTAATCGTAAGCGCCACAACCACCTATCAGCGGAAACTCAAAAAAAAGGTGAATACACTCTGGGAGAAAAAATTTATATAAATTTTCGTCTACGGATCAACTGCTTAGCTATGCAACACATGTCGCTGCGCGTATTTGCAACCATTTAGCGAACTGGCTATAAAACGCTTGTCCAACACAGACCACAATTAGCCCGTTCATTCGATTGCCCGACTGGGTAATTATGACGCGTTTTGGTCATAATTTATTGATATCAATTTCATATTTGGATTTTAATTGCTTGCAATATTTTAGTTAACGTTTTACAATTGCGCTTAATTTATGGTATAATAAATAAATATTTGACATTTAATTGAGATGTTATTACTTGTGGAATGTCACTTTATATTTATTCGATGAAATAAAATAAAGAAGATGGATAAAAAAACTTTTTTTTAGGGAGTAAAAAGTTATTTTGCATCCAAGATATTATTGAAAAACATTGTGTATTGAGCTTTTATCACATTTAGGTGACTTTTAGAGATTAAAGGAGGTGGCTTTGAGTTTATTGCTCATAAAATAATCTGTGTAGAATAATAAGAAAAACCAAGTAAATATTAGGACGCCTCACATTTGTGTGTAGAAAAAAGTTACTTTGCAGTGAGATACTCTACACTTTCTTATTCCTACAGGCTAATTAAGCAAAACGTCACTGAAATAATTGTGTCCAAAATGTAAGAAAAAATGTAAATTAAAACAAATCAATCAATTAATACTCTACATAAACAAATTTCTATTGTCATTACTTTCCATATTGAATGCTTTTCAATTTTCTGTTTGAGCATATGATTGGCACGTGATTGGAGCGTTGTTTTCGAAGAAGTCAACCGCTGGCCGCTGAAACCCATAGGACATTCGTTTATAGGGTATTTATTTTGACAATTTTGCAGAATCTTTTTGCCTATGATTTGGGCTTAGAAATAAATCACACAAAATTTCAGCTTCCTAGCTCAAAGCCGATTTCATTGAAGTTTGACCAAAAACCTGACACACTTAAACGTTGGAAAAAGTCTGCGATAGGTGCCAAAATATAGCGTTAGGTATTTTTGTTGTGTAGGATGTGCACCCTGTTGCCACGATTTTTGTATGACTTAAAATGCAAACAAGATATATCTGAAATGGGACTTTTTGTCGTGCCCAAAAGGCCTATGTTCTAGCAGGCCTATGTTTTAAGTAAAATTTTCCTAAAATTTCTGCTCAAACCTGTGAGTTTGTTTTCGAACACTCAAAACGTAATTCATATTTTGGCAAAAAAAAATATGTGATATATCGGGTCCTTTATTTTAACTTCTCAGCCCTATATCTAGAGAGCTAAGAAAGATAATGATCAAAGTTTTGCGTGAAAGTTATAAGGTGTCTAGGAGATCAAATAAAAATGACCTTGTCCTTGACCCTTAAATCAATTTTTCAATGTCAATTCGAAATCAACCGTGATTTTTTCCTAGTCCTTGAGAAAAAAGATTTTTATAAAACATATCAATTTTTGCCAAAGGTTACAAATCTGTAGTAAAAATGTAGTTGCCTACTTAAGTCTTTGCTATTCTAGACGCCTGCAAGTTAGCGGGCAATTCTCATATTGGCAGCTAGCAATCTTCTCCAGCAGCCAAGCCAACTTTCATATGGTTTACAGACCTTAGAAACGTTGAGGGTAACGACGTAACACAAGCTGCGGAGCGTGTGTACATTCCGTGCATAGTTAAGAGAAAGATCTTATCGCTTTTGTTTTCTTAAGCTGTAACTGATTGACCATAAAAATCTGTAAAATATCCAGAGAAATATAGCCATCCTATAACAATTTAAGATGCACTGGTCTTCTTTCCAAGAGCCACAGTGACTTCATAACAAACACCGCAACTTGCTTTGGACCTAGGACTTAAAAATTTTAGTTTTAACTCAAAGTCGCAAATTTTGAAGTTGAAAATAGTAAAAATAATATTTTTTCCGTTTAATTTTAAGACAAACAACTTGAAATTCTTTTTGAATTTGAAAAGTATGGAAAATACTATTTTGTAAAATGACCTCATATTGCATTATTAGAAATTATTATTTTTTATTTTACATAGAATACTTTGTCACTTCGATTCATATATGAAATTGCTTTGAGTCAATGTTGATTCTTTTAGAATCAAAAGGCGCTAAATCATAATCGGTACTAGTTGAATAAAACATTAAATCATTGATTTTTTCCCTGAGTGTGGTTTTTAAATATTGTCCAGCTTGGCACCAAAAAGAAAGGTCAGTACAATATTTTTTTAAAAACTAACTACCTTACAGCACAAAATGAAACTCTGCCACAACTTTCAATAAATAAATTTTAATGAACAAAATATTTTGCTAATACAAAAGTTATATACTAAAATAAATTACAAAAAGTAGAATAAATAACCTAAAATCTTATGAACTATATAAAAAAGAATTATTCAACAATTTTCAAACAAAATAAAAATAATTTTGTAACTAAGTAATTGCACTTAAGTAAAATCTCAACTTTCATACAAAACGAAAAATAGTCAAAAATCTAAAATGTTTCTATATAACTAAGAAAATCTGGCAAAAAAATTCATTATAAACTCCTATTCACTTAAATCAAAGTAAATGTTTTCAATAAACAATTTATTTTATATTAAACTACAACTAAGTTCTGCTCCAAATCATATGCCACATGCCTACTGCCATTGATTTCGATACGCCAGATATTGCGCATCATATTGTGATTGCGGCCTCGGCTGATAGCTATCGGTAGAGCCACCTTCGCTCTTATCCTCAATCGATGGATCTGTTTGCAGTGAACGTTTCCAATAGCCGCCACCGCCGCCGCCTGGTTCGCTCCAATCATCAGGCTGCTCTTCATAGTGGTGCTGATGATGTGCATGTTCAACATAAACAACCTGTTGTTAGAAAGATTTATTCTTTGAAGTGAGTAAAGCAAGGAAATACCAAAGATACCCAGGGGTTAGGTGATTTGTGTTGTTGTCTTATTTTTTTTTTTTTTAGTATTGTTTTTGGATATACGTGTATGAGTAGATATTATTTGCTGTGTATTATGTCAGGCTAAAATTTTATAGTAATTATGTGTAATTGAAAAAAACTATTTTTATATATTCATTTCAAATTGACTATTACTAAGTAGTGTCAAATAAATCATTTTATAGGACATTTGTAGAGTTTTGACTTTATTGTTTTTATTTTGATCAGCTATCATTTATTAGGGATTTGCCTTACGTTGAAACTAATATTGAGGAGTTCAAAACTAATTGAAATCATGGAAATCTATCACTATAAAAACTACCACGATCAAATACAGAAACATCATCGGAAACCCTACAAATGTTCAGCTTAAAACTGTCAGGTCAACTTTATCAATGACTGTAGTTTCTATAAGAATTTGGAGCTCATATTGTAGGTAATTTAGCTCCCAATGCTTTACTTAGAGCTTTCTTCATAAGTCTACATGGTGAGAATATCCTTTTTGTTATTAAAAAATGTTACTGTAGAAAATCAAAGCGTCATAATTTCAATTTCTGCACTCAGGAAAAAATGGCACTGGAAATTTGAAAATTTTACTTTTGATTTTACTTTTGATAGTTTTTGATTCAAGTTGAAAATAGTAGATATGACATTTTTTCTATTTATTTTTAAAGCAAACAACTTTAAATGCTTTTTGAATATGAAAAGTATTGAAAATAACTTTCTTTAACTTTACTCAATGCGAAAATACTTCAAATTACTTTTTTAAGTTGTGAAGTATTAGAAATAATTATTTTCATTTTACATTGAAGATTTTATCACCTTGAATTTAAACGAAATCCCTTGCATCATAATCAAAAATATTTCTCTTCAATTTAAACATTTTCGACTTTGGCGCTAAAATCATTGATACGTTCCCTGCGCATGAGCTATTGAGGTTTTTAAATTGCAATTTTTACTTTAAGTTTCCTAAGCTAAAAATATTAAAAGATCGGAAAGATATAGTTGCACAGATTCTGAAACAGGTGCAGGAAGAAATATTATATAGAAGAGAGCTCAGAAAAGTGATAAAAATGGAACAAAATATACCTTTTTTAGAAAAAAGATATATACAGATGGATTTCTTATAAAAAATTATCTTTCCCCAAATAATGCACGTTAGATAAACATCGTCTTTATCTATATATTTGGAAAGAATTCCATGAAACCTATTTTCATCTAACTTTATAATTTTATTTGTAAAAAAAATGTTTAAATGCATAAAATACAGAAATTGAACCCTAGAAAAAGTTGAAGTTTGTTGTGTTTGGATTTTTTTTTTTTTTTTGTTTGAGCTTAAAACTGAAAAGGTGCAAAAAGGCAGTAGTCAAAAAAAAAATTAACAGAAAACAAAAACAAAAATAAAACAAAAATTTTGCATAAAAAGAAACGAAAAATTGTAAAAAAAACAACTGTTCTCGTTTGTCAGTTCTTTTTAATCCTCACAAGACATACGAACCTTTTGTGGTGTACCGCCGCGTTTCACATCAATCCAAAATCTTGCAATATTAATCAGTAGACCGATTAATGCGATGGCAAAGAATTTAATCTGCAAATGTGCACCTAGAATTTTCAGCAGCAGCTCAATTTTGGCCTTGAGGAAAGTACCCAACAAAATCAGTTTTGCGAGCGCCTTCTTCTTCTTCTTTTTTTTGCCGCGCGTCACTGTAGATCGAAAATGAATAGAAATACTAAATATTAGTTAAATAAATAAAATGGGTTAAAGGTCGAATATTAAACTCTTACAAATATAAAATAAAATGAACTTTGGGAGGGTGGGTGTTTGTTAGTATGAAGTGCGATTTCGTGCATTATATAATAGAAGCTAAAGCATTTTAATATGATCATATTTACAATTCTTAAGGCATATAGTTACCATTTTAGTACTTAGATCAAATGTGCATGCACTATTGAGATTAAAGTGTTAGAGATGTACTTAATCTAAGTTTTAGCTATAAATATATATTTTAAGTTGTTTCAAAATGAACAAATAAATCAAATAAAATAAGTAGCATGTTTACAAATATAAATAATACATAAGGTTTTACAAAAATAGCCACACACAATAATTTATGAACGATATAAAGCAGTAATAGCACTTGAACTAGAGTCGGACTATAGTTTACGAAGTTGAGCGTACTTTTTTCTAAATTCTTCACAAGTCGTAAAAAATTATGAGAAAATACTTTATTTTTATTTTCTTTTCTTTGGAAAATTTTCATTCGTAGGTATCTCACTAACAAACTCTTAAGTTATCAACCCAAAAAGCTTGGAAGATGTCACTCATTTTCGGCTTTTTCAGCAATTTGACTTCAATCATTTGCAGAAGGTAGAAGACACGAGTTAGTCTCTTTGCTTTGAGAAATTTTCCAATTAATCCAAATTTGAATTTTAGAATTTTAACTGCAGTCTTCTTACCTTCTTACAAATTTAAGAACTCTACAAATTTTCTAAAAAAAATTATATTATAAAAAAATTAAAGTTTGTCATAATGTTTGATTTATGTATATACCAATATGTTTTCATTGAATTGAGGCAAATCAATGGTTCGGGTGCAAAAGTCTTTCAAAAATTAAAGTACATAGTAAACAGCAACATCCACGAAGAAATGTTCTTCAACTTTTTTGTTACAATTATTCATGGCTAGAAATATTAACTGCTTTAAATTTCCTGTAAAATATTAAATCTACGGGTTTCTTCGATATTTTCGGGATAACGTGAACTTTTCTTTATGAGGATAATTCACAAGCGTATTAGTGATGCACTTTATCGCAAAAAACAATTTTATGCCCTACTATTGCCTGATCTATTATCCACATGTAATGTGAAAGTGTTGTCAACTACTATAATGTACATAAATAAGCTTAGGGCAATATGAAAAAACTAAACAAACAAAAATTGTAATTACAAAGGAATAACATACATCCAAATTAATTGAGCATTCTAAAAATTATTGCATTGTACTAGCGTACTTTCAAAACCTCAAATGTACTGAATAAAGTGCCTACAATTAAACTTCAAATGCCATCACTGCTTATTTTCTTTTTATTCAAATGGCTTTGTTTGCCGTTCAGTAAATGTAGTCAATTCACAAACTGTTCACAATGTTAATATATTACCGACATCAAAACCATTCACAATGTCGGCAAGCAGCACTATTTGGTTCAACACTAAGCTCAGCTCAAACAGCTTGGTTCAACTCTAAGCTAAGTTGTTTGAGCTAAACTTAAGCAAACATAATCATCACCTCCAACTCCAACAACAGGGTGTTAAGAAAACTGAAAACTTAAAATAAAAATAAAAGCGTAGTACATAGTTTTCTGCAGTAAAAGCTCGCAAATCCGACATATGAAACTTCAAAATTTCACGAACTGTTTAAGGCCCATTTTTAAATAAACTTTTTGTTGTTTTTGGGTTTTTTTTTTGTTTTGTATTGGTTGATCTCGGCATTAACAGCCAAGTTAAGTGAATAATTTGTTTTTGGCTGCAGCATATAATTTGGTGCGCTCGGCGACTTTTTACTTGTGAAAAAAATGCTAGCACTTTTGCTTGCTCGTGAATTTTTGATCAAAAGCAACAATCTCGTCAGACAGGACCTACTGCACTTTCCTTTTTTTCCAATTTGCCCACAAGTAAATAACGGTGTTTTTGGTTATTGCGTCTGAATTATTGAGCGGACTTAAAATTGTTACACAAATTAATTCGATATATTGAGGCTCAAAGTTTCGAATTTTAAGCAAATGGCCGTGGAAAATATTATATCTTGAATTATATAGGTAGGTACATAATTACATATGTATGTATGTATGTACACAGATCTCGAAGTGCTGAATGAAAATTATATGGTAAACTAATATTCACCTTAAGGAACGTCTATTAATTACGTGTTGTGTATTTTGAATATTTTGGCCACACTCACCGGGTGAGATTTTGTGAGATTCGAATAAATCCTCCCTCTCTCTCAAGTGAGATTTACCACATAATTTTTAAATAATAAAATTTATTTTATATGTTTATTTATTTTGCTTCATACCACTAAATACCTAAGCATAAATGCATTTTGCGCTTGTAATTTTTTTGTTGTTTTTGCACTAAGCTACTGAACATAAAGCTCAGCAAAGTCCATATTAAATTTTGCTTTGTTCCAAAAACACAAATAAAGAAACTAAGCATTAATGCTGATGTCTTCTACCCACTTGGCATGTAAGGTTTCAGAAAGTTTCAGAAACCGTACGTAACATACAAGAAATGCTTCATATGCAATGTTTCACTAAAAACATTTTGAAGTGTTTCTGAAAGGTTCCAGACTTAATGCTTACTGAATATTCTAACGAAATCTGAAAAATGTTGCATGATTCTATGTTTGATGCTATGCTACATAAATATATTTTTTTGTCAGTTATAAATTAAGAAATGTCATTTCATCATGTAATTCAGTGAACCGATGACGTAATAAAATAACAGTGCAAATGGCAAAATAAAATAAAAATCCGATGACGCAGTAAAAAATTTTTGTTTTTCCTTTTTTTCTTACAAGATTTCAGTAGCATTTTAGAAAAGTTTCAAATTTAATGAAAAGTCTGACATTGACACATTGTAGAAAGCTTTCTGAATTGAATATGAAAGATTTCTGAAATGTAACGATTTCCTGTGAACATTTTTGAAAGGTTTACGAAACGTTACTTTTCGAGTGGGTACGAACTACATTTTTCTGTGAAATGAAAGGAGTTTCTTGCCCTATTAAGTTGAACCACAGTGAATCAGTGATTATTCACTGGTAGTTAATGCCAAGCCTACAACTGGAAAATTTAAACTTGAAATCAGTGGATAGGAACTGATTGACAGTGGATTTCTGATTCAGTTAAAGAGAATTCTCTTAGAGATACTTTTCCATATACAGACTTATTTGCTGTCTTGCTATTGAGGATTACACCTGTCTTTTTTTTCATGCATTCATTTAAAAAAAATTCAAACTTCCGCTCACGGGGTGGACTTTGACTGCCATAACCCACTTATATGTATTTGCTTCGGCGATATCGAAACTTCAACTCCATTCAGGTCCTAACGAGCTTTAACCGCAATTAATTATGTACCAACACCAACACCAACCCTGAACGTGCGTCGACACAAAGGACAAAAAATTACAAAGAACGTGTAGGAAACAGTGCTAAACAGTTAGTCAAACTACACGCAAACACACACCTCCGTTACTTCTACCATATTTTGATGAATGTTTAAACTTTTTCTTTCCACCGCCGCCTCCAAGTAAATCTTCAGCGCCGACTAACTCGTCCAGTAGTCCACCCAGCCCGAAATGATTTGATTGCACCTCTGCCACATGCACGGGACGTTGCTTCTTCCTCCGCTTCCTCTTTTGTTTTCCACCATGTCCACCACCATGACCATGACCACCACCATGATCTTCTGCAACAACATTTTCATGCAGATCATGTTCTAATGGTTGAACCACCACAAGAGTTGCTGGTTGACCCAAGGAAGACTGTTGACCCTTCTTTTTCTTTTTGCCTTTATTTCCTTTGTTACCGAAGCCAGGTCGTTTGAGTTGACCCAGTTTATTGATATCATCATTGATTTCAATAAATTCATCACCGCCAGATGTATTCACAGCTGCTTGTGCTGCGTTTTCTTTGGAATCTTCGTTTACATTTGCATTTTCATTTTCAGCATCATCATCATCATCGCTATCATCATCGTCTTCGTTGGCTTCCTCTTCAACTTCTTCTTCAGCATCCTCCTCGACCTCAACAGCTGCTTCATTGTCGTAGTCATCTTCATCTTCATCGGCCGTTTCGCCATCATCATTATTATCTTCGGAAATCTGTACATTTTTATTGTTTGTCATATATTCGTATTCGCGTCCAAGGAACCTGTTTTTTTCCCGAATTTGGCACATTCGTTTGGTTGGTCATTATTTTAGATTGTAATGTGTTTTGCTGAAATTTCGTACTTACCCGTCCATTGTCTCTGATAGGAACTCCTTCATAAAACCAGTGCCGATTTCAATTTTCTTCAATATCGTTGAGGGTTTCTCTTTTGTAAACACCTCGGTTGCGCTGTAGCCACGTTTTTCGATGGTCGCATTTAGTTGACGATCCGCTTCCACTGAAATAAAAGCGGGACAGTTTCATGTTATTTGAATTTTAAGTAAATTGTATTTTATTTTGATTTTGTTATTCTGAAACTCATTGCGAGAAAATGATTTCTGATACGCGCAACAGACTGGAAGCACCATTAGTGTCAATGAAAACGCATTATGCCGTCTTGCTCTCCGTGATGTATATCATCAGCAAATATTTTAAGTTCCAATAGAAACATAAACTTTGCATGTTACTTACATATATACCCCCTTATATATACATAACTAGTCAGTGGAAAAACGGTTTCATCCCAATCTAACTGCCACACCACAACTTAGTTTCGTGAATTGATTTTTGTTGAAATGTTTGAGAAGACGGAATGTGCAGAATATAATTATTGTCTCAAAGTAGGCGGTGCCCCGCCTCTTGCAGGAAAATATGTTTCTAAGGCTAAGCTAATGGACCAATTTGGATGAAATTCGGCATGGCACCGACCTTAACTGGAAAAAATGCTTTCGCGGTTGAGATGCTACACTGGTTTTGATGAAATTTGGTAAGGATATTTAGTCTTAAGTGGGCGGTACCATACCTTAAACAGTTGTATCAATTTAGATGAAATTTGGTACATTAGTATTTATTACTTTTAGAATTTCTTTTTAACTTTTCGAATCCGACATTATTATGTTAATAATACGTTTTTGATTTCAAAACATTTTTTAATACTCTGCAACTCTAAGTGATTTCGACTTTCATCAATACTTTTTGAGCTTTACCGAAATTTCGTTTCTTTCGATACTACACGGTAGTTATTCAAACTTTTTTACGAGTATAGTCTTCGACAGTTCCAGAGCTTTCAACTTTCATCACCATTTCAACATATTTTTTGTGAACTTTTATTGACCTCCGATACTTTTCAATATTTAACGTTTAATTGATATTTTTGGACTTTTTTGAAGTTTTCAATACATTTTGATATTACTTGACCTTAATCGACTTTAAGTTGAGACAAAAAAAAATGATATCCAACCCAAATTCAGTTTTAAGATATATTTTCGAATATATTAAAGCTATACTCCATTCTGAAAGTTTTTTTTTGACAACAATTTAAATAATAATTTCCGAATATTATGTATTCTCCAGTATCTGTGTCAAAAATACTCAAATCTTAATGAACCTGTCATACAAAGTTCGAAAAAATAAATTTCGTAATTTTACAACACTTTAAGTGGCAGATACAACCAGAGTAATTAGCAACTCCTAGTGCTAACCGCATTTTTTATGCCCAACAAAAAAAAAATTGTACTTTCAGTATATCACTTTGTAACAACACATTTACGAGTGGACGGTTACTTTTCTTGTTAACGCATGGTCTTCTTCGAGTTTTATTTGGCAGACAACATTGCAGACTACTGTAAATTTTCTCAGCAAAGTCATAACTTCCTCAACAGCAACAACATAAAGTGTTCGCTGTAAAAGAAAAACCGCGTAAATTTGCCAACAATGATGTTACCAACGTGGTTGGCAGACAGACAGACAAACAGACAGACAGCCAAAAATCGACTGAAATGGAAGTAGCCAGTTTATTTAACATTGAAAAAAAGTTAAAGAAAAATAAGAAAGAGCGTGACGTCTTTGGTATTTCAAACAAACAAAGAAATGCATTAAATTAGCAGCTAACACAAAGCTTTGATTATGAGCAGATCTAGAAATATTCAATCGAAATTTCATAAGAAATGGACTCTTTAAATTCTCTTTTGAGTAAAAGTCAAATAAATTATAAAATTATAAGATATTTTATTTTATTAATTTCTTTTTTAGCAAAAAAAAAAAAAAACTGAATTCAGCAAGAAAATGCGACTGAAAACAAACACACCATTGCGTTTATTAGGTCAAACAAAAAACGCGTACGTAAACGTAAACAAAAAATAAAAGAAATTAAAACTGTTGCCGGTTTTATTGGCAACATATCATGCTGCCAAACCAATGTTTGTTTTCCTCATCTTTTATTCATTTAATGCAGGATGCACGTTTTCACGACTGCATGTTGGCTTTAAACAAGAGTTTCGTGTGTTGGAGATACATAGTATAAATAACAAGTGTTAGTTGGAGTTAGCCAGAAAAATTTCAACACTTGAAATGGCATTACGAAAAACCGAACACTATGTTGTTTTTAAGGTTTATTGACTACAAAATCATTTGAGAGATTTTTCACTTTGACGCAACTAAAAGTAGTTGTATGCAAAACAAGAAAAATACGTCACTTTGTACATATATTGACTTCAGTTTTAGGTAAGAATTCATGCAATCAACTCGTAAAAAACTAAATTTTCTTGAGCATTTGAAATTGTTGAAATTTTTCATGAGAAAAGTTGAGAAAGGTTATTATTTTAAAATAAAGTTTATTTGCGACAGTCAAAAAAATTTTTCAAATTTCATTTGATTGCCGAAAATTTCAAAGTTTTATTTTAATTTTCAAAGTCAATTAGAAGTAACATCATATTTATTTCACTATGGAGCAACTTCACTTTAACATACCATTCCAATAATTCTTTTACGTGCCTCCAATCAGGGACTGTGCATTTCATATTCTGCTGTATGTTCCACGCGTAATATCGTTTGTAATTAGGGTTTTGATGTACAGTGACTCTTTATTCTCAATATTTAAAAGGCACCGGACAATTAATTTATTGTAATTAAACAAATCCCAATTCATCCTGTTCAAATTGTCAAAGTTTCATACAAGTTGGTTGATTTGATTAAGAGCTACAAGGTTTTCTTGAAAAAGTTAACGAACATTCATTTCAAAACAACTTTGGTAAAAAAAATTCTAATTTGGTTGAGATATTTTAATGACCAATAGAGTCAATTTTTCCACATGTCAACAAAAAAGGAGATTAACTATTGTTTTCAGGCTGAATACACGAACTCTGATCTTATTTCTATACTTAATTTTGGTTATAAAAAATTACCCTTTTGCCTTAGCTGCTTACATTTTTTTTTTCAAATAGTTGTAAAATTTAGCAGTGCATTACTTGAAAGTCTTTGAGTAAAATCTAACAGCCTTATTTATAATAATTGTGTTAAGCGTTTTAAATATATATAAAGTCTGCAGCGCATAAAAACTTACAAAATATTTGTAGTTAACGCAGATGGCGAATGAAATTGAGGATTTCAAATCTTATCGTTGGCTAAACGCCCTTCTGTGCGTGACAAAAAAAAAACACCTTTTTGGCTCATATGAAAATCCAAACATCCCAACGTAAAAAACTTTGTTTAGAAAATTAAATGGTTTAAAGCCTCGCGCCAATTGCATTCTGTTACAGTTGGGACAAAATTCGTATGCTTCACATTGCTTCCCTGCAGAATTTGCAGTTCGTGAAATCTCTGAGATTTTGTCTGGTGCGAAGAACAATCTGCTTGCCCCCCTCCCCCTTTTACTACTTATATTTTGAAAATAAGTTGTTATTATGAAACTTTATGTTACTACTGTACATATGATGTGAAATCAGTGTAGAACAGTGCTGGCTACTAAGATCATTCGAATTTTCTTTAACGATGCTTTTAGTTTCTAATGAAAACTCGCAAAATCTGATTAAACAGTTAAGATTTTTTAGTATCATTTGCATACCTAAATGAATATCGCAGACCACTTCCATACCCCCCAAGACTTTGCGACCGCGGAAACGGGCCGATTCGAATATTTTTTGTTGTGAATAGGTTTTGTTAATAATATGTCATATATTTGACTTCTTAATAGCTGATCACGATAGATATAACCCAAAATAGCATTCAGCCGACGAAAAAATTTTCAAATCAATAAACTTACAGGATTCAAAAATCTGCTAAATGGCTTAGTATTCAAACGCCGATGATAATTATATGACTTGATATAGTTTTGGAAAATTTTTTAAATTTACCTTTAAGTTTTTGCCACTGTGTCTGCAGCTCATCATCCCAAGTGTCTAAGATTCTCCCTGATTGTTCACGTGCACAAGACCACGGTTGAGCTCTAATTGGACACAGCACTATGTCGATGTACGGCGAAACTGCTGTAAGAAGATGAATAGAAAATAATATATTAATCTTAGAAAAGTTCTTAAATTCCACTAAAAAATCAATTGATTATAATAATATATATATAAGTATAATAATATTAATAAATGTTTCAATAAAATTCAGGATGGTCATTTAATTTTTTCAAATTATACGTATTCTGGACATTTAATAAAAAAAATGCAAGAAAATTACTGTTGGTTGGCAGCAGCGTACGAACCCAAGTCACTTCCCTTTAAAATCCATAGTCCAACACAATGATTTGAGTATTTTTTCTCTCGCTAAATGTGAATCTCAGCAAAGTCTCAAAAATCTGATCAGCTTCAATGGCATTTAGTAATTTAAAAAGGTATATAGAGATGGATCACAAATGCAGCAATCCGTCATCAAGGAATGAAATTTTTTCCAGTTTTAAAGGGCATTTTACGAAGAAACGGTAGCTACCTATTCGAAAAATTTTGAGTAACTTTATGTAAGAATATTTTTATCAAACAAAAGTGAAGCAATACATAATTAAAGGTCAATAAGTTTCAAAACGATAGTTAAGGTGAAATTCTCACAGGGTGTACTTCTTTTTTTCTAGTATTAAAAACAAAAAATATTCCAACAGATAAGATTTCAGTCTTTTATTAAAAAAAAAGAACAATGCACATATGCAATGGCTATTGAATTCAATCAAAAAATAACTTCTTTACCATATTTGCTAATTGTTCAGTTTATTATAAAAAAATATTTAAGTCAAACACGTCAACAATGAAAGTAATTCATCACAGAATCTTATCAAAAATCAGCATCAGTGTGAAGAACAACTTTATTAGCAACGCTTAGATGCTCCAACTCAAAACAAAAGGTAGCAGTTTCTCAATCGAAAGAAAAAATCTAGTGAAAGCAAAAAGCATACCCAATAATGGACATACCGCGCATGCGCACCTTCTTAATTGATTTGCTTTTACTCTTTCCGTTGTCTTTTTATTGAATTTTTAAATAGCAATACCAGTACGAGCACAGCCGTTGAGATCTCTAATAAATTTCATTATTTGTTGAAAGAAAACATTTAATATTTCTAATAATTATGACTTACTCTTGCAGCAAATTTTTACTAGACATGAATTATTTATGTGAAGCACGCGCACACGTACAACTTGACGTTTAACACCGCATACGGCAGCTGCTGTCAATCAGGCCTAACCACAATTAATTAGATGGTTGGTTGACAAGCTGCACGCGCTGGACCAACTGAGCGTTTGTGATTTGTCATTTATGTTTCTCATAAGCATTTCATGTATTTTTAATTGACAAAGTGTTTTTCAAACCATAATTTTTGCAGTAGATAAATAAAACATTTATTGCATCCCTATTTTTTGAGATTTTCTTGTTAATAACTTTTTGGTAATTTGCAGCACCAGAGATAATTTAATTGTTTGTTAATTTTAATATTTCATCTACTCTTTGATATTGATCGATACATCTTAAAGGTATTCTATAATTTTCGATACTTTTGAAGTCCTAATGACAATACTTAGCTTATCGGTGCTCTTCGTATTTTCACAGCTTTCCAATGATTTTAGTTTTTTTTTTTTTGACTTTTCAAAACCTGCAGGCTTTAGTGATTATCAAGCAATATTCAACCACAATCGATTTCTTGAAAGTATTCGATTCTTTACAATATTTCTAGACCATTTGAAACTTTGCTGTTGTTTATCGACTTTCATCGAAGTTTCGACTCTAGTCGATATATTTTAATGTGTAACAACTTTTCCACGATATTGAAAGAATTTCAACTTCTAATTATTTTTTGATATTTAGCCTTTAATACAACTCGCTAAAACATTTCGGTATTATTATTTAATATCTAGAGGTTTTTCGTTAATTCTATAAGTACTTCTAAATACGTTTTAACTTTCCTCAACGTTTCGATAGTTTTCGATACAATTTGGTACTTTTTATAACGATAATCATTAATTTCCGACTTCAATTGACTCTACAATATCTAATTCTCAATTCAATATGCTAAAACTTTTTTGTTATATTCAATATCTAGTGGCTTTTCGATCTGTATTTTAAATAAGTCTTTCCTCAATTTTTCGATACTTTTTAGTACATTTTTCTGTTTTTATTGAAACTGCAATATTTTTGTATTATACTCTGTAAGGCCTTCATTTTACAGTAGTAATTGATGATTTTCTGTTTTGACCGACTTCTCGATATTTTTCATTATACTTAAATTTTTCATCGATACTTTACAACTTTTTTCAGCTTTTTGAAGCCCATAGATTTTTCTTGATTTTTTAGTGATTTTGAACTTAACGATTATCGAAATTTTTCGGAACTGCTCAATACAATTTGATACCATTCCATATTTTTCGATTTATTCGA
Source organism: Meiosimyza decipiens (assembly GCA_963680825.1). Lineage (NCBI taxonomy): Eukaryota > Metazoa > Arthropoda > Insecta > Diptera > Lauxaniidae > Meiosimyza > Meiosimyza decipiens. The sequence goes on along the minus strand of OY804258.1, from coordinate 28,407,242 downwards.
TATTTTTCGATATATTCGATATCTACTACATAAAATTCAGTTTTTGTCTGTCTGTCTGTTTCTTATGGTCGCGAAAACTATCTGGCCGATTTTGATGAAATTTTTACAGTATATTAGTATCGATCAGGCTGGTGTCATAGGCTATAAAACTTTTATTTAGGGTGCGTATTTAGGGTGGCCCTCATACAAAAATATTTTTAAACTATAATTTTCACGAAGACCGGTTAATCGATTCACCCCGAATTCACACCACTTAGCTTTTATATTAAAGGGTATAGCTAGGGCAAAACCTTTATTTCGGGTGGCCCTCATACAAAACATATTTTAAAAACGGAATTTTCACAACAACCACTTCATCGATTCACATGGAACCTACACCATGTATCTTTTACATCCAGAGGCATAGCTTAGGCTATGAAACTTTTATTGAGGGTACATATCAGGGTGGCCCTCATTCAAAAATATTTTTAAAATATCATTTTGACTGCTAATCGATTCACACCGAATCTACACCATGTAGCTGTTGTATTATGTGGCACAGCTCAGGTTCACACAAAAATATTTTTAAAATAGCATTTTCACAAAGACCACTTCAACAATTAGGACGAAAATTTTAATTTAAGGTGAAGCGAAGCGCACAGGGTAATTCTAGTAACTTTGGGTTTTTTTTTCAATAGCAATCGACTTTTCACTATACTTTTACAAGTTTAAACTCTCATTATCTCCGATATAGGACCTTTTATAACTATTCGATATTTTTTAACACTTGTCAACATCACAGCTCTATTCGATGCTTTCAGATTTCTTTGACATTTCATTATATTTTGATACATCGTTATAGTCTGAGGCTTTGCGATCGCTTTTCGACAAGACTCTATCTTTCAATACTGAAACATTATTTTAGCAGACACATTTTCCAATTGATGTACTCCTTCCTAATAAAGACTTATTCATAATATTTAGACTTATCGTAAAAGAAATAATTCAATTGCAATCAAAAGCCTCATATGTAACAATAATTTTTAAAAGCGCATAATGATTTTTCCTCAATTGCAATCAATTACTGACCCAAAGAAAATCTGATTGCACTCTGCAAGCTTAATCCAAAACTGCATAAAATTGGAAATTGCTGCCACTGATTAGAAACGCTACTGTCGAGTTATAATAAAAATCAATAAACAACTCAATTGGAAGCGAGAAATATCACCAACATCGAGCCAAACAACAAAGAAAGTTAATCAATTGAACTGCAATTTCATAGCACGTGCACCAAGAGTGCTCATTAGAAAACATTACCAGGGTCCACTTAAGTGTTTCTCTTACATTTTTCTTAACATTCCCACGCAATGGGTACACAGCTCAAGCTGATTAACACAAAAATTATCGGTACATCACTGACAACATATTTGCTGACATTACTGCATCACAATGGCACACATTATCAACTTAATGATAAATTATCATTGCTGATTGATGTGTCGACGAGACCAACAGTTGTGCTACTGTAACTATGTTGTTGTTGTTATTTTATCATTTTCACTTTTCCAATATTTCTTCCGTTCCAATTGCAATGCGGCTGATAGATAAATAACCACGATTTCTTACAACGAAGAAATTCCTACTTTAAGACTCTAATGAATGTTATGCCGTTCGTGAGGTGCACATCACAACCGCACATGTTTGTTTATTTCAAAATAAAAACAAAAGTTGTTAGCAACTTCAATGCAATCAACAACAATTGCTATGATATAGTAATTGGCAAGAAGCTCCCTATGGTTAATAAGATATGGTTTTAAAGTCAACATGCTGGCACAGGTTAAATCGTGACAAAGGGAAAATATCAGCAACATATTATATTTTAGATCACTTCAAATAAATCTCTTAGTCGCGTATTATTTGGGTCGAAAACTTAGTTTAGATTGATTTTTATCCTAAAAGAGGATTTTCATATAATATTGGTTAATAAAATCAATGCTTTATGTGTAGTGACTAATATAAATAATATGATAGCTATCAACAAAATAATGTTTCAATAAAAAAAAAAAACTGCAAGTTTTTAACAAAATGTTGAAATTAAATATTTATTGAAATGCAAAAAAAAAAGTGCGATGAAAAAGTTTCTAAGGTGTCTATGAATGCATCGAACAAAAGGTCGAACCTAGTTTCCCTTCAATTTAACTGATACTGAAATCTTAATTTTTCTGCCATGGACGGTAGTATTCTTTTTCAGGACCCCAATATCATTGATTTGTATCGATTTACTTCCATACTCTACAATTGAAATATTGTTCTAATCGAATTATCATTTGTTGCACTACATGAACTTCATCAGCCATTATGATGCCATCTTTTGTACATAGAAGCACTCCAATATTTGTGCCTGATATATAAACAACGCCACCAATGAGTCATTTTTAATCACTTAGATAAAAAGCGAACAGCAATGGTGAGATTAGAAATTCCTGATTAACTCCAGTATATGTTTCAAAGCTGTAAGAAATGCTCTCTCTTGTCCACACCGCACCTTTTGCTATCACAAATAATCTCAATTAAGCTTAACAACTTTGTTGAAACACCCATCATGTGCAAGTTGTAAATTAGTTCCCTTCTTGGAACCTTAGCTGCTCTAAAAAATACGAAAAATATATAATTTTTTAGCTTCTTCAAATTTCAGTAGAGTGATCGCCGTTGAACTATATACATTATCTGCTGTCCAATATCTTTTGCTCTAAGTTTCACCTGATAATCGCTTAAGAAAATTTGTGAGTTTGGTATTGAGAATTCCCATTGGGATGTTCGATATAATATTCATAAGCGATATACCTCGATAGTTTGTCGGAACATTTGGATCTACTTGCTTACTTGAATTGAATATTGGAATATCGTATGGCCAGTGTATCTAGAAATTCCTCCGAAGTATTTCCATAATATTCATTGGGTATTTTGTCCACACTGTGAGTTTTATTGAACAAAACTTCTAAAAGCATCCTCAAACGCTTTTTTTTAATTTTGAAATTGATGACCATTTTTTTGAAGTCCATGTTACAAAAATTTTCCAATTCCCGGCAATTTCGGATATTTATGAATTTCTACCAGAGCCCTAGCTTTGGCATAAAATTCCAGGTCAATCCCGGTCAAAAAGAAGGTCATAAAGCTTTTCCCATAAATCCCTTGTAAATTTTGGAAACTTACGAGCCAATTCGCTAAGCCTTTCGTCTATTTTGACTTTAAATTTAGTTTTTCATACCAAATTGCCTAAAGAATTGCCCCGATTAGAACAAAACTATATCTTTACTATTATCTATACTATATATATAAAAAGCCGTAGTTTGTTTTTTGTATTCTTGATTTTTTTTTTGTATGTAGAAGGTAATCTCTGGAACTACTGCTCCGGTTCTAAATATTCTTCTACTAATAGAAAGCTACACTATCCCTGAGTGACATAGGCTATATTTTATTTTGATAAGAATAGGGTGCGTGGCACCTTCCATGCAACAAAAATATTTCAAACGCTATATCTTCGTACCTATGGTAGCTAGAGTCATAAAATTTGGTGATAGAATGCAAATGGTCTACGCCAACAAGTTCGTAAAATATGAACAAAGTTAGATAAGGAGGCGTGGCACCTTCGATGCAACAAAAACACTTAGAACGCCATATCTTGGCTCCTATGACTGCAATAGTTTTGAAAGTTGATGTTAGGATGGATCATAAGTTGTGCTATGCACCTCATGATATATGGACGGAAATACGCAGCGGGACGTGGCACTTTCCATGCGAGAAAACACTTAAAACGCTATACCTTCGCTCCTATAGGAAGAGTCGTAAGATTTGGTGTTTGGATGCGCATAATCTATGACAAGCACCTCCCAAAATATGGACGCGATAAGAGAAGGGGCGTTGCACTTATCATACGATATAAGCACTTAAAATGGCATATGTTCGCTCCTATGATAGCAATAGTCTTAAAATGTCATATTAGGATGCATATGGTCTATGCTAAGCATCTCGCAAAATTGGAGCGGGGTTTGACAACGGGGTGTGGCATCTTCCATACGATTAAAACAATTAAGACGATATATCTGGTAGCTTATGGTAGCAAAAGTTTTAAATTTAGATCAAGGATGTATATTGTCTATTCTAAGAACCACATGAAATATGGACCTGAAAAGACGACGGGGCGTGGAACCTATATCTATATCTTGGCATCTATGACAGCTACAGTTGTGAAACTTGGTACATGGATGAACATTGATTTTGCCAAGCTATTCAAAAAATATGAATGGCATTGCGAATTGGGGCGTGGCTCCTCTCACACAACAAAACTCCTCTCACTCTCCTCTCACACAACAAGAACACATAAATTGTACTTGGTACTTATACCAAGTTGTGCAATTTGGTGCTGTAATGACTGTGTGAAACGTAAGCGAGATTGCACAACGGGAAGTGAGCGGCCAAAGCCACGAGAACAGCTAGCAGAATATAAATTGTAAAGCTTTTAGAAATATTCAGGCAACAAACCTGAAAGGAAACTGAAATCAATGTCTTATGAAAACTTTCTTTTTAAGTTTAAGTTAAAAATTTTTGCAGATTTTTTTGAAATTTTTTCGTTTTTTATAAATAGCTGTTAAAAAATATGCGCGTATTATTTATTACCTAATTAATTCATTCATTTATATATGTATAAAGAGAAAAAAAAACATATGTTCCTAACATGTGTCATCTTTTTACATGACAATAAAATCACTATTTACAATCCAATACAAAATTCTCAAGTTGTTGTTGATCTACACAAAAAAAAAAGTCTTTTGTTAATCAATTAAAAATTAATAGACAGAAAAGAGAACTTAACACATTTCGCATTTAATTCATTGAATGGCTGTCAAGAGCACAAAACAAACAAATTATTAATATAACGGTCTAGAAGAATTCTCATTATGAATTAAAGAACAGTAACGTAATTAATAACCTGCACAAACTTGACCAAACGACTGTTAAACAAAGCCGTTCCTGTGCTTTTGCTACAGCTATGCATCAGTCAAAAGTCAAAAGAAGCAGCAGCAACATTTTGTTGACAACATCGTAGATAGCACCCTCGGAATAGGAAAAACTGTTAAGTGAAAGTTTTTGTTTCTTCGCTACTTTTTTTTTTGCCAACTTATCAGTCAGTGTGGTATGTTTTAATGAACAGCGCTGTTTTAGCCCACTCGTTCCTTTTTTTTTTTGCTTTTCAGTAGGATTGAGCGAAGCATCCACATGTTTTGCCTCAACAATGACTTTGTGTTGCAAAATAACGACAGCAACAGCTGCTGTTGTCGCATTACTCTGCTGTCATTCAAGTTTTACTTGACAACTCCTAACCTGTGATGCTTTAAAGGCATCGACTACTACCATGTGTGACATCTTCTGCATAAAATTTAAAAACGCAAATAAATTTGCCGATTTTATCATTTACATTTTGTCAATTTAATGAAGTTTTAGAAAAATAAGCACCAAAACTTATGTTACATGTTGCGTTCGAAATATTTTCACTTTCTAATGTCTGTAGTATAGGTTGGTCGACAAAAATTTCTAATCCCCAGAGTTCCAAGGAGCTTATAGGCTATATATTTTAAATACAAGTAGAAACAAATTACTTTAACATGACTGCCACTGAATTGCTATAAGCATACATTTATGGATATTGGACCAAAATTTTGTGGTTTGTAAAAAGTTGGCGAAAAAAAGTGGCAAGTTTTCTAAATTTTGTGAAATCAAATATATATCGACAGTTTCATCAAAAGTGAAATATATGAAATATTTGAAGAACAATTTACACACGACGAATAACTTTAGGCCAATGCTGTGGGCCACTACAACAAGGACTATCGCCAAATGCATTAAATAACTACGAGGCATATGGGAAGTTTGAATTAACATTGTAGCCAAAGCTCTGAAAGCTGCAGAAATCAGACACCTTGGCATGGCTTATGAAATATCAAGCAAGATGGAAGGCAACAAATTCAGACAAAATCGGCCAATTAAAAGCAAAATCGGTAACCTATTAACTATTACAGGTAATCCGTTAAGAAAAGAATTTTGGTTTTAGCGTGTCCACCTGCGGAAATCACTAACTGAATACTACCGTCAGGCATTGAAGTAGAACTTTCAATGTAGCAGAAAAGACTGCCGTCCTAAATCAACATTGTAGCGATCGCTAGAACGTGAAATACGTGGGAAAAAATTGGAAGCACTGATCGTGCGGGTTGGAAGTGTTTTTTTTTTTTTGAGATCATATGCGTGGAGAGGAGATATACATAGCACACATATAACTTAGTATTTGAAAAAGGTGAATTGCTGAATAGTTTTGGACCAGCTGAACTTTTGCATGAAACTTTAGTTTGACTCTATAATTAACGTGCAAAAAGTCCTCATCGATATCGGGTATGGTGAAAAAAAAAATTTAAGGTCAAAGGTCACTAAAAATGGTCTTATTCAAATATGTCGTAAGTTATTGGCAACTTTAGCTACATAAAATTTGTCTTTAAGCAAATTCATACAAAAAAAGTTTAATATAAAATTTCTGTTGTCCTAATAGTTCTCTACAATGTTTCGTATACCTTTCAGAAATTTTTCTCATGAGATCTTGCAAAATTTCAGTAACGTTGCAGAAATCTTTCATTTAGAGTTCTTTGTACAATGTGTCAATGCCCGCCTTTTTATTTCATATGAAATGTTTCTAAAACGCTACCGAAATTGTGAAAGATTAAGTGGTAGTAGCAAAATTATTATGCTACGTCATCGGGCTCCATTTTTCTGTGTCATCAGGATTCTAAATTATTATTTAGTGTTACAATAAACTACACTTAGCATAGTATTAAACAGATAATTTTAAGAGATTAATTAGATTTCATTGGAAAAATTTAGTAAACATTAAATCTGAAACCTTTCAGTAACAATTCAGAATGATTACATCTCAAAGATATTGCTAATAACTTATCAGAAAGATAGCATTTGAAAGGTGCTGGAAACATTGAATCCGCATCCTTTCAGAAACACTTCAGAATGATTACATGTCAAAGATTTTGTAAATAACGTGTCAAAAAGATAGCATTTGAAAGTGCTGGAAATCTGTAACCCTTCAGAAACACTTCAAAATGATTGCATATGATTGGAAATATATAAGAAAGAATTATGCAACGTTCTGCTTGCAATAAATCAAATTAAACATACTGCAAATTACGTTATGTTTTTGAAAAGTTACATGCCGACTTCGTAATGAAACAACATAAATATCCTTTGCAAGAAGGTTTATTTGTTTTTAGTCGACTGATATTAATAATTAATTGAACATAATTTGATCGAGTTGTACAGTCTAGCAGTAACGGATATTCATGTGAAATTTCACAAATCGGTCAGTGCTTTTTTTAACAAACATGACAGAAACAACAAATGGAACAATTTAACCTGGTATTTAATTGGTAACATATGTTTCGGCTGTTACCACATATATACAAATTCGCATACATACATACATACATAGCCTCATCAGACCAGTTTTTGGAAAATCTGCACAAGGATTTGAATACTGACCATTCTATGAACTATATTTGGACAGCTGCTTTGCAAGTATACCGGAAGAAAGATGCAATCTTGCTTTTCATAATTTTATAAAAAGTGCTGATGTTTCTAGCATTGTGATTGATTGAGAACAACTCAATATGGAGCACAATAGACCTAACGCATGGATTACGAATATAAATAATAATAATTTGTAATTTACAAACAACATAAAGATTGTTGTGCTTAGTGACTTGACATAGTGCTAACACTATAATTCATAAACATCAAATATTAAGAAAACTCATAAAGAATCTGCTATCATGACGCATAACTGCCAACGGGTTAAAGCTGCCCAATCATCAGCTGATATTAAACCACAATGGGCGGTAGCTTTGACCAATGTACATATATATAGCCCACTGAAATCAATGTTGATTGAGTGAACTGATAAAATTTTATGCGAGCCCATAACTATAAAATCAACAAAATTTATAACTCTGCAGAAAGACGTCCAATAATGTTTTGCATAAATCAGTTTATGCCACTTGAGTGAAAGTCACTAAATGAAGACATCATCATTTGGGCAGCCAATTGGTTACTGCAGCGGCATGCAAATCAAATGATTTATCAGTCTGGTAGCGCAACGTACAATTGTCGAATTGTTGATCAACAAGCCGGTGGCAATACATTGATTAAGTCTTACAAATAAATGTCAATTGAGCAAAAATTATGAGTTTACTTAAAAAAATAAATATTGTAAATGGTAACAGCTGAACTAGTAGATATAACCCTAGGGGGAAAAAGGGATTGCAGAGAAATATTGTAAGTTATTATAATAAGGAGCCGGGTTTTTTTTTGTCATTATATAGAGCATGGTGGATATAGAAATTTATAAATATTTTTAATCAATCTAACGACTTAAAAACTGATCAAAAGCATGTGCTTCTAATAAAATTGACAACAAAATAGCAAAACATATACTCATACACAAATAAGCAACTACACAAACATTAATTTTCCTTATATGTTAAATGTCAATTTTTTTCACCTCTTCCAAAATGCATTTGTATTTTCTCCCTTGATTATCTTATGATCTTACAAAAAAAGCGAAGATGCTACTACGACAGTCCGTGAATGCCACAAATTCAACATTAAATGCAATGGAAGCAGCAACACAACAAATAAAATAAAGAATTTAGTAAACAACACTTGCAAATGCTTGGCATGAGTTTCACGATTTGCCCGTCTTGGACAAACTTTGAACCAATTTGTTGAATGAACTTTCTCTGATTGTCGCAAAGTTACTCGCAGCTATACGGTGCAAATACTTGTGGCAACTAACGGATTCAGCACTTACCATATTTGTGCAAATCGTAGGTATGATAATTTGTGTAGTTTCGTTTTTTTTTTAGTATCGGGCTTTTTTCTTCTCTCTGGCCATTTCAAGAGATGAGTTTATCTGCATAACATGGCAGAAGTTATGTGACCTTGCTTAGATGAAATGGGAAATAAAAAATGTAAGCTCTTTAGAAGATGCGATGAGAAAACTATTTTTTGGTATTATTTTGAGGATTTATCTGTAGCTCAATCTGTGTTAGACTTTGTCATTTACATGTGTTTGTATGTGTGCATTTATATGTAAATCTAACGAATGCTACTGATATATAACGTAATTTCTATATAAAAAGAGAACAGATTTCATTTACGTTGCCTTAAGTGATCTGACTGATGCTGCTCATGGCAATGTCCACGTGATTTTGTGTCTCAACACAGCTCTAATTATGCACTTATGATCCAAATTAATAAATAAGTCAAGCTTCACAACTGTAGCTGTCATAGGTGCCAAGTTTAAAGTGCTTTTGTTGTAAGGAAGGTCCCATGCCCCGCTGTTTTTTCGCGTCCACATTACATGTGGTTCTTAAAATAGACAATATATACCCTTGTTTCAGATTTTAAAATTCTTGCTGTCTTATCGCAAGGAAGGTGCCACGCTCCGTCGTCTAATTCCATTGCAAAGTGCTTAGCATAAACCATATGCGTCCTAACACGAAATTTTAAGACTCTTGCTATGAAAAAAGCGAAAATATAGCGCTTTAAGTATTTATATCGTATGAAAAGTGCCACGCCCCGTTTTCTAATCGCGTCTATATTTTTCGAAGTGCTTGCCATAGACGATGCGTATGCTAACACCTAATTCTAAGACTCTTGCCATCATATGAGCGAAGATACAAAGTTTCAAGTGTTTTCTCATACGGAAAGTCTCACGCTCCGTTGCATTTTTCCGTCCATATCTCATGAGGTGCATAGCACAACCTAACACCAAATTTCAAAATTATTGCTGCCATAGGAGCCAAGACTTAGCGATTTAAGTTTTCTTTTTATGCATTGAAGATGCCACGCCCCCTTACCTAGTCCCGTCCATTTATTGCGAAGAGCTTGACATTGACCATTTGCACCTTATCATAAAATTTTAAGACTCTAGCTATCATAATTACGAAGATTTGAGGAGATTTGGCTCTTATTTTTATCAAAAAAAAATAAAGCTTTGGTTACTCAGGGATAGTGTAGCTCTCTGGTCGTAGAAGAATTTTTCAAATCGGAGCAGTAGTTCCAGAGATTACCCGCTACATACAAAACTACAAAAAAAAACAAACTTTACCTCTCTATGTTCTATAATAGTATGGACTATGTATAAATATTTTTATAACGCCCAAGAACCAACTGAAGTTTTAATGAATTTAACCAACGAGAGATAAACGGAGTTATTTGATCATAGAAATTGTGTACCCTTTATGCAACAAAACTTTTTTCTTTTATTTTGAATTTTTGCTCTTGATTAAAGTCCATTGTAATTAAAATTTTAATATAGAAAAAAAAATTATATTCATAGCCATTAGCTTTCACTACAAGTTGATACATACGAATTCGTATAAGCGCCGTACTGCAAATAGCACAACATGCCAGCAAAGGCAGATACGCCAAATACTCGCAACGAGAAATGCGTGCGTATAATTCGGCGAAATTGAAGATTTAAAAATAAAACGATAATTTAATTTTTTTTCTTTGCAAAAGCGGAGCAAATTTTTATCAAACGACAATAATTGTGGCTCGAGCCAGTATGACACGCCAAAAGAAAACCGGCCAACGCACACCACAACAGCAAGTTATGGCCTAAGGTATGCAACAAGTTGTTATAGCACTCGCTATTGGTAACCATTGGCAAGTTGGCTTCCAAGTAATTTTGCTCTCTTTTTTTGACAAAATCAGCATTGGCACTCAAATATTTTATTGGAATTTCATTGAATTTATCATTTGTTTTGGTCTGATTTTTGTATTCCTTAAATGAAATGATACTAATATCAGAGCAAACATTTTATTTGAATGAAATCGTTTACAGAAAATATGCCGAAAACTGAACTGAATAAAAATTTAGATCACATAAAAATCAGATCAAATCAGATCAGAAAAAAAAAAATCATATTCATAGAAAAAAACAACCTTTTTAACTCGATACAGACTTACATGCCGATATTTTCATGCAAAATCATTGTAAGACTGCCAAGAAATTCTGCGTATCAAATCAAACTTCAACCTGATTGTACAGAGATAACCCAATTTTTTTATTCCAAAAAAAAAAAGAAGAAGAAAAAAGCAAATACTGCCAACCTCTAACTAGTTTACGTAAGATAATTATTTGACCACATTTTTGTGTTGTTTTTGTTATTATTCTTAATCATGTGAATCTTAGGTTTTTTTGCTACTGCTTTCAGCTGTCAGCACCTTGTTAGTCTTCATATGTTTTTGTTTTACTTAATTTCTTGTCTTCATAATGAGTTCTGTGCGTAAACAAATCACCCTTTATATGTTTGTTTTTTTATTGTTATTTTTTAAAAATGTTTTTATAACATTTAGTTCTTTGTTAAACAGCAGATTTTGCCATAATACCTGATATGACTCTGGTTTTTTTGTTTTTATTCATTATTCAGTTTATTAACCCGTTAGTATGTCAGATATGACCTATATTCGTACGTCAAGTGTGAGGCGCTCACAGCTAGAATGCAACTTTAATGACAATGAAACAAAAGCGACATTAAAAATGTAATCCAGTTTTTTTGTTGTTGCTGATGTTTTTCTATATGTTCATATGTGCAATATGTTTTTTAGCATGTTCCGAAGTACTATACTTCATTATTATAAGTCTCTATAATTTAGGCCTATTCATTTGTGTTGGGTTGTTGGTGTTTGGTTCTGCAGTTTGCACATTTGAGCCACTTAATCTAGATAATTTGTAATTTGTTTAGGTTATGAACATACTATAAGAACAAAATCGCAGCTTTGTGTATATTTTTTAGGGTGATCATTAACGTAAAAAAGTTCTGCAGCATAATTAGATCTGATAGGTAATGGCGTAAACTTGATGGAATTTTTTGATTTCGATCGTGTGTAATCTTACCAAAAATCGTTAAAAGTCATTCAAATTTATCTTTTAAAAGTGCGTCAATGAAGTATTTTTTTCTTTTGATATAAGCGTTTATATATCTTACCGGCCAAACTAGTTTTAGGCCAAACTAGTTACCATTAAGCCTAAAGATATGCAATGAAATTTTAATGCAAAAGTACTTTGGCTAGTGCAGACTACGTTAGTAGCAAAATACGAAATAAAACTTATCAATTTCATTTTATGCTTGACAAGTGGTAAGTGAGGGTAAGTGGGCTGCTGCCGCTGCTCAGGACTTACACTCTCCAATACGTCCAATACCGGCTTCGCGGTTTAGTCTATAATATGATCAACACGGGCTTTGGTATCCACAGTGGCTTTTGCATTAGAAATAACTTTCATACTTTTTGGCATACTCAACTAGTTTGGCCTAGGATAAACTAGTTTACCCTAAAAACTAGTTTGGCCCGTAACATATACAAGCTAAAAGTAAAATTATTCAAATAATATTTGTGTTTATCTGATTAATACAATTGAATATATGACCCCGCAAAATAACCTGATGACGGTTTAAAATGTAGAATTTGATGGCTAGTGACTTTTATTGTGGAAGAATGATTTATGTCTGATGTTATAATCTTTCATTTGTTATTGAAACTTATTTTGCAACTTAGAATTTTTGTTGCTAATTTGATAAAATACCTTAATTTTTAACATTTTCATAATTGTAGGAAATCTCAATAAAAAGTGCCTCAAAGTAATCTATAAGAGTCTAGAAATTATTAAAAATAAATATATATATATATATATATATATATATATACATATATATACGAAACTTTCAACTTTCAATAAGGATTTGGCATAACTAAGAGGAACTTATAGGGTCAATTTGAAGTTTATAAACTTTAGCTTATTATGGATTGTTATGCTTTAAAAAATGCAAAGTGCCGTACCATTTATTTCACCCGATCGAGAATTACCATCAAGTAAAAAAATCATTACAAATTAAAAAAAAGAAAATGGGTCATTCCATCTATAATGGGCCTATCATTACCATCATGTTTTTTAAATAGGCTGAAACTTTTTTCAGTGATTGGCCTAACATGTAGAAGATATTAAAAAATTCGATAAAATTTTTTTGACCAATATTATTGCTTAAAAAAAAAATTTCAATTGTGTTAAAAAAAACTCGTAAGTAAAACAAAAACATTCATTGATGAATATAAAAAATTCTAAAAATTTTGAGCCAAGAAAGGCTGAAATCAGTTCAAATTTTATTCTCTCGCTGTCATTCTCAATGTTTCAATTTACATTGCAAATCATAAATCCTAACTTTAGATGCTGTAAAATGAGATAGGGTGAAAAAACATGGATAAAATTTTCAGGGATGGTACTCCAGCATGTTCTTAAAATTTTGAGGCTATAAAAGCTGAAATCGGTGATGGAGTATTTGGGAAATTGATGTTTTTTGAAACGGTTAATTTTTTTATCTTTTACCACATAGAAACGGTACAGGCCTTCATTTTTTTAGATTTGCAATTTTTTTGTCATCTACTAGTACACAACTACCTAAAAATAATATAAAAGCTAATATGAATTGTGTTGGTTTGTTTATATTCATCAATGAATTTTTTCGTTTTACTTGCGAGTTTTTTTTAACACAATTTGAAACTTTTTTTTTAAGCAATAATATTGGTTAAAAAAATTTTATCGAATTTTTTTATATCTTCTACATGATAGGCCAATCACTGAAAAAAGTTTCAGCCTATTTAAAAAACATGAGGGTAATGATAGGCCCATTATAGGTAGAATGACCCAAATGGAATTTTTGTTTTCAATTATCGCATGTTTTTCTTTTTAAAAAGAGGTGCGCCTGTTCACAGTATGTCATAGATCTTTTAAAAGTTGTAAATTTGACGATTTCTTTTCTCCAACAACGCTCTCTGCAAAGAAACTTTTTAGAACCAAAAATGTTTGATTTTCAGCAAAAGTAGATATTTCTAAATTTTTTCAGAAGTCTAGTTTTGATTTTTAAATTTTCTTCAAACAAAAATAATTATTGAAATTTAAAAACTAAATGAAAATCAAAAAGCATAATTATAAAGCCCAGTTTTGTTATGAGAAACTTTTCACTTGTAAAAAATGTGTCCGAAAACACGAATGGTCATATTACTTTATAAAATGTGGCCGATGAATCTCCAGCATGATCGATTGTTTATTTTTCAGTTACAATTTTTTATTAAGACAATAGTTTTAATCAACTAAATTTCTCATTGTTATTTCAATCAGATGCCGGGATGTTAAATTGACATTGTTACGTTTTCTCCTCTCTCACACTCCATTTATTTCAAAAACCAGGCGTAATAAAAAAAAGAATGATAAATTTGTACTCAACGTTGGAAACTACGACGGTGGTGGGCTGAAAATTAATCCGTATTTTTTTTGTTATCTATCAAATTTTCTGGCATCTGCGTCAATCTGTGTATTCTTGGGAGGTGTTTAAAGCAAACAATAATTACATTTTCGCAAAAATAAAATTAAAGAAAAGGTGTGTGAGGTGGTGGTCAACTGCAAACAATAGGACTTTTTGGGCCGTTTCATAACTGTGCACAAAACATGAACCCACCATTACACACCAAAGGCTAAGAAACATTTGAAGCAGTGAACTTCTTCTTTCTTATGGGGAATCAGAAACGAAGAAGGCCATGGTGCTCTTCTAGTTGAAAAATTGATTTTTGAATCAAATAAATATTTGGAGGACTTTGACAAATCGTATTATGCGGAAAGAAACAAAAATTTGAGGACCGTTCGATTATGTGTATTGACTTAAAAGTATATAATGTTAAGATATAAATCAAATTCCACACCAAGAAGTTTTGTTTTCTATCCATTTAACCACTCGGCGCACTTGTCACCACTAGGTTCAAAACCCTCTGGAACCTTTGATTCCGAACCTTAGCTGATTTTGAACTTTTTTTTTAATTTATCATCAAAGCCTTAGCAGAGATCTAAAGAACTGATTTTAGAAGAAATTTTTGTCATCAAGCTCAATGGGTCACAGTGTCCTCTACATTTAAGTAAAGCAAATATTTGCTAATAGTATTCCTTAAATGAGTTTAAGAAACCAATAGTTTTTGTCCAATGAATCGATAAATTTGCTTAAAATAAAACAATCAGTATGAATTATATTTACATTAATTTTTTTAGTACTTTGAAAGCTTATTTTTACTAAATTTTTTAATTTTATCGTATGGACAGAGTTACTTAGACAAAAAAATATTAATATGACCAATATATTTGTATAGTATGTATTTGTAGATTTTGGGCTTTTAATTCTATATCATCCTTTTACCCAACGTTTCGCCAATGGATTTTCGGCTTCCTCAAGGAAAAATATTAATTTTTTAGAAGTAGTAAGTACTAGAAAACTAAGGTACACAAGTGTCCCATATGTGTACGTTTAAGTTTTAATAATATGTTTTTTAAATTAGCCCTCATAGATCTCTTTATAAATATTTAAAAAAATATTACAAAATCAGTTATAGCCTGAACGCAGTATGCACTGTGAGCAGTTTCAAAATGACTTTCGGAAAAACTTTTATCAAACCGCACTTTTTACACAAATCATTAATTTTTTGATAGTTTTTTCCTGACTTTTAAGTAACAAAGTAATTTCACTCTTAAAATATTCATGAACGTTATCGTTATCCTTCAAAGGATTATATAACATTTTCAAAAGAATTAACATCAACTTACCAGTTGTCGTTTGCATGTCTCGCATCGCTTCACTATTTATCGCAGTCCAACATTTAGCTAATGGCAGCAGAGCCAATAGCATTAGAGCATAATTCCTCCAATCCATTTTGTCCACACACAAAACGGGTGTTACACAAACAAATTAAAAACTAAAAAAAAATTATTACAAACAAACACCTTACGGCGCACGATATTCAAATATTACAAAAACAACTAAAATAAACCGTTAAAGCAAGTTATTATCAAAACTCGATTCACTTTCACAACATCACATGAACCAAGCACATCTGCGCCTTTTAGCCACGATTTTTGTTTTTTTTTTGTTTGTTTTTTTTTTTTTTTTTCAAATCATCTTGAATTCAATCAATTAAATCTCTTCTTCTCGTTTTTTGTTTTGTCCGAAAGAAAACGATTTTCACCGCGTGCGTTGTTGTAAACGAAGAAGCTGCTTCCAGCCACGACCAAGTTCAAGGTAAGATTAAACCATGACTTGCATACGAAAGAAGTTTTATACTCAGACAACGGAGGTAGGCGACAGTGGCAAGTTGGCGCAGCTCATGAGTAGCAAATGGTAAAAAGCCACAATGGAAATTTGTAAACAAAACTTTTTTGTTGGTTGTTGCATGTGGCTGGGCGTAAAAGAGAGCGCCAGAGAGTTCGAGTCTCGTTTTATGTTACGGTCCTCTCATTTTAAGCACTCGGCTCGCATGTTTGGTTGAATGGTGTGAA